>VDFB02000008.1:308339234-308429888 GCA_007258455.2 Sequoia sempervirens
TATATATATATATATAAGGTATAATATCTAATCAAACATAATATATATATATATATATATAATATTAATGCTGAAAGACAAGCAAAGTGGAATATTTATGTTACAAATCTTGGGATGGTAATTGATTTATTGTTTAATTACAATATTTTTATGAATATTGTTGTCTTACCAATAAGAAAGAATATTAATTTGTTGTGCAAATTGGACTAGCCTATAATGTAGTTTTTTTTTTAAACGATTAAATGATTGTTGGGTCATATCCATGTCATAGAAGTTTACTTGTGGTATAAACAATATTATTATTATTCCTAGCTTTAGATTTTTAGCAACTACAATCATTATAAAATAAGGTGGTTGGAAATTAATTGGTGAGTAACCATGATATGTTTGTGTGGTTAATGCTTGAGTGAAATTTGAATATTGTTTTGGTTGGTTAGTAAAGGGAAATGGCACTAGCTACACAGGGTTTAAGTAATAATATTATGGTTGGGTTGCTTAAATAGTAACTATAGTATTACTAAAGACTATTGCCAATTAACTAATGGTAAATTTATTTAAGATTTAACTGCTAACAATGAAGTGATGGCTAATGACTAAAGTTGCAATTGGTATATCAAGAGACACATGCTTCTTGGGGTTACTGAATAGTAATTATCCTAGCATCAATGATCTGACTTACAAATAATACTATTAAGCCATGAGTTAAGGGATGATAATAAATTTGTATTTTAATATTGTTTGATATTTAATAAGAATAAATTTTATTAATTAATCTTAATAGTTAAATTTTACAGGTCTAAGTTAACAAATGACTACATAGAGGTGTACAACTCCGATTGTGTTTAAGTATTACAACTTAAAAGATTCATGGCTTTATTAATATGTTTTTTAAAAAAAAAATTTATGCAGATTTTCTTGGCTAAAATTTTGGGGCATTACATCTCCCTCTCCCTCTCTCCCACTCTCTTTCTACCACTCTCCCACTCTCTCTCCTCTCCTCTCTCACTCTCCCTCTCTTTCCTCCTCTCCACTCTCCTCTCCCTAAACCTCTGGGCCCAGCATATCTCTCTCTCTCCCTCTCTCCCTCCCTCCCTAAACCATAAACCCTAAACCCATTCTCTTTCCCACTCTCTCTCTCCCTCTCCCTCTCCCTCTCCCTCTCTCCCACTCTCTCCCTTTTAGGTCTTTCTCTCTCTCCCTCTATTATATAATGATTAAATATATATTAAAGATCTGAGAGGGAGATGGAGACTTCAAAGGGAGACTATGTATTAAATATATTATATAATATATATAATATATATATAATATATCTAGAATATAAATAATATATACTATATGATGAGGGCTACACCACCCAAAACCCACAGAAATTACAACAACAGATACCAACACAGAAGATGCGAGACAAAAAAATAACTTGCTTTCAATTGTTTTTAGAAAATGAAATTACATATTCAAAGCTTACATGCTACAGCCTCATGGGATTGATTCATTACAACAAAATCAACTCTAAAAGGAAAATCTAATATTCATAGGCACAATCTCCACTATTAGGGCCACCTTCTACAATCCCCACTTAACCCTTTTTATTTTCCCCAATAACCACCCTAAAATGCTCTAAAAAGTTCAAATTTCCCCTTTTGTTTTGGCGCCAAAAGTCTCGCCATTTAATTTTTGGCCTTGGAAGAATTTTTTATGAAATTCATTTTTTAGAGGACCAACTTTACGTGGCCATAAATTTTGATTTGGGTGTCTAATTTGCTATTATTGCATATCATTGGAAAGCTCTCAATGAGCTCTACAACATATGAATTGATCGTAGGTCAGTTTAGCCACCTTTTGCGTTGTTTTGGGGCCTCTAAATTTTTATATCTGAATTTGAAGCTACATCGGAGAAATTTCTCAAGAAAAAAGCTTTAATTTCTCCCAAACCATGTAGGGCATTGAGGTGATTCTTTTGTGACCAAAAATGTTTTTCAGCTTTGCTCCTTTGGGTAAATTTTTAGGTCCATACAAGCCCATTGATTTGACTTACTAAAATAGTAAGCACCCATTTTCACTATTTTTGATGCTGACTGTCTTACACCCTTAAAGTTCCATCATGGGACTCAAAACAATTGAAAGAAAATAAAGAATATGATCTTTTTTTTTTTGGGTGATGCAAAGATTGCCTACATCATTTGGATGTCTTGCATCATATATATTATATAATATATAATATATAGTATATGTGAAATATACTACTGTATATTTATATACAATAAATTTATTATATTATAAACATATATCCATTTTGTTGAAGAGAAACCCTGCCTCGTTTTCAAAGGGAGACTATGTATTAAATATATCATATAATATATAATATATTTAATATATATTACATAATATATAATATAGTATATATATATTATATAATATATTTGATATATATTATATAATAAATAATATAAAGTATATGTGAAATATACTATTGTATATTTATTATCTAATAAATGGATATCCACTTTTTATTTTGTTGGATTTGAAGTCACATGGGAATATAATATAGTTTTACAAAACGAATATTCATTTATAACAGATATATGTTTCATTGAGGACTTTATAATGTGAATTATTCCTCATTTTCATGATGCAGTAGTCGAGCAATGACCTCCAGCAAGTTCTAGGTATGTGTTTTTTGCATTTTTTCTACTTTTTTACTAATTAGTGATTAATTTAATTTTTTTTTGCATTCTTTGTATTTTTATTGATTTTTTTCATTTCTATCTAAACTTACAAAAAAATTGAAACCGAAGTTAGTGGAAAACAAAAAAAAAACATCAAACAAAAAAATTGAACCTTCATTACTAGAAAAAAGCATAAAATTAAACCTAGCATACTAAACAAACATAAAATAGAACCTTCATTACCCCCTTTCTACATTTTTTAAAACTGTTTTACATTCTTGTCTATTTTTCCTTCTTCTTTATCACTTATTCTCATGTTTCTTAAATTCTTGCTTTGTTTCTTATTCTTAATTTAGTATTTCTTTTCTAAACAATTTCTTTTTTAATTTTTTAATTGTTTTGACTCTCCTTAGCTCTCAAAATAGAAAGGATCCTTGTTGGAAGTGCGCTAAATTTATAATACTTGGTGAATTTGGATCCATTGTTAGTACTAACCAAACAAAACTTGTCCCTGCAACCATAGGGAAATGGGAAAAGTGAATGGGTAATAATCGACGGGCTATGCAAGAGGCTATCATAATGTATCATATACAAATGATAGCCTCCCACATAGCCCATCAATTATTGCCCATTAACTTTTCCCATTTCCCTATGGCTGTAGGGACAATTTTTGTTTAACCATTACTAACTATGTATACAGAGTCACTAAGTAATGGAAATTTGGAGCTTAACACTTCCACATTGTAGTGAGGTAAAAATTTAATGTATTTTTAAATGAGATTTCACATCACTTTAAAAATTATTTGTTTTCCATTTGCATGCCTTAGACATAAACGAGCTTTAAACATTTTTCCATTTGTATTCAATTAATTCATTTATATTGAATGGTTTAAGGGAATTTTTAAACATGTATCTTACATTTTTAAATTACAAATTTAATGCAAGTTCACTTATATCTAAATCATGGATCCATTCCCTCCAACTCCACCCACTCCAGTTCCACCCACTCCACCTCATAACCCCCCACCTCCACCACTTGCATCCGATGGTGCTCGCTTTCAAAAATAAGCCAATGTGAATATTAGAACCATTCATGATCAAGTTAACACTATTCAAAATGAAGAATGTGTTCACCCATTATTGATGTGTTTTGCATAAAAAATGAAAACTATTGTTGATGTGGTTAGGTCCATGGAAGTGGACTTAGATGAGCATCAACAATGGCTAGAGGAAAGGAGACAACCCCAATCTAAAGAGGAAAACACAAAGAAATTAAGAGATGCAACTAAGAGCCACAAAACTTTATGAAGAAAATGATCTTATATTTATAAAAAAATTGATCTTAGATGGATATTTTATAATTAATTTGGTTGGATGGATATTTTTAGTGTTGAATTTATGAATATTATAGAATAATGATGAGACAAAAATCTAGTAATAAATATTAAATAATTTATTAATTTAGTGTTTGTTCATATATAGTGTTTATTCATGCATCATGGTTGACTGATGTCTTATTTGTTGATCATAATTATTGTATAGATTTCACAAAAACAATCTAATTAACATGTATCTTGATGTCTTCTAAGGATTTTTTTTTAAAGTTGCTTCAAACCCCTTTGGTGTACATATTGTTCTTGTATATGTATCATGATTGGAAGATAGTGATTCTTATTCATGATGATTTTATACCTTTTACATGAATGATATAATGGCATGTTATTAAACTTGAAGGTTTTAATGGTATGAATGTTGAATTGAGTTGTAATGGTTTTGTTTGATGGTGTATAGTCATAAAATTGCACCCCTTGCAATTTCACATACATTCTTGTATTTGCTTTAGTTTCCACTCCCTTAGCATCTTGTGTAGCCTCATTTTAGCCCCTGCATTAGCCTTTTCCCCTCTCAATATGCTCAAAAACCCCTTTTTAGTAGCTACCCTTTGTGTGTCAGCCTTGCATCAAACTTTGTGCCTTTCCCATTTGTGTCATTTTGTAGCGTGATGTGTTCAAACACTAGTGTTCCACACAGACATCTACATGTCGTGCTAGCATCATGTAACATTTTAATGTTCAAATGACTATTTTCATGCATGCTTGCCACTTGTCACCTCCTTTGGTCGGTGATAATGGATCAAGATGCCCTAAAATAGCTTGATAAGCTTCTGTTCCATCCTAAAAAGTAGTCTTTTCAATTCATTTGGTCTCTTCCTCCATCTCTAGCTCCATTCTTCCAACTTGTAGCTTCACTCCTAAATTCTCCTCTTCTTCTCCCATATTTCTCTTTCTTGCGCAACTCCATTGCTTGCTACAACAACATTTTCTCAAGCTCGTACAACACCCTCTACCACACTCCTAGCTCTTGCAGCTATCTTTCTCTCCCTCCTTGCAACACTCTTGGCTCTTGCATCTCTCTTTGTTTTCCTCCTTTGCTTCCTAATCCTTGCATGCACCTTTGAGCGTCTTGGGATTCCACATCTCCTTTCTATTGCATCTCTATTTTGTGATATGAGTTCTCCTTGAGCAAGGATTACTTTTATCACCTCTTTTGTGGTACGAGTTCCTCGAGTGGGGATTGATTTTATCACTCATACTTGGTGGTGTGGGTTCTACTCTTGGTTCTATGGAGGTGGGAACACCAAAATGGGGGTTTAACTGAGGAAAACCCCTATACATCCCTAAAACTTCCTCTCATTATTACAAATGCACATATTGAAGATATCCACGTGTTGAAGGTTTTGTCACTTGCATGATTGTAATCATTTCCTTTCTTTCTCTTATTCTCTTTATCATTTATATTTCAATTCATTTCAGCTTTCACATTCTTTCATTTTCCTATATTCTAGAATTTCTAATTAGTAATTAGAGTAGAAGTAGCCACTTTGTCATTTTCTATGATAAACTTGATTTCTGGTCCATACGAGATGCGAGCATGCTTTTGAGACACTAGCACATTGTGTTGTTGTCCATATTATTTGCTATTGACCTTTGGCTGAGAGCTTGTTGTCCTCTCAACTCTCCCTCTCTCCCTCTCTCTCAGGTCTCTTCCTCTCTCCCTCTCTCCCTCTCTCCCTCTCTGTCTCTCTATCTCTCCCTCCCTGTCTCCCTCTCAACTCTCTATCTATCTCCCCCTCTCACTCTTAGGTCCCTCCCCCTCTCTCTCTCAAGTCTCTCAAAGCTTCCTCTCTCTCTCTCTCTCTCTCTCTCTCTCTCTCTCTCTCTCCCTCTCCCTCTCAAGTCTCTCTCTCCCTCTTTGCCTCTCTCTCTCCCTCTCAACTCTCTCTCTCTCTCTCCCTCTTTGGTCTTTCTCTCTTTCTCTCTTCCTCTCTCTCTTTCTCTCTTCCTCTCACTCTCAGGCCCCCTTTGTCTCTCTCAAGTCTCTCTCTTGGACTCTCTCCCTTCCTCTATCCCTCTCAAGTCTCTTTCTCTCTCTCCATCTCAAAACTCTCTCTCTCCCTCTCTTCCTCCCTCCGTCCCTCTCCCTCTCAAGACTCCCTCCCTCTCTCCCTCTCAAGTCTCTCTCTCTCTCTCTCCCTCTCAGCTCTCTCTCTCTCTTGTGAATTGGATACACATCAATAAATATATAATATATACTATGTATTAAATATTATATAATATATATTACATAATATTAATATAATATATAATATTTCATATATATATTATATACTATATATAATAATTAATATGTATACTATATAATATATAATATATAATATATAATATATAATATAATAATGTATAATATAATATAATATATAATACATAATATTATATATTATAAATATACGTATTATAAATAAATAATACATATTATATAATATTATGTATTATAAATAATATAAGTAAATATAAGTAACGGATATTGGTTCAAGATTTGGTTTAGGATTGCCTAACCTAGAAAGTCAACCCAAAAAATGTGTTTTTGAAAATTTGTTTAGTTTTTTGAAGTTTTCCCTTGTGTCTAACGACTTTTTTTTACTTGAATTTCATCAAATGAAAAGGGTTTATAGAAAAAATTGTCAGCTTTCCACCAATATAACTTTTTCCTTATTTTGAATTTAATAAATAATTATTATTGATTTTCTACCTACATTAAATCTAAAGTCCTAATTGATAGGTTGATTGAAAAACTTCTGTAACTTTCAAACTACTTAACATTTTTTGAATCTACAAGATGCACCACATTCTATGCTTCACATACTATAGGATTAAAAAAATGAATTTCATAATTTTTTGACCAAGTTATGTTGGTCAGACATAGACATTTTAATAATTCTAAAAAGTTCTAATAAAAAAAATCATAACTAATTATTTACATGGAAAAAAATTACGAAAAAAAATTGGCACATCCAGCATGTGTACTTATATTGAAAAATTTAGAAAAATATTTTTTTTTTCTTGTACTTAGGGTGGTCAGACATACACTTGCTTTTTATCTTTTTCCTAAAAATTTAGTACCACCGCATTGAAATTTCAATTTTTTTGAAAACAAATTTACTTTTTTCCAAAAAAGGACTAGTAGCCTAGAAACTACATTCAATTTGATACAACTTTTGTTATTGCATATTTTTCAAATTATGTTAATAACCAATTCAAATTTTTATTTCAAGTTGTCTAACTCTAATTTTCTAAATTTTCATTGCCACTTAGAGGCCTAGTTTGGACCCCCGTGATCCTACACTACCCAAAAACAATAACCTCAACAAGTCAGCCACAAAGACATAATGTGACCCTATCCAAAAGATAGAAAGGACCAAATAACAATTTATTACATTTTTCAATGTGATCCCAAATGATACATATGCAAGCATATATCAACCCAAGTCAACAACAAGGAAACGTGTAGGACAATGTTAGTCAACCCAAAAACACACTTGCTACTGAATTTACTCAATGTGATTATGAACAAGATAGTTCAAGACCAAATATATTTTAATACAACTTCATGTGCTAGCGTAGACCCCCAAGCACAAGACACAAGCAAGATAACAAGTCATGTTAGCCAAATACCCACAAATTTCCCAAAAACCAACTCGATACAATATGTGGTACCAAGGAGATCAACCATTGACATGTGGACCACAAAGAGATGTTCCATTAAAATCAAACAACACTTCCATAAACTTATTTCACACTTTCATGCCATAAACAACCACCACAAACCAAACATAAGCAAAATACTTTAACCTAGAAGCGCAAACTATACAATTAAGAGATAGAACATTATCAAACCAACTTGTGGAACAATTTATTACATGAAAACTAAATTGAGACACTTCACAAACTCTAATAGCATGTTCACTAAGAAATAGGAGTAGAAACCTCAATGTAAAGAAATGTAGAGAATTTTATAGACCGGTCCAGATAACCAACAAAACTGCCAATGCACTGCAATTACCAGAAACATCCTTGACAACACAAGTAAACTAAAAATATGGGAGTTTAGAAACCATAGAAAAAAGACACTGAATCCAAAAACTTAAGACCAAATCTTCAAAGGTGGAGAAATACAATTAATTCTCCCAAACAATCTTTAAAACTTCTAGTAGTAGAAACTTTCAACAACATGGGGATACCATAACTTCCTTCTAGCAACATATAATTCCTCAAGTGAAACAAGAGAGAGAACACAACATTTTAGAGATAATAAACATCTCTCCAACTTCAACAATATTTCTAATCCTCATCTTAATGCTTCTCATCCTCATCTTAAGCAACCATAGTCAATACATATTTAATTATCATTAAACAAGGCATGGCATCCAACCATGAACATGAACAACTCATCCAAACAAGTCATGACCACATCTAACCTTGAACATCAACAACTCCATTGTTAGCACATTATCAATGATAACCCTAACTGATATTTGGCATCAATGATAACCAATGCCAAACACATGTGCAATAATCTTCCCACGTGTTGAAATCAATGACAACCAATTCCAACAGTATATGTGTGTTTAGCTAAACAAAATGATTAAAACTACACTACTCATCCACAATAGTCAAAATCGCTCATGTATATAGGAATTATGACTCATTACAATAATTTATATTGAAATCATGGCTCAACATGGTTTAATCCTAATATATACACTCATGTATACTTGATGAGGGTGCTAACCTGAGACATAGAATATCACACACAAAAACTAGAGAATATTATTGTATTCAAAATAATGAAATGCTTACATGTAGAGGATCCCCAAATCCTTGAGTTCTAAAATACATTCCCTTACAAAAAATTACAGAAGTTCCCTTTTCTCAATATGCACTCTTTCCCACAAAAAGCTCCACAAAAATTAGAAACTAGCCCATACATAACTCCTTTTTGGTTTGGAGCCAAAACAACATTTGAATTATGAGTTTTAGTAGTTTGGCACCAAAAATTACAATTTGAAATTTAAATTTTAAAACCACATTTAGAAATTAGCACAATTTTGAAAATGCACCAACTTCCGAGAGCCATAACTTTTGATCCAGGACTCTGTTTAACAAACCGTTTCAACCTTTAGGAAGGTCTCAAAGTGAATAATGCAATAAGACTTGCTCCACTAGTTCCAATAATTTATGGGCCCTTACAGGACCGTTTAGTGCCTCAAAATGGACTCAAAATATTTTTCAAGGAAAAAAGCAAAAACTAAAACTTGAATAACTTTCAAATTAGGAATGATCTTGACTTGATTCTTTCACCAAATTGCTTATTTTTCTGTCTTGAAGCTTCCCTTAAATTTTTTCCTCCTCACTCCTTCAAATTCACACTTACTTAAAATAACAGTTGAGTAGAAAAAGCAAAAAAGCATTTCTGAAAGTTGGGAATTCTTATTCGATGAAAAGGGTATCTAGAAATGCAAAAACATCTACAAAAAATTAAAAGAAAGTAAAGATATTTTTGGATGATATAGGATTTCCCTTACACCCATGGATTATCCTACATCAGAAACCTAGGGTAATTTGAGGACTGAACCTATCACGTCTCAGATGGTTGAGGAAAACCCAAATGGTCAACCTCTACCTTAGACAACCAAGATGAATCTTCCACCGTTCTTCCCCTCCACTTCACCAAATATTCTTCATATTGCCTATTTTTGGTATTCTTTCCCACACGGCTATCCAGGATTGCTTCAATCTTCTCCTTCTCTAAAGTAGGTTCTAGAATGCCACACTGTTCCATTGTTGGTACTTCCTCTATGCCACCTTCATGATACTCTGTCAAATCTGAAATGTTGAACACAGGGGAGATATTGATTTCATCTAGAAAACTCACTTCATATGCATTCCCTAAATCATGTTTCTTCAAAATCCTATAGGGACCAAACTTCTTCATCTTCAATTTGTTATAGGTTCCCACTGGAAACCTTTCTTTCCTCTAGAGGACCATCACTTCATCACTAATCTGAAACTCCTAATTCCTCCTCTTTTGATCTGCCTTAGCCTTATACAGCATATTCATCTTGTTAATATGTTTTGTTACCTTCTCATGTATATTCTTGAAGTACTCTACAATGTCTTCAGCTTCAAAACTTTTCTTCATCTCTTGGTCCATTTTCCTCAATTCTAGAGTAGATCTGGGACAGCCTCCATACACAATTTGGAATGGCGATCTTCTTGCGCTCTAGTTGACAAAATTGTTGTAAGAGAATTCCACCTAGGGTAAGACCAAGTCCCATCCCTTGGGTTTATCTCCTACCAAGCATCTTAGTAGGTTACCTAGACTTTTGTTCACAACGTTAGTTTTTCCATCAGTCTGTGCATGGCGTGTAGAACTAAACTTCAACTCCATTTTAAACTTCTTCCATAAGGTCCTCCAAAAGTATCCAAAAAATTTGGTGTCATGATCTGAGAATATACTCTTTGAAAAATAATGTAGCCTCACCACCTCGCTGAAGAACAAGTCAGCAATGTGGACTGCATCATGGGTCTTCTGGCATGGGATGAAATGTGCCATCTTCAAAAACCTATCAACTACCACAAATATTGAATCATTCCCTCTTTGTGTCCTTGGCAAACCAAGAACAAAATCCATACTTATATCCTCCTATGACCTCTCTGGTATAGGTAAGGGCTAATACAACCTTGTATTTTGCCCTACAACTTTGTACAAACTTCTTCGCATCTTGTGATAATTGAGGCCAATAATAATGCTCACTGATAATGACAATGGTCTTATCCCGACCAAAATTTTCTTTCATTCCTCCACTGTGCTTCTCCTTTATCAAGTCCTCCCTCATGGAACTCCTCAAAATACATAATTGACTTCCCTTAAACAACATGCCAGCCTGGATTATGAAATCTAGTCACTTTGTCTTGTCAACTAGAATAGGATCTTTGCAATCTTTCCAAGCCTCTGAAAAATCAGGATCTTTAGGATACAATGTTTTGAGTTCATTGAACCCAACCACTTCAATCTACATCTCTGTCAACAATTTCTACCTCCTACTTAAGGCATCTACAATCCTATTCAACCTCCCACTCCTATGCTTTAAAACAAAGGTATAACTCTGCAAAAATTCTACCCATTTCATATGCCTTTGATTTAATTTTCATTGTCTATTCAAGTACTATAATTCTTGATGATCAGTATATAGAACAAATTCCTTTGGCAATTGATAATGCCTACATTCCTTTAATGCTTGAACTATTGCATAAAATTCTTGATCATATACATAGTACTTTCTCTTTGCATCATTTAACTTTTCACTAAAATAGGCAATGGGCTTACCTTCTTGGCTTAACACTACTCCAATGGCACAATCACTGGCATCACAATCCACCTAAAACACCTTATTGAAATCCAAGAGGGCTAAAATAGGCTATTTTGTCACCTTCTAATTCAACAAGTCAAAACTCTTTTTTTCTCTTGTGCTCTACTTGAACGCTTTCTTATCCCCTCTCATTACTTCTGTCAGGGGTGCACAAATAGTACTAAAGTTCTTAATGAACATTTTGTAAAAATTGGCTAAACCATGGAATGACCTCTTCTTAGTGGCAGTTCTTGGGACAGGCCATTCCGGAATATCCTTCACCTTCTTTGGGTCCATTTTCAAGCCCTTTGTTGAGATAACAAAACCCAAGTACACTAACTCCTTTTCAACAAAACTACACTTTTTCAAATTTATCAATAGTTTCTCCTCTCGCAAATTCTCAAAAACTCCATGAATATGCAATAAATGTTCATCCAAGGCCTTATTGAAAATCAAAATATCATTTAAATACACAATAACAAAACTTCACAAAAAGTCTTTTAGTACCTCATTCATGAGCCGCATGAATGTGCTTGGTGCATTGGTTAGCCCAAAATGCATGAATAACAACTTGTATAATCCCTCTTTGGTCTTGAATGTAGTTTTCCATTCATCTCCCTCTTTAATCTAGATTTATTGATATCCACTCTTCATATCTACTTTGTGAAGTACTGAGCTCCACTCAAACAATCCATCATGTCATCCATCCTTGGTAGGGGAAATCTATACTTTATTGTTATCTTGTTTATGGCCCAGGCGTCTGTACACATCCTTCATTCCACATCCTTCTTCAGTGCTAGTACTACAAGTACTGCACATGGACTCATACTCTCTTGAATCAAACCCTTTCTCAACAACTCATAAACTATTCTGCTCAATTCCTCATTTTCTACAGGAGTCATTCTATGAGCTGCCTTATTTAGCAAACTGGCTCTAGGGATCAAGGAAATATAATTATTGATCTTCCTCATTAATGGTAAACCCTCAGGTACATTATCAGAAACTACATCCTGAAATTCATTCAATAATCCAGAAACTTCTACTGCCACCTTTTCACTATCTTCCTTATCCATTCTAAGAATCAATGCATAACACATACGCCCATACTTCGTGCCTTCTAAAAAATTTCTTCCATCAATTTTTTTTTTTGCACTACTACATACCTTTTCTTCAACCTCCTTCAAGGGTTTCAACTTATGGAAGACTCCATCCTTCACAGGGAATACATGTTTGCATGGCCATCATGTATAGCTTGTCTATCATACTACCACAACCTCCCCAATAACATGTCACATGCATGCATGGGGATGATATCACAGAGTAACTCATCATGATAGCTTTTGATCTTGAACTTCACTAGGCACTGCTCATTGACCAAAAATTTCTGGTATTTTTTCAACTAGGAAATCTGATATGGATGTGGATGAATTTCCCTCTTCAGCTTCAACTTCGTAACAATCTCTTCTGACACCAGATTATCAGTGCTCCCGTTATCAATAATGACATCATGGAATTTTTATTAACACTTGCACCTTGTGTGGAATAGATTCTTCCTCTATTCTAGCTCCTTCTCTTCAATCACCAGGGCTCTTCTAGCCACTAGGGCTTCTCCCCTTTTAACATCATCTAAGTACTCGGATTGAGCCTCCTCATCTACATGTGCAACCCTTTCATGACCTTTCATCCTTTTGTCTATCCTTTCTTGGTGTTGTGGACATTCATAGGCTCGATGCCCTTCTTCACCACACTGGAAACAAGTTCTCCTGAAACCACCTCTTCCAGGTCCTTGTCCAAATCTTCCTCATCTTCTACCTCTTTGATCACCACTATTTTGATCATGAGGGTGGTAGAAGTTATCATTCTTTTGGCTTCAGGTGGTACACACATCTTCATTTTTCTTCACATCCTCATTTCAACTTCTAGAAGATCTTCTACTACCCCTTCTGCTTTGACCTCCTCGTCCTTTTTGCTTGTCAAATCTTTTGTTTAGCTTCTCTTCAATTCTTAGAGAAAATTGTAAGCATCCTTGATGGTGTTCATTCTGACTAGGCTTAGCTCCTCTTTAATGATTAATTGTAACCCATTAAGATAATGAGCTACCTTCTCCTTGTTGGCCTCTGCATGGCCAATTTTGATGATCATCTTGTGAAAATATTCTATGTATTCTTTCACAGATCTATTTCCTTGCTTCACCCCTTGCAATTTCTTTAGTAGATCTAAGTCGTAATCCACTGGTATGAACTGCTTCTTTAGTTTCTCCACCATGTGATCCCATCTGATGATCTTTCCTTTTACTCTTCGATTCTTCTCTAGCTGGACCTCTTTCCACCAAATATTAACATGCCATTTAGCTTTGTTTTTTCCAACTTCACTTGATCTGGGTCCTCTATTTCTTCATACTCAAAATACTCTTCCAAGTTTAGACTTCCAGAATAACTAAGAACTTCTACTCTAGGTCTTTTTTGGATCTTTGAAATGTCCTTATTAGATGCATTTGATCTTGATCAATCACTTCTTCTTCCTCTTCTACATCTGTATCTTCCACCTCCTATTCATCCTCACTTTCTTCTCTTCTTCTTTGATTTAACCCTCTTCTCATTTCTTCCGGCAATGCATCAATTTATCTTTGGAGAGCTCTAAAACCCTCAATTGCCAATGGATCTCTTCTACCAAAATTTTTGGCACCTCTAGCACCACCACACCTACCACACATTAGTCTTGGAGGTATCTTGAATATCTCAAACCCACAACCATGGTCCTGGTGTGAACTGTCTCATGATCGATGATTTTTCCACACACTTAAGAAAACCTGCTCTAATACCACCTAACAAGGGTGCTAACCCGAGACACAAAATATCACACACAAAAACTAGAGAATATTATTGTATTTAGAATAATGAAATGCTTACATGTAGAGGATCCCAAAATCCTTGAGTTCTGCAATACATGCCCTTACAAAAAATTACAGAAGTTCCTTTTCCTCAGTATGCACTATTTCCCCCAAAAAGTTCCCCAAAAATTAGAAACTAGCCCATAAATAGCTCCTTTTTATTTTGGAGCCAAAACAACATTCCAATTATGAGTTTTAGTAGTTTGGCACCGAAAATTACAATTTGAAATTCAAATTTTAAAACCACATTAAAAAATTAGCACATTTTTGAAAATGCACCAACTTCTAAGAGCCATAACTTTTGATTCACAACTCCATATGATGAACTGTTGGAAAGGTCTCAGAGTGAAAAATGTGATAAGACCTACTCCACCAGTTCTAATGATTTCTAGGCTTGTACGAAACTATTTAGTGCCTCAAACTGGACTCAAAATATTTTTCAGGGAAAAAAGCAGAAACTAAAATTTGAATAACTTTCAAACTGGGAATAGTCTTGACCTAATTCTTTCACCAAAGTACTTATTTTTTTGTCTTGAAGCTTCCCTTAAATTTCTTCCTCATCATGCCTTCAAACTCACACCTACTAAAAATGACAGTTGAGCAGAAAAAATAGAAAAGCAATTCTAAAAGTCCAGAATTCTTATTCGACAAAAGGGTATCTAGAAATGCAAAAACATCTACAAAAAGTTAAAAGAAAGTAAAGATATTTTTGGGTGATACAGGATTTCCATTACACCAATGGATGCTCCTACATTAGACACTCAGGGTAATTTGAGAAGTGACCCCATCACGTCTTAGATGGTTGAGGAAAACCCAAATGGTCAACCTCTATCTTAGACAACAACGATGAATCTTCCATAGGCCTTCCCCTCCACTTCACCAGATATTCTTCATACTTCCTATTTTTTGTATTCCTTCCCACATGGCTATCCAAGATTGCTTCAATATCCTCCTTCTTTGAAGGAGGTGTTGGAATGCCACACTATTCTATTGTTCGTACTTCCTCTATGCCACCTTCATGATACTCTGTCAAATTTGAAATGTTGAACACAAAGGAGATATTGATTCCATCTACCAAACTCACCTTATATGCATTCCCTAAATCATGTTTCTTTAAAATCCTATAGGGAGCAAACTTCTTCATCTTCGATTTTTTATAGGTTCCCACTAGAAACCTTTCTTTCCTTAAGTGGACCATCACTTCATCACCAATCTGAAACTCCTTATTCCTCCTCTTTTGATTTTCCTTAGCTTTATACTACATATTCATCTTGTTAATATGCTCTCTTACATTCTCATAAATATTCTTGATTTTCTCTGTAAAGTCTTCAGCTTCGACACTTGTCTTCTTCTCTTGGTTCATTTTCCTCAATTCTGGAGTAGCTATGGGAATGCCTCCATACACAATTTGGAATGGTGATCTTCCCATGCTCTGGTTGACAGAATTGTTGTAAAAAAATTTGGCCTAGCGTAAGACCAAGTCCCATCTCTTGGGCTTATCTCCTACCAAGCATCTCAGTAGGTTACCCAAACTTCTGTTCACAACCTTAGTCTTCCCATCAGTTTGTGGATGGTGTGGAGAACTAAACTTCAAATCCATTTTCAACTTCTTCCACAAGGTCCTCCAAAAGTATCCAACAAATTTGGTGTCACAATATGAGACTATACTCCTTGACAGACCATGTAGCCTCACCACCTCTCTAAAGAATAAGTCAGCAATGTGGACTGCATCATGGGTCTTTTGGAATGGGATGAAATGTGCCATCTTTGAAAACCTATCAACTACCAAAAATATTGAATCATTCCCTCTTTATGTCCTTGGAAAACAAAGAACAAAGTCCATACTTATATCCTCCCACAACCTCTCTAGTACAGGTAAGGGCTGATACAACCTTGTATTCTAGATCACTCCTTTATCTATCTGACATACAATACAACTCTGCACAAACTTTTTCACATCTTGTGATAACTAAGGCCAATAATAATGCTCACTGATAATGGAAATGGTCTTATCCTAACCAAAATATCCTTTCGTTCCTCCACTGTGCTTCTCCTTTATTAGGTTCTCTCTCATGGAACTCCTCAAAATACAAAATTGACTTCCCTTAAAAAACATGTCATCTTGGATTATGAAATCCAACCACTTTGTATTGTCAACTATAATATGCTCCTTGTGAGCTTTCCAAGCCTCTACAAAATTAAGATCTTCAGGATACAATATCTTGAGTTCATCGAACCCAAGCACTTCAATCTACATCTCTGTCAACAATGTTTACCTCCTACTAAAACAAAGGTATAACTCTACAAAAATTCTACCCATTTAATATGCCTTTGATTCAATTTTCCCTAACTATTCAATTACTGTAATGCTTTATGATCAATATACAGAAAAAATTTCTTTGGAAACAAATAATGCTTCCACTTCTTTAATGCTTGAACTATTGCATAAAATTCTTGATTATATACATAGTACTTTCTCTTTGCATCATTTAACTTTTCACTAAAATAGGCAATGGGCTTACCTTCTTGGCTTAACACTACTATAATGGCACAACCACTGGTATCAAAATCCACCTGAAACCCCTTATTGTAATTTGGGAGGGCTAAAATAGGTTGTTATGTCACCTTCTGATTCAACAAGTCAAAACTATTTTTTATCCCCTCTCATTACTTCTATTAGGGGTGCACAAATACTACTAAAGTTCTTAATGAACATGTATGTGTGAAATGTGGGAGAGTTAGTAAATCAACAAAAACACCAATGAGATGTATTACATGAAAGATTTGAATAAAAGAACTACTCTATTTGCAGCAAAAAAAATCTTTAAAAACATTCCATTGTTCTTTAATCTCAAGGATTTATTAAACCATTTGGCGCTCAGATTTTGTATGTGTTTTGTACTTTTTAAAATGAAAACTTGAGAGACAAGATGCTATTCAAAAATGCAAGAAAACAAAGTTCCTATATGAAACTATGTGATAAATGTCATGATACTATGATAATGAAGATATTGACAAATGGATAATGTTGCTAAACTATGTGAGCCAGTACCATTGCTAGAGTAGGAGGGGAGGGCAATAGGTCATGGGTGCAGATGGAGGAGAGGTGGAGGAGATGAGGAGGAGGAGGAGGGTAGTGAGGAGGGATAAAAGGAGGAGGAGAGCAATGAGGATGAAGATGATGATGAGAATGATGGGAGTGATAATGGAGGTGATGGTGGTGGAGGAGGGCTCGATCCTGATGTTGGAGAGATGAGCATACCTCACAAGAGGCAACATGTGGAGATTCAACTACCCTCACCATAGTAGCAGACACAGATTGTTGTGTTACAGGTACAAGTTAAGACTTTGTAAGGTCACCTATAATAGGTATATGCTTCGCTAGCATAGGCCTAGGGGCAGGTTCAAATATTGACGACCAAGAGGGATGTTGCTAGACAGAAGGCACAACAGTTACAAACCTAGTTTACCTAGGTCCACACTCAAGGACAAGCATAGGTATAGATACAAGGGTAGATTTCCACACTAACTACTAAGAGGCATACTTTGAGATGGTGAGTGGAGTAGGTTGAGGGTATCTCCAAGAGATTATAAGAGGATACAAAGGTTGTTGGTGCTATAGACTATTTTAGGGAGATGTGTCTCATTGCCAAAGAGGCAAAGTTTTCTAAGGGAGATATTATGAGGCAATTCCTCCAGAGTGGAAAGAGAGATTTGCATAGTTCTAGTCTAGTAGGTCCCATTCTCGGACCACTAGCAAAGGTGTGACATAGCCCCTTCTAGGAGATAGAAGAGATCTTGGTGTCGGTCTATCAGGTGGGGGAAATACAAGTCATGTGATGCCAGCACCATCTGGGGGGAGCATGACATAGCTCTAATTTCTAATTTTCTAATGTACTTTGGACATGATGTATACCTCTTTATTCAGTTGATACATTTGATGATTTGAGACACATTGACTTACTGCCATTTTTGATATTGATGTATCTCTCTATACCTTTCGATATCTTTGAACACTTTGACATTATGATTTTGAGGTTATATGATATGCAGCGATGATTATGATCTATGTGTCTATATGATGTTTATATGATGATGATCATGATGATTATGATGGATGCATTTAATTTCTATTATGTATGCTATGTGATGTTCTATATGATGATGACAATATGATATGCTATGGATTAAAATGATGATGCAACTAATGTGTTATGATTCTATGATGCTTTATGAATGATGTGTATGTAATGGATTTTATTGTGCCAATGAAATGTGATGCATTTTATGTTTTTGTACTTTTCTAATGCAAATAAATGATGCAATGGATTAATGAATGATGTATGAAATGATCACATGATTGTGCATAGTTCTATGTGTTTATGATGTTGATCATGATGATTATGATGATTTATGCAATGATGATGTTTATGTTATGATTATGGAATGTATGCAATGATGATATGATAATGCATGATTGATTATTCTATATGCTTAATGGATGATGTTTTATGCTATGTGAGATGGATTTTATTATGAAAATATTGTATGATGTGCATGTGATGATCCAAATATTCCTTTTTCATTCTCAGATTTGAGTACTAAAAAATTCATCTTCACTACTGGTTTTAGATGTTCATAACAATGACATTATGTCCTTGTTACCAGTCATGTTTTTCAGCAAATTTTTTTCTTCTTGGAAATATTACTCTATTGGACATGTCTTTCAACCATCTTATGTGAATCCAAGATCCATTTTATTAAAGGGATAAATAATTTTAGTGATGCATCAAGTTAAATTATGCCCCTATTAAAATAGAGATGCTTTTGTTCTTACTCTACTATATATGTCTTTCAATCTTCTTAATGGACCAATTTCTTAATCCATTAATAATTGATGAAATGATTTGGATCATGCAAGTGGGATGAAATGCACTTATTTTTTGTGTTTTTTGATGTAAATATTATGATGTGATGCATGGATGGATGAATGATGTGATAATTTTTTCTAATGTATGCAAATTATGATGTAACTGATGTGCAACTGTATGAAAATTATGTGTTTTTGGTTAATGTCAAGTGTACTCAATCCATTGATAAGAGAGATAACATCATTGTGAAATTTGTTTCAGCCATGGAAAACCCATAAAGATAGATGAAAAACTAACATGGATGCAATCCTAACTTAACTATGCAATCCTCATATGCAAATTTTGTCATTGTAACAACTAATTTTTCATGATTTTTATCATCATTGAGCCTTTAAAATGTTGAAAATGAGTACAAGCATCGATGGAATATTTTAGACCATGATGACCTGAGTACTACTTTCATGATGTTTGATATTTCAAGTTAACACAAGCATCTAAGTATAATTAAAATGAAATGACCTGAGTATTGCTTGTGTAAAAAAACAAGAGTTAACCATTTTCCTATGAAAATTTAGAATTTCATTAGTGATACTTTGTAGATCATGTCCTGTGACAATTTGCATAGTAATAGTGATTAACTCACAGACAACAAACAAAGAAAAATCATAATCCTTCCTAGCTCCTCTAGTGCGATACATCATCGAGGTTCTCTAGAGATATGATGATAAAAATCAAAGTTCAACAATTGAACATTCATGCCATAGTGATAAAGCCATGATTTAGAAGGAACATTATCCATTTGAGGTTTGTTTGATTGGATTGATTTGGTTGTTTGATTTTGGATGGTTGATGTGTTACTGATGGTGATTGATGTTGAATGTTGGGTTGCACTATGATCTTTGTGTTTTTTGCATTTGTCCTATTACTATTTGTCTGTTGGTTCAAGCTCAAAGTTTATTACCCCTAGTCTAGGGTGAGACATGACCATGATGCCAGGATATGTACATGAAGTTTTCTAATGATAGGTAGAATGATGGAAAAATTGAATGGTGAAAGAAATTTTTTGACATGCTCAAATAGCACCTGTTGCTAGATTTTCACTACTTGTTTTTATTGTACTTTTTCATATTTTTATGTTTTTTTAATTTTTCACTCTCTTTTTTTGTATTTTTTGATCTTTTGATTTTTTTTTGTTGTTACCAAGATGCCTGTTTGCTAGGTTTTCATCAAGGCAACCATTTTTTTAGGACATTTTCTAGTGTTTTTGTATTTTTTTGGGACTTTTTACTAATGCATTGGATGATTCAGGTGTAGAATTTCTTGAGATGTAGGCTATTGAGGGGTTCATCAAACAAATCACCTTCAGGTGTAGACAGCTAATATGCTCCTGATCCAAAGACTGAAACAAGGACCAAGGGACCTAGCTAGTTTGGTTCAAATTTCCCCTTCTTTTCTTGATCTTGTTGATTGCAAGGATTTTCTTTTAGGACTAAGTCACCAACTTGAAATGTTCTAGGATTTACTCTGTGATTGTAGCTTCTAGATATCCTCTGCTGATAGGCCTTTAGATGATCAACTACTTGTTCACGATGTTCATCCAACAATTCTAACTCTTGTAACCTAGACACTCTTTAATCCTCATCTATAAGGATCCCCTTTAGTGACACATGGAGTGATGGTAGTTCAACCTCAATAGGTAGAATGGCCTCTGATCCATAGACTAAAGAATAGGGTGTAGCCCTTGTCGAGGTTTGGATACTAGTTTTGTAAGCCCACAAAGTAGGGTTCAGTTGAATGTGCCAATCTCATCCAACATCATTGACGATTTTCTTCAGGATTTTTAGGATAGTTATTTTGAGGCCTCTACTTGGCCATTTCCTTGGGGATAGTATGGTGTAGAAAACTGATGTTGTATATGGAACCTCTCACATAGTTCTTGGACATCCTAATTCTTCAAGGGTTTGTCGTTGTCCATGATAATGGATTGAGGGACACCATACCGACAGACGATGTAATTCAAGATGAATGATGATTTTTTTTCCTGTGATGGTGGTTAGGGGAACAACTTCAATCCACTTTATAAAGTACTTCATGGTTGTGATGATAAACTTGTGTCTGTTGGATGAATATGGATGTATTTTATCGATAAGATCCAATCCCCACTGACAAAAAGGCCATGTTGATGTGAAAGGTTCCAACTCTTGTGTTGGTGCATGTATCAAGTTGTTGTGGATTTGACATTTCTAACACCTCTTGACATATTGAAATGAATCCTTCTCCATATTTGGCCAATAATACCCCAAACATAGGAGTTTCTTAGCTAAATTTAGGCCACTTGAATGTGTGCCATAGATACTATCATGGACATCACGTAAAGTGGTTTCATCTTTGTTACATTCTAGACACCAAAGGAGAGTAACATCAAGACCTTGATGATAAAACACATTAGTTATTTAAGGTGTGTCAAGCTGCTTGCCAGATGAAATTTCATTTTTGGTTTTGGGATAAATTGGGTGGGAGGGTATTTTCTTTGAGATAAGTGTAGATTTTCCCATAGATGGAAGCATTGGCATTGGCTAAATTGTAGATGACTTGGGATTAAGGATTGTCATAGGATGGGTGGAACATTTTTTCCACCATGAATTCATAATAGGCTTGCTTTTTAGGTATCTGTAAGAGAGAAGCAATGGTCACCATGGCATCAATGACTTTGTTGTCACCTCTAGGAATCTGCTCAAATTGTATCTCCACAAAGTAATTTTTGAGTTCATCAACCATTCTTTTATAGGGCATCAACTTGTCATCTCTTTTTGGTAATCATCATTCACCTGGTTAATGACTAGTTGTGAATCACCATAGACATGCAATTTTGTGATATTCCATTTGATTGCTACATTGATTCCAATGATCAATGCCTCATATTCAACTGTGTTATTGGTACATGGAAACATTAACCTGTATGACTTGGGAATGGTATATCCTTGTGTTGAGATAAACAAGATTCAAGTGCCTAATCCATGTTGTGTATAAAAGCCATCAAAGTACAACATCCATTGTTGTGTTGATATTGTTAGGACATCAACATCTAGAAATTCAATGCTCATTGGATGATTTTCATGTAATGGTGCTTCAGCTAGTTGATCTGTTATAGCTTGACCCTTGATTTCTTTTCTATCTACACACTAGATGTCAAAATTTTGCTCAATATCATGACCCACTTGGCTAGTCTTCCTATTAGGGAAACTTTGCTGAGTAGATACTTTAATGGACCAATTTTAGCTATGAGTTTGATAGTGTGAGTCAGCATGTAATGTCTTATTTTTTGGGTAGCAAACACTATCACCAGGAAATATTTTTCAATAAAGGTGTAATTAATCTCATATTTGTTTAGGGTCCTACTGATATAATAAGTTTCCTTCTCTTTTCTTGTTGAATCTTCTTGTGTCGGTAAAGTGCCTAAGGATATCCCTATTGTTGCAATGTAAAGTAACAATGGTTTCCCCTCTGTTGGTGGTACTAGTATGGGTGGCGACTATTAGAAAACCAAGATCACCTGCATGCAAGATGGATACCTGTCACATGCAAAAGATATGAAGAACCAAAGAAGATGTTTTGTAAACCTCTCAGTAAAAATGCATTAATAGAATCAAATATTACAAAGAGATCAATCCTTATGAAGGAGATCAAGAAACCCTAAAAGGGAAACCCTAAATGAAACCCTAGTGTGCTCACTTAATAATTAATAATTAATTAATTATTAATGTGCCTAAGTTTAGCTTAAGTAACAAAGAGGAATAAGTGACTTAATTAATTAATCAATATGATATAATTAATTAAGCATAATAACTTATTACTCTAATAGCGACATTAGGTATTACTTGAGTTGATTGAAAGCCACTTCACACTTCTCATCCCACTTGAAAGTGACATTCTTGTGGAGAAAGTGATTGAAGGGATGAGCCTTGTCAGCCAATTGTGCGATGAACCTCTGAATGGATTGGAATCTTCCTTACAAAGATTTGAGTTGGCCAATGTTTTTAGGAGGAGGCATCTCCATGATGGATTTTACTTTCAGGATTCATGTCAATTCCTTTGGCTAACACAATGTAATCTAAGATTTAGGTTGATGTCATGCCGAACACACATTTCTTGGGGCTTAGTCTCACATTAAACTTCTCTAGTCTAGTGAAGATCTTGTCTAAAATTTCTAGGTGTCCTCTAGTATATGATTTTTCTAATAGGTCATCAACATAGTCTTCCATGAAGGTGTGTATCATGTCATGGAAAATGGTTTTTGATCTCTAATATGTGGCTATAACATTTTTCAACCCAAAATGTATTACATTCCAACAAAAGGTGCCCCATGGACATGTGAAGGTTGCCTTGTCTTGATCTTTGGGCGCTATCTTTATCTGATTGTAACCATAAAATCCATCCACAAGTGAGAGCATTTCATGTCACATCATCAAGTCTACGATGATGTCAATGTTAGGTAGAGGGAAATCATCTTTTGGGCAAGCCTTGTTGAGATCCCTAAAATTTGTGCATATCCTAATGCTCTTATCTAGTTTTGAAATAGGCACGATGTTTGATATTCACTCAGCATAGTCAATAGGTCTGATAAATCCCACATCCAATAGCTTTTTCAATTAATATTTTACCAAGATGGTGATATGAGGGTGCATTTTTCTCAAATTTTCCTTTATTGGCTTTATTCTAGGTGGTAGTGATGAATGGTGCATGATAAGATTTGGATCTATACTTGGAATGTCAGCATAAGACCAAGTGAAGTTTACTTTCATTTCCTTGAAGAACTTGGTGAAGCTAGGTTTTTCCTCTTTTGTCTTGGATGATGCGAGGTGCAGGGTCTTCACTATTTCATCTATGCCAACATTGATAGACTATGTAGGTTCAATTAGCACTGAAGATCTCTCCTGATAGTGTTCACAGAGAGTGTTAAATATTCCATCTCTCAATGCCTTAGAGAGGTTTTAACCTTGAGATATGCTTTTTTTTCTTAACTTTTTCTCAATCCAATAGTTTCATTAAATGGTTTTCACCATTAGATCTATTTTTGGTATTCATTTTGCAACTGAAAGATTTGGCACTCCCCTTGTCTGAGGCTCCGTTATGAGATTCAATGATGGAAAATGTTTTGGGATTGTTAGAGTAGAGGAATTTTTATGATGGCATCATCATTTGGAAAGGTAGGAATGTCAAGTAGCTCACTTTGGTCCCAGTCAATCAGCTCAGGATGTACTAATGAAAAGGAATCGTTAGATTGACTAAGGTCAATAGGGGTAAGTGTCATGATAGTGATGTTGTCAAAGCTTTTGATGGAAATATTGAGGTCTAAGATGTTACTCTCTTTCAAAGTGTCTATCTCACTTGAAGAATGATCATCTTCACTTTAGTCATCAATATTCTGTGATCCAATTTCAAGTGGTCTTGAACTCAAGCTTTGTCCCTCTATACATGTTGGTGTATACTTTTGAATCATGTCAATTTCCTTATCCTGGAAAGACTCTTCAGAGAGGAAATCCCATTCATGTTCATTAGAATATGTTTCTGAGCTATCTCTCAATTAAAGGATTCTTTCAACAGCTTGTTTGGTTTCTTCTTTGGATTCTTCTTTGTACCCTAGTCATGTTTTATCTTTGGCTTGCATTGTGATAGGTTGTATTGGTTCGATGATGCCTTCCTTTCTTTTACTAGTAGGACCTTTTCCCTCATATCCCATCTTTCCCAAGATTGTCTTGCCTTTGCCATATTTTTTTGTCTGTAAATGGTAGGTTGATGCTTGCAAAGATTCTTCGTCTTTGTATAACTAGTTTAACATCTCCTTGTCATCTAATTCATCCACTAAGGTGCATGCTCTCACAAATCTTCCTTCAAATATTGTGGTTGGTTGTTATGATTGTTGTTTTGATGTTGATGGTTGTCCATATGACTTAGGAGAAGATGAAATTTGTGATAAAAATAAGGATTTATCAAATGAGTATCCCCCCACTTTGTCTTTCAATTGGATCTTTTCAACTTGTTTTGATAAGGCATTGAGTAATCTTTCATGGTTTGATGGAGTGGAGTCTTTGATACCCTTATCTTTTTACTAGTCCTTTTTCTCAACCCACTTAGACATGGAATTTGGTTGTCTCTCATTATTTGATGAGCTAGGCACTAGAGATTCCCTGTTTTATGCCACAAAAGTGTCTTACGTTGTTTTGAGAGTGTTGCAATACTAGGGGTTGTTGGAATCAGCTAAGATAGTGATTTCTTTCCCATTGAAAGGGAACTTCAAACACTGATGATATGTTGATGGTACTACCTACATCTCATGTATCCAAGGACATCCCAGGAGTATGGTGTATGTCAACTCTTTATCCAACACTTGGAAAATTATTTCTTTCACAATCGGTCCTACTTGAATGGGTAGTACAATTAGTCCTTTGGAGGATTTCTCCTCATCATCATAGGATTTGATTGTAATTTTTCTCTTGGCATCTATAGCATTTTCAAAATATCCTAGTGCATAGACAATTTTGAGAGTACAGATATTTAGGCTAGCTCCTCCATCTATTAAAACATGTTTGACACAATGTTTTTGGATTAGAACTTCGATGTGGAGGGTTGCATTATGTGGATGGTTGATGGATACATCATCATGTTCGGAAAATGATAAGCAGTGCAACATGGTCAAGTGTCCCACCATAGCTTGAAATTGGAAAACTTCCAAGTTGTTTGGTACCATGGTGGTGACTAGAGCTTGTTCTAAGATTTCTTTGTGTGATGGTGAGATTTTGAGTAATTCTAAGATGGATATTTGTGTTAGTATTTTCTCCAACTGATCAACTATGTTATATTAAGTTGCAGCGATAGTAGTTGTTTTGGACATGGAAGGGGTAGCTCCTTTCAATGTTACCTTGGCTTGTCCTCTTGTGATTGCATTGATTGGGGAATTTTTTTGTTCTTCTCTAATTTTGATAGCATTGATTTGATTTTCACTTGCAGCAATGTTGGTGATCGAATTGATTGGCAAAAGGTCATTGATTTGATATGAGATAGTAAAGTTATCATGGTGATGATTTTTAGTTGTAGCAATGTTTTGTTCATGTTCAATGGTGTGATCATCAACCATCTCAATGTGAAGAATGGTGTTTTCATAAACATAATTCATGTTTTTTCCTTTGGTGTTCACTGACAAGGACTCCCCTTTTTCATAGTTTGGTAGAGGGTTCTTAAACACTCCATGATCATTGTTTTTTTGGAGTCCTTCTAGAAATACGGTCTTGTTGTCAATCAAGTCTTGTATCAAATGCTTCAATTGCATGCATTCATTGGTTTTATGTCCTTTATTTATATGAAACTCATAGTAATGAGCATCATTCCACCATGGTGGTTTAACTTGTGGTTCCCAATTTCTTACTTTTGGTAGTGTTATGACCTTAGTTGTGAGAAGCTCCTTTAATGCAGATTCTAATGATTGTCCCAAAGGTGTGAACCTTCTTCGGTTTGAGGAGGTTTGAAAGATGGTGTTCTAGATCCAACATTACCTTGATTGTTGCTTTGGTTGACATTTGGGTCATTGTTTTGGTTGTTGGGTGGATTGTTGTTCTAATTAGTTTTGGTGGAAGCTGTTGTTAAGTTGAATACAGGTTTTTCATTTTGGTTTTCAACTATGCCATCATTTTTACCCTCATTCTTATTTCATTTCTAAAACTTTGATTTATCATTGTTGTTTTAATTATTGGAGGAGTTTGATGAGTTGTCATTATAAATTTTGATAACTCCTCTTTTGACCAAAGCTTCTTCAATCTTCATGGAATTTTCAATCAATTTTTCAAATGTAGGGGGACATTGCAATTTCAATCTATAAATCATCTCGTCATTCAAGTTGCCGATGAAGATTTCTATCTTTTATTTTTCAAGTATAGGATGAGAATATCTTGCAAACAACATTCTCCATTTTTGTAGAAAAATGAGGAAGGACTCACCCTTTTTTTGTTTCAGGTTGCAAAGGTCTTTCATTGTTATATCATGTTGGATGTTGTAAGAATATTGGGTGATGAATTTGTTGACCAAATCTTCAAAGTTTTTGATTGGTGGTGTGAGTTTGGAAAACCATTCAAGGCATTGTCCACTTAAGCTATGTGGGAATAATCTCATCAAGTAAGTTTCCTCATGTGCAAATTTGAGACTCATGGTTCTAAATTCCCTCACATGATCAATTGGATATATTTTCCTATTGTATTTGTCATACTTCGGGAATTCACAATGTTTGGGAAAAGGAATTATGTGGATATCTTGATCAAAATGATATAGACAAATATCTTGGATCAAGTATTGTTTTGATGTTCCCCTTTGCATGTCAAGAATTTGTTGTTGGAGGTTTTTAATTTGGTGAGTTAGTGTAACCACTTGTTTTGTTTCTTTTTAAGGCTTCATGGGAGGTGCTTTCAATTGGTTGACATCAAAGTCATCAAGCAATTTGACACCTTGTTTAGCTAGCATCAGTAAGTATTTTTCCCCATTTCTTTCAAAAATATTTTCTAAGCATTTGTGGAAATTAGGATCTTGTTTAGCATTTTGGATATCTTCCTTAGGTATTTCTTACCCTTCATTGTTGTGGATTCCATGGAAAGGATTCTCTTCAGCCTCAACCATGGTGTTTTGAGTTTCACTATTTTGAGATTTGATGTTTTGAGTTTTGATGGTTGGAATTTTGATGGTTGGAGTTTCGATGGTTACAGATTTGATTTTTGTGTTTCAAGTTCTTTCTCCTTGAGTTTTTTTATTTTGTAACCTTGTTTGGACGGGCATAAAAATGTTATACTTTGTCTAAACTTCAATATTTGTTTGGAAGAGTGCCAAGGATTACAACTAGGTCAAATATAATGACAAATTCTATTAATGAGACTAAGTTGGATTTGATTATATAGCTTCGTTTCGTGATGAAAGGATGATAAATTTTGATGATGAAACTAGGCTTAATAAGCAAAGATGTGATAAATTTTATTGATTTAGGCACTTTGAGATGTTTAGATCTACGTTTAGATTAGAGAATTCCACTTGTAGAGGTCAATTTCAACAAGTTTAGACTTTGAGGAATAATTATGAATTGGAAAAGATTTTGAATTCTAGTCCAAACTGTGAAATAGGGGATAAATTCAACTCTCAGGTTTTGCACTTAATGAATGTGCTAGAACAGAGCCCAGATGTGCTAAAGATTTGACAGATGTGCTAAAATAGAGGATGGATGCACTAGAAGAAAGCTTAGATGCGTTATAATATTGTGTGGATGTGCTATAACAAAGGATCGATGCACTAAAATATGCAGTGCATGCACTATAATAGAGGGTGGATGTGTTGAAATATTGCACAGATGTGCTAAAATATGACTCAGATGCACTAGAAAAAGCAATGGATGCACCAGAACAGTGTATGGATGTGCTAAAAGATTTGACAGATGTGCTATAAAACTAATTGGATGTGCTGGAACAAAGGAAAAATGCGTTATTCTGAAAAAATTTAGTGTTTCTGTGACTCTATTTGGTTGTTTGGATTTGGATTTTTAAATTTGAGTGTTTCCAAGGATAGAATATTTTGACCAATGAACTTTGTTGGATTTCTAGCTTGTGAATTATGGGAATTTGAGTGCTCAAATGGATGATTTTTGAATCAAGGTTTTCACTCTCATTGTGTGATGTTTTATTTGAATTTTTTTTGAAAATACATTGGTAGAACACATCAAACATGTACAACTTAAGGTTGTGTAGGACAATATTCACTAGATTCCCACTTGGATTTTACTCTAGCTATGCCTACTTTTAGCATATGATTAGATGCTTGACCCCACTGGCTCCCCTCCATGACACTCACTTCTTGGGGCAACCAAGCATCAATACCCATGAATCTCTCATGGCATACTTTTCATCTCTACTAAAAGCCACAAAAATGTGAGACAACTCCAAAATGACTGTTCCAACGCTAGTTAATAGAATAAGGATTTTGGCCTTGCTACAACAAAGGGTTCTAAAATAGGCATTTCATTTGTGGGGGATCATCCATCTAGAAAGAGACCATTGCTTCCCTTCTTGTCAGAACAATCCTCACGATACTTGAACTTTCCTTAAGTACCCACATTTATATCCCAGTTGGAAATTGCTTGGCTTTAGCGTGTTACCAGTTGGGTCGTTCCCTTGAGTGATTACTTGTTCCCACAAGGAAAGCCCTCTATGGATAAAAAAATAAAAAAAAATGAGTCTAGATTTTTGGTCACCCAGTTAAGGGGAGAGCATATGCCTACCATTCATCAAGCACAAAAGACATGGTGTTCTTTAACCTTATAATTAAGCTAGATGTCTATCTTAATCAAAATCAAGCTTTAAATAACTCCAACCCCTGCATCAATCATCAGTAGTTTGATAAGATTGTCTTTGAACAACGTATAAAATTACCTACAAGCAAAAAACACCAATTAGTTCTCGTATTTTTAAGATATTGCAAATTTAAACAGATGCGCTAAAACAGTCATCCAATGTGCTAAACTATCAATCCAATGTGCTAAAATAACTATTCAATGTGCCAAAAGAGCTTATGTATGTGCTAAAAGAACAAATGAATGCACTAAAAGAAGTGATGAATGCACCGAAAGACTCCCTAAATGGGCTAAAACATTTTTTGGATGTGCTAAAATAAATATTGTATGCTCTGTAATAGACCCTGTATGCGCTAAAATATTTGTCGTATGCACCATAACAGAGATTGTATGCACTAAAATATTTGTCGTATGTGTCAAAAGAAATCACGGTCGTGCTAAAAACATCATTTCTAGCCTATTTACAAGAAAATTTATAGAAAATTGTTACAAATGAGGTTGCGGCCCACGGTGGGCACCATTTTATGTGTGTGTGAAATGTGGGAGAGTTAGTAAATCAACAAAAACACCAATGAGACATATTACATGAAATATTTGAATCAAAGAACTACTCTATTTGCAACAAAACAAATCTTTAAAAATGTTCCATTATTCTCTAATCTCAAAGATTTATTAAACTATTTGGCTCTCAGATTTTGTATGTACACTATGGTTGTTAAAATGACAACTTGAGAGATAAGATTCTATTCAAAAATGCAAGAAAACTAAGTTCCTACATGAAACTATGAGATAAATGCTATGATGCTATGATAATGAAGATATTGACAAATGGATAATGGTGCTAAACTATGTGATACAAATGTTGTGATAAGAAGCTAAAATGATTTTGTATATGCTCAAATAACCATTGATATGATAATTTAAAATGCAGCTATAAAGCAAGAAATGATTTAAAATGAAACTATAAAGCAAAATATGATTCTAATTTAACATGATGCTACAATGAAAACTTGTTAAAATGCTAAACAATGCTAACTATAAACCCCAAATGCTCCAATGCTCCAATGCTCCAAAGTTATTCCTACATGATAGCTCTATTCAAAATTGGGATGCCAAATAATATAGCAAAGGGTTGTATTTATAGGATTTTCCAAGCATCTTGTGATGTGGCAGTGATCGATGGTCCAGATTCAAACATGAGAGATGAATGGTAGAGATGGAGAGAATCAAGAAGGATGTTACCTTGACTAGAGACAACATGCCAAATGGATGAAGGAATAAAGTGTGAGGAATAAGCCATGTTTTCAAAGCTTGTTGAAGATAATTCTAATTTAAAAATTAGAATTATTTAATTTCATGTGACCATGGTGAGGTGGCATGAAAAGTTGTAGAAATGTGCTTGAATTCTAAATTTGGGATTAGTGAAAATTAGTTAAATAAAACAAACTATAGAAATGTGTTTATTTAATTAAATTAGAGGAATGTGAATTTAGATTTGGAGAATTAGAAGATATGAACTATATAAATAAATTGAGAGTTTAATTATAAGTAGATGAAACATTAATTAAATAACTAGTATTTAATTAATTAAATGTCTTGACTGATTTTAGGTGTATACAAAACATTTTGTAAAAGCTGGCCAAACCATGGAATGACCTCACCTTAGTGGCAGTTCTTGGGATAGGCCATTCCAGAATAGCCTTCACCTTCTCTGGGTCCATTTTCAAGCCCTCTACTGAGACAACAAACCCCAAGTACACTAACTCCTTTTTAACAAAACTACACTTTTTCAAATTTGTCAACAGTTTCTCCTATCTCAACTTCTCAAAAACTCTATTAATATGCATTAAATGCTCATGCGAGGTCTTACTAAAAATAAAAATATCATCTAAATACACAATAACAAAACTTCCTGGAAATTCTTTCAATACCTCGTTCATGATCCACATGAATGTGCTCAGTGCATTGGTTAGCCCAAAAGGCATGACTAACCACTCATACAATCCCTTTTTGGTCTTGAAGGTGGTATTCCATTCATCTCCCTCTTTAATCCAGATTTGGTGATATCCACTCTTCAGATCTATCTTTGTGAAGTACTGAGCTCCACTCAAATAGTCCATTAGGTCATCCATCCTTGGCATGGGAAATTTGTACTTGATTGTTATCTTGTTTATGGCCTGAGAGTCTATACACATCCTCCATTCCCCATCCTTCTTCAATGCTAGTACTGTAGGTACTTCACATGGACTCGAACTCTCTCAAATCATACTCTTTCTCAACAACTCCTTAACTTGTCTATTCAACTCATTTTTTGTAGTAGTCATTCTATGAGCTGCCTTATTTGGAAAACTGGCTCTAGGGATCAAGTCAATCTGATGATTAATCTTCCTCACTGGTGGTAAACCCTTAGGTATGTTATTAGAAACTATATCCTGAAATTCATTCAATAATCCAGAAACTTCTACTGGCATCTTTTCACTATCTTCCTTGTCCATTCTAGGAATCAATTCATAACACATACACTCATGTTTCATGCCTTCTAAAAATTTCCTTCCATCAACAAAACAAATTCTAGCACCACTACATACCTTTTCTTTGACCTCCTTCAGGGGTTTCAACTTATGGTAGACTCCATCCTTCATCAAGGAATACGTGTTTACATGGCAATCATGTATAGCTCGTTTGTTGTACTACCACGTCCTCCCCAATAACATGTGACATGCATCCATGGGGATGATATCATAGATTACTTCATCACGATAGCTTCCGATCTTGAACTTCACTAGGCACTGCTCATTGACCAAAACTTTGTGGTCTTTCTATAACTAGGCAATTTGATACCGATGTGGATGCATTTCCCTCTTTAGCTTCAACTTCGTAACCATCTCTTTTGACACTAGATTATCGATGCTCCCACTATCAATAATGACATCACAACATTTTTCTTCACACTTGCACCTTGTGTGGAACATATTCTTCATTTGTTCTAGCTCCTTCTCTTCAGTCACCAGGGCTCTTCTAACCACTAGGGCTTCTCCCCTTTCAGTATCATCTGAGTGCTCAGATTGAGCCTCCTCATCTACATGCACAACCCTTGGACAAACTTCCAACCTTTTTTCTATCCTTCCTTGATGCTATGGACATTCATAGGTTCGATTTGCTTCTTCACCACACTAGAAACAAGTTCCCCTGAAATCACCTCTTATGGGTCCTTGTCTAGATCTTCCTTATCCTCTACCTCTTTGGTCACCACTGTTTTGATCATGAGGGTAGTAGAAGTTATCATTCTTTTGGCTTTGACTAGTACCCACATCTTCATTTTTCTTCTCATCCTCATTTCAACTTTTAGAAGATCTTCCACTACCCCTTATGCTTTGACCTCCCCATCCTTTTTGCTTGCTATCAAATCTTTTGTTCAACTTCTCTTCAATTCTTAGAGAAAACTAGTACGCATCCTCAATAGTCATCATTTTGACCAGGCTTAGCTCCTCTTGAATGCTTGACCATAACCCATTAAGATAATGGGCTACCTTCTCCTTGTTGGCCTCTCCATGGCCCATTCTGATGATTATATTGTGAAAATATTATGTGTATTCTTTCACAGATCTATTTCCTTGGTTTAACCCTTGCAATTTCTTCAATAGATCTAACTCGTAATCCACTAGTATGAATTGCTTCTTCAGTTTCTCCACCATGCAATCCCATATGATGATCTTTCCTTTTCCTCTTTAATTCCTCTCCAAATGAACCTCTTTCCACAAAATATTTGCATGGCCCTTCAACTTCATTTTTTCCAACTTAACCTGATTTTGGTCCTTTATTTCTACTCGAAATACTCTTCTAGCTCATTGATCCAGTCGATCAGCTCTTTTGGGTTCAAGCTTCCAAAATAATTGGGAACCTCTACTGGGGTTCATTTCCCGATATTTGAAATGGCCCTTATTAGCCACATTTGATCTTGATCAATCACTTCTTCTTTCTCTTCTATATTTGGATCTTCCACCTCATATTCACCCTCAATTTCTTCTCTTCTTCTCGAGTTTAACCCTCTTCTCATTTCTTCCTGCAACGCATCAAATTGTCTCTAGAGGTTTCTGAAACCCTCGACCACCAATGGATCTCTTCCACCAAAATTTTTTGCACCTCTGGTACCATCACACCTACCACACATTAGTCTTGGAGGCATTTTGAATATATCAAACCCACAACCATGGTCCTAGTGCGAACTATCTCACAATTGATGATTTGTCCACACACTCAAGAAAATATGCTCTGATACCACTTGACGAGGGTGCTAACCCAACACACAAAATATCACACACAAAAATGAGAGAATATTATTGTATTTGGAATAATGAAATGCTTACATGTAAAGGATCCCCAAATCCTCAAGCTCTACAATACATGCCCTTACAAAAAAATTTAAAAGTTCCCTTTTCTTAGTATGCACTATTTCCCCCAAAAAGCTCCCCAAAAATTAGAAACTAGCCCATAAATAGCTCCTTTTTGGTTTGGAGCCAAAAAAACATTTGAATTATGAGTTTTAGCAGTTTGGCATCGAAAATTACATTTTGAAACTCAAATTTTAAAACCACATTAAAAAATTAGCACATTTTTCAAAATGCACCAACTTAAGGAGCCATAACTTTTGATCTGAGACTCCGTTTGACAAACCGTTTGAACTATTGGAAAGGTCTCATAGTGAAGAATGCACTAAGAACCTGATTTTCTAGTTTTGAAAAATTTTGGGCCCGTAGCTGACCGTTTAGTGCCTCAAACTAGACTCAAAATATTTTTCAAGGCAGAAAGAAGAAACTGAAACTTGAATAAATTTCAAACCGGGAATGATCTTGACCTGATTATTTAACCAAAGTAATTAGTTTTTCTATCCTGAAGCTTCCTGTAAGTTTTTTCCTCCTCACACCTTCAAATTCACACCTACTAAAAATAGCAGTTGAGGGGAAAAAGTAGAAAAGTAGTTCTGAAAGTTGGGAATTCTTATTCGACGAAAAGGGTATCCAGAAATGCAAAAAAATCTACAAAAAGCTAAAAGAAAATAAAGATATTTTTAGGTGATGTAGGTTTTCCCTTACACCACTGGATGCTCCTACATCAATATCTCTATATCAACCCATGTTACTTTCCCTTAAATCACAACTTTAAAATTTTAATCAAATCATATCAACTTGTAATTTGGCATTCAATTCTATATTAATTTCCATTTATATCATTATTTAAATCAAAATTTAGGTTCTCAATAAAATAATAGCATAAAATTTTGGGTTAGTAATCACATATAAACATAGCCACTATCATGCCCTAAACTCATACACAGGGCAATAACACAATCAACAATTTTTTTTGAAAAAGTAACATATAAACACTATTCATTTTTTAACCAAAAGGCATAAAGCCTATACATGTTTATATAATAAGTTTAATATTTACATATAAAACAAGAGTATGCCAGAATACCAAAATCTAGCAGAGCTTTCATTAGATGAAATAGGGGATGCATATAGAGTATACATATATACAAAAATAATAGTAGATAGGTAGGCCTAAAAATGCCATTGGATATCCTTAGGAAACAATTATGCCCATGAAGCTACCTATGAAAACAAAGATAAAATTTATTCTTCCATTTGTGAAAACTCCACTGAGTTTTCACCCTGATGCTCATCTTGAGGTGAACCAAGTTGCGCTATCAATGGTAACTCTAGAGTGGGATCAACAACAAAGATTTGATGTTTTACATGTGACAACAAAAAGAATATTACAAAGTATTTTTCTTTAAATTTTGAAGCCATCTCAATACACATTTCATTTGTATTTTGTTGAATTATAAAAGAATAAAATTCTTCCATTTTTCCTTTTGAGCACTTGATTTATAACATCATACACCAACATAAATGCCCTTCTTTGTTTTAGGTATTTTCTTGCAAAAAATACCCCCTATAAACCCTTTACTTTAGAACAAGTTGTATTACTAAATGCCCCTTATTAGATAATTTCCAGACATGAATTATTGCTCCCTGACTACCTCAAAAGCAATATGAATAACTGAATTGAATAATTGTAGAAGATCAAGGAGGTTCAAAATTAAAATGGATAATACTTGAGAGGAAAATATCACCCTCCTTGCTTTTGTATCAATTACTTCAACACCCATTATTGTGTGAGTACAATCTTCAATGATAGGGTAGTCAACAATAAATATCTATGCTAGACATTCATGAGACAAGAATCCTATGAAGAGTCTCTCCCATTCTCAAACACTAAAAGTGAGCCTAAAATTCCAGGGATGGTAGTCCATGGTTATACAACACAGAATACTCCCTGTCACCTAGAGAGAGGAAAAATTTCACCACTCACAACAACCACTAAACAAGAATAGCCCAAACAACTAGAAATGGTGGATGGGGATATAATACGTCAGTTTATAAAGATGATTGCCACTCATTGCAAAAAATGGATGCTTAAAAAGAGTGTGGAAATAAATAATCTTGTCAAACCGTAATCTACCTAAAATATTTACCATCCAAACTAAGATATTTGAAACACACGAACTCGGGCTCATAAGATGGAAGGTACTTATGAGCGTGATTGGAAAAACAAGTTTAAATAAACTTGATTTAATAATTTTTTAATATTTGTGTACCTACATCAAAAAGAATGTTAGCAAATAATCTTGATGAATGCATTTCCCTACGGATCCTAGATGGACAATAGAGGTTATCCTTAAAGAATTCCCATTCAATGAGGAAGAGATATGAACACATTACCCAAACACCTTAGTAGAATTTAACCATCATGACCTCATGAATTGTTTTGATAAATTTGGCATAAACATTTGAAATGGCATTAATGCAACCAAAGGTTATATTATACAACTAGTAGCCCTCGATATGTGTTCTTTCTTTAGGATGTCTGACAAAGTTTTAGACTTTAAAATTGAAAATTTATAAAAAAATCCTGAAAGACAAAAGGGATACCTAGAAATCGAAAGATTTTTCTAGGAGCAATGTACTTATAGCCATAATGTTGAATCTAGAGGGGATTGGGAAGGAAATACTATCTATAACACAAAGTTTTGTGTTATTGAATGGTGGAACTAGATGCCAAACAAAAGGTCTCTAGGAAATCAAGAGCAACTTTGACATTATTTTCTTCTTTCAACAAGGTAAACAAAGAATCATTGGCAAAGTTGCCAATAACTAGCTGGGTTTGCAAGTTAGGAAAAGATATGCTGTGAACTTGCCACTAGGAGATGGTGTGAGATAGAAGATAACCAAACCCCTACCAACAGGCACATAAAGCAAGGGGGGAAGTGAGTAGACTTGATGAATGGATCAACTAAAACCAAAGGATGGGGACTAGCAACCATTAATGTTGATGCAAGCAGAGGCATCAAAAAATAACATTTGCACATCCTAGATGAATTGAAGACCAAATACCAGCATGGAGAGCATAGAAAGTATGAAATTCCATTCAATGTCATCATATACTTTTGCAAAGTCAATTTTGAGGAATATTTCCTTTTGATTAAAGTGTCTCACCCATTCCATGCCTTTCCAAACAATAATAATATTGTCTAAGATGAACCTAAATTTAATAAATCCAGTTTTCTCCAGGCACACAATTTGAGGTAGAAGATGGAAAATTTTCAAGGTAGGGGCTTTGGAAATAATTTTATAAGAGACATTGAGGAGTGTGATGGGACACTAGTTACAGATATCCTCGGGATCACCAATTTTATGTATGAATTTTATATTTCCTTTATTAATAAGAGTACCTAAGGTCTTAGAATGAAAAGCTTCAAGGTAAACCTTATGCAGATCTTTCCCAACACAATCCCAAAGGGCCTTGTAGAATTCACATGTGAACTCATCAATTATCGGGCCTTATCATCAACCATGGTGCTAACAGCTTCTTTGAGATCTTCAATTGTGAAAAATTTCTCATAGAAGGCTTTCTGGGATGAGAGAGACTATTTGACACAACAACAAGACAATCTTGAGTGGTTGATGTCACTCAGGAGAATAATCTTGGGCTTTGAAAGCTACTCATAGTGCCTAACAAATTCCTAGAGAATATCAGGCAGTTCAAAAAGGACAAAGTTTCCCTCTTTGATCTGTTTGATATAAGATGATGGGTGCCTTGCTCAAAGAGCTAGGAAAAACTATTTTGAAGCACGATCCCCAATTTTAAGCTAGTGAAGTCTGTCCTTGATTTACGCCCCTCCGGAAACATAATTATCAACAACTTTTATTTTATGCCTTAACTCCATAACCCTAACTTGCAAAAAAGGGGAAAAGGGGTTAGCCACTAAAGCCTCAGTGGTAGCATGAAAGTCAAACATTGTCACATCATAAGACCATTTGCGAAAGATAGCCACCTGGCACCCATAAATGCAAAAAAAGCTCACATTGTAGGTGGCGACATCATTCCACCACATAATCTAGCCAGTATTGTGAGGTGGCCTACATTCTAAATTCCAAATAGTGCTAGTGTACGCCAACATGTGTTGATGACTCAACAAAGAGGTGTTATAAAAACTAGGTCCTACTGGCATTGGTGCTACCTTAATTCCCATTCAATATAAAATAAAATGGGAAAGTGCTTTGACAATGTCACATCCACTAACAGCCTTATTGAAAGTGGTGAATATTTGGAAAAGGAGAAAAAAAGATTGAGCTAAGATCATAGCACAATCAAGGCATTTAAATATCATTAGACCTAGCTCGATAATTGCACCAATTGTGCCAAAGAGAATGAGACTAGTGACGACCAATATTGGGGTCAAAAAAGACCCAATTTATTATGCATGTAGTACCATGCCTCTCTTTCTCCAGCTATCCATCAAAATGGTAGAGTACCATACTTGTCGTATGCCACCTCAACCATAATGAAATCCCCACAAAGCAGCTAGGTTGCAATTTTTAGTGAGTTAACGATCCATTTTTAGACAAAAGGTCTTTCAACAACATCATTCGAGGCATAAACATTAATAATCTCAAAGGAATGATTATCAATTTTCATTAGAATCTAGACAAACCGATGTGGGGGGTCAGAACCATGATCAACCACACAAGCATGCCACCATGGGGACAAAAGGGTAACTACTCCACCACATCAAGCATCATGATCAATATAAAATATTTTACTAGCTAGCCAAATAGAATAGAAAGCCGAAGATAGCAGAAAACCAACAACTTTCACTTCTTGAAGACACAGAACATCAATACCATCATATTTTTGAAGATTATCCCTAACAGAATACTTCCTAGCGAGGTCTGTTAGACCTCAAACATTCCAAGAAAGGAAATTCATGTTAGAAACTCTACCATTTCATTAGTCTCGCTCTACCAGATTGGAAGAGTGATTATACAAAAATTCTAGTGGGAAAAATCCAATTTGGATGGTAGAAGACAGGTTCCTCTATTTCTCCTGAACATATTCTCCTTCTTCCAGAAATTGGGAAGGACTTCAAGACCTCCTATGAACTCCTAACATGGGAGGAGACTAAGTCATTTGTGCTATCATAACTGAGGTAGGCTAGGACATAGTTGTAGATCTTGGCTGCACTAAACTGCTATTAGAGGCCATCTAGGCTTTTTTCCCCTTCACAGAAGGGTTTGAAACTTCCTTTACCAACTCAGGGGTTTTGGTAACCATCCCAGAGCCATTGGACTTGTTTTTTCTAGCTACCAGTAATTTTTTGTTTGTTCTCTGGTTTGGAGGTGACACCTTCTACCTGATGGGGATTCTCAAATTCTCATTGTAGAGATGGATTATGGGGGATTTACAAAGGGAAATCCTTAATCTTGTGTTCAATAGATAGAAACTGATAACAAGTGTTTGACATATTAAAATAAGTGAGATTCTAGGCATGTCGAAAAGAGTCAACTTGAATATCAATGGACTCTTCTAAATCATTTAAAAGGTCCACTTCAACATAGACTCACTTTTGAGGGTGATACTGGAAGAACCTATCTAGTTCAACACAAATAACCCTTCCTAGAGAGGAAGTAATATGTTGTAAAAAATTGCAAACAAGGTAAGGGAAAACTATGAAACTCAACCCAGACTAGAAACCACAACTTGGTTTCATTTGAGACAGTGAAGTTCCAGGTCCATGGTTGGAAAAGCAACAAAGAGGACTAGACATACCAAGGACTATGGTTCAAGATTTATTGAACATGAGTGACCTCTGCAAAACAAAAAAGAAAAAATCCTTTAGTCAAATTTTGGGTTATATCAAGGTGGACCCCATGAGGGACCCAGGAATTTTGAACCCATTCTTTAAGCATACTTTCAAGGTGTTTCCTCCCAAAAAATTAACCAACAAGAGTATGTTGCTCTAACCATTGACATGCAAAATCAAAATACAGCATGGGAAACACCTCATCAGTTGGGGAATCAAAATAATTACCTTGTGGAACACTTTCAAAATTATTTTTTGAGGATGCTTGTTTAGAGGAGGAGCCATTGAGAAAATTTGTTAGACCACCAACACCACCAAGAACTGTTGGGTTAGAGCTAGTTTTAGGCATAATAAAACCACAAAAGCAACAATTAATGCAGTCATACACACATAGCAAATGAAAAATATTGCACCTAAGGTGTGGTATGACGCAAGAGGGGTCAAGGATGACCATAGACACAAGAAAACCTAACAAATATGATTCACCTTCCAACATTCTATTCAAATTAAGAACTTCCTCAATAGTAGAAAATTTATGGCTATAATACTTAGTAAGAGTTCTTAGTACCTTCTTTACCATTCCTCATTTTCATCTAGATTTCCACCAAGACCTTTAATGGAATTGACATATTTGTCCACTCTATGCATGTAGCTTTTAATATCTTCATCATTTGTCATCATTAAGTTTTCAAACATGATCTTCAAAGTTTTCAACTTTGCTTGCTTGACCTTATCATCTCCTTCATAGATACTTTCCAGCTTTTTCTAGATTTCACTAGTAGTTTTAAGACTCATAACTTTCACAAGTTCTAAATTAGAAATACCAATCAAAAGAGCATGCCTTTCTTTACCATTGTTCTCATATGCCTTGATTTCATCATCAATACTCAGACCATTTGTAGGCATTGTATAGCCAGTTTCAACAGACTTTCAAACTCCAAATCCCAAAGAATTAAGAAAACCTTCCATCCTAGTCTTCTAGAATGCATAATCAAATCCATCAAATAGAGAATCTTGATTCTTGTGTGTCATCCTATATCTACTTAGAGAGGCTAAGCTTTCTTCCAAGGAACCTTGCTCTGATACCAATTGTTGAATGCACAAGACAACTGAGATGGGGGGTGAATTAGTTGTAGATTAAAACATCAAAAATCTTGATAACATTCAAAATTGTATTAGTCCATAAAATCTTAACAACCATCAAACCCTTATCATGCATTATAATAATGTAAATATGAGAAACAGTAATAAAAATACATCCAAACACATGAGAACACTATATTTACATGGAAAACCCAAGAAGGGAAAAGCCACAATGAGAATTAGCTCACAATATAAAGTAATTGCAACACTGAATACAATAGGCTCACTATAGGAGGGCTTACTACCATATTAGAAATAAGAATAAAGAAGATTGTTACAATGAGAAATCCATCTCAGAGAAACAAAAAAGTTCCACCACTGCTTCACCAAAACATTCACACTCTCTCTATAGAATGTAGATACCAGTTCATTTCTTCTAGTAGTCTTAGGCATTAAAGCTCACACTACATTTCACATTTTCACACTTCACATCTCAACAGTTTGCTTTAAACACTTTTCTTATATTTCATCCATCAAATAATGACTCATATATACCATCCTCAACCTTGAAAACAATTCACAAGGTTGACTATGCACCTCAAACATACAAATTCAAATTAGGTCAACACCAAAACATTCCCATGGTGGAAAGGAATGAACATGGACCACAACACACCTTAACTCAAACCCAAATACATGCATACATGTCATCCCACAATTTCAAAAACATCGAAGCACTTTCGTAATTAATGTAAACACCCAAGGTCAACTAAACCTATGTTAACACCATCAAACAATTAAGTACATGTTTCCTTTGATCCAAAGATGACTTGAGAACCACACACAACACTTAAACATAATCTAGAATATTCCATCATCACCCTAAAATCCAACAAATCCTTCACAACATCATACACCGGAAAGAGAATATTCATTCTACATAACCAAGTAACCTTTCACACACTGCAACACCTAAATAACAGCTTCATTATGCATAACTAACTAACCTTTCACACACTACAACACCTGACCAATCTAACCTTGTGGAGCACCAAAACTCAAAAAAATTAGACTAAAGATAGATACTAGCAATATAAGAAAACTTCGAGATTTGCAAGAGCAAAAACCAAACTGTGGAGAAATGTAGAGAAAAGCAATTTCTCCCAAACAACACTACTTACATAGTTCACACATTGGTGAAAATAACTTCTTTTTAACAATGATCCATAACCTAAAACTCTAGATATAACACCTCTAAGCAACATATTTTAACCACACAAGAAGATCTTCAACCATGAGGAAATGCAAAGAAAAATACTAAACACCACTTTGTCACACTAAACACTCTTCACCGCACTATTTCCTCTTTTATTCAAAATTTCTCAAAAGTGCTTGGAAACCAAGCACTAAAAGCACAAAATCAACATCTAGAACACCTTATCAACATCTCAACCATACAAGAGGTTCAACATCACCAACACATTCTTATAAAAGCAACACTAAAGGTTGGCATCAGTGATACTTAATATGACAACATAATGCAACCAATCAAAGCATCTCCATAGGTTGACATTAATACAACACCAAAGATATGTTGACATTAATGACATCAAACTTCCAATAGAAGCTATTAGAATGTTTTTGGCTTCTGGTTTTCAAGTTGAAGAAAGCATTGTATGGACTAAAACAAGCTCCTATAGATTGGTATGCAAGATTGGATAGATATTTGTTGCAACTCATATTCAAAAAGGGCACTACAAATCAAAAAGAGTTTGAGATGTCAATGTGTGGGGAGATGAATTTCTTCCTTGGGCTACAAATCAATTAATAAAAAAAAGGTATTTTCATTTCTTAGTCAAAGTATGTTAAGGAAATGTTGAAGAAGTTTGGGATGGAGGATTCTAAAATGGTATGTACTCCTATGGTTAGTGGATGTAAGTTGAGAAATAATGATAAATCTCCTAAGCTTGATCATAGAAAGTACAGATCAATGATTGGTGGACTACTATATCTAACTCTTACTAGACTATATATCATACATGCAATATGTCTTGTTGAAATATTTCAAGAAGATCCTAGAGAATCAGATGTTGTGGCAGTTAAAAGAATATTTAAGTACTTGAAGGGCACTTCAGATTTTGGTCTTTGGTATCCTAGAGATACTAATTTCTCTTTGAGTGTATATATAGATTTAGATTGGGTAGGTTGTGCAAATGACATAATAAGTACAAGTGGAGGTGCTTTCTTTCTTATAAGCAGTTTGGTTTCTTGGTTGAGTAAGAAGCGGGATTAAATTTCATTATGCACTACATAGGTAGAATATACTGTAGCATCATCATGTTGTACACATGTTATAAATGAAGCAACCACTAAAGGTTATTAGAGTATCATATGATGAACCTATTTTTATCTTGTGTGATAATACAAGTGTTATCAATATTTCAAAGAACCTATTAATGCATTCAAGAAAAAAAAACATATCTCTATCTAGTATCACTTTGTACTTGGGAGAAAGTTGTAGAAAATAAGGTGAAGCTAGAGTATGTTCCTAGGATAAAAGAAAGAAGTAAGTAGGGTCCATGAAGAGGGGAAGTTTTAGAGAAAAAAAAAATCCTATAGGCTACGCATACACATTATTGAAAAAATGTGTAAGTGTTATGCTTTGAGTACTCGAGCCTAAAAAAATGTGTGTTATGCTTTAAGTACACACTAAAAAATGTGTATGCATTTTACACCATGTATGAGTCATTTATTTAAAAAATCAAATACTTTTTAGAAAGGAAAATATGTTTTAAAATGCGTACGCGTTTCTATTTTTTTTTTAAATAATCAAGCAAATAAAAAATGCGAATGTGTTTTGTAATGCATATACATTTTTAAAATTTTGAATCCCCAAACCACATGTTGCTCTAGTTTTAGGCTTGGGAAAGGCTTGGCAACTTGACCTTTAGCCTTTGACTTGCAACTAAAAAACTAAGGCAAGTTCAAAAGAAATGTCCAACTTTGGCAATATGGCTGATGGACTTTTTTTGTCTAAACCAATCTATAAAATTAAAACCCATTAGAGAACACAATGTCTAGTTTCCAAATATATAATTTTTTTTAAAGATTGGATTATATTTGTTATTTTTTAATTAATTTCTAAGCAAATTAGTCCATTAACTTGAAATATCAGATTTTTTTTGTTTTTTAATAACTTTTTTTTGGTTAATTTTCTTGTAAAAAAAATATATGGAATCAATCTTCAGACAATTATCTACACAATGAAAAAAATATTCAAAAAATATTTAGTTTAGGTCCAATTATGCTATCTATACATGTTGATTTTTAAAAACAACAATTAAGACCAATAAAAATTCAATTCAAAAAATAATTCAAAAAAAAAAAAATTACAAAAAAATCCTCATCAATTATGTTGTTAGCTATCTTTCCCCAAAATGAATTATCAAAATACTTCTATTTGGGTCAAAAAGTGGTGTTCGTACATGTGCATGGTATGGTAAAAAAAGACTTTAAAAAGTGGTTTTTATACATCCCTATCAAAATTCTATTTCTATCATCCGAGTATTTGAATAAATTACATATTTGGAAACTAGATTCAAAATGTTAAATTTCATATTATTGACATTATTTAAGATTCATTGTGTAAGTGCCTCAAATTTTCAATCCAAGTATGACAAATTCTAAAAAACAACAAAAACACTTCCACTTTTTGAGCTTTTCGTGGACCCAACTTCTTGCATCAGCCCCTTACAAAGGATCAAGTTGCAGATATCTTCACCAAGGATCTTCTTTAAGATACATTCGAGTATCTCTGGTAGAATTTAGGGGTTACTACCCCTCCTTTCAACTAGATGCATAAGTCGATGCATTTGTCTAGGTGATCATTTAAGATACATCCTTGGTTCCATGTTGATGACAAAGGCTAATTCTCAAGGGGAGTAGGTAGTAGTGTTCTCATTTGGTACAGTCAAGGGGAGCATATTTTGTGCCCCTAAGGGGGAGAGAGATTTGAAAAGTAAGAGCAATATAGAATGAGTAGTGCAATGTGCAGTAGTGAAAATTATATGGAGAAGAGTAAGCAAAAGAGAGCAATATAGAACAAGTGAAGCTTTAGGGTGTTGCTTAAAGTGAAGATTTCAGGTGAAGTCAAAGGGAGAGTTTTTTTTCCCTTTTCCATTGATTTCAAAGGGAGAGAATGAAATCTAAAAAATAAAAAAATAGCGATGTTTGAAACTACTCCTCAAGAAAGGGGGGGAATAACAAAGGGGAGAGAATGGTATCTAAGTAACAAAGGAAAAAAGGAGAGAGTGAAGTATAACAGATGCCCTAGTAAGGGGGAGTGTTATTTGATGTGAAGTTTCTTTTGTTGTTGATGGTTTTCATAGCTAGTGTTGCTATCAATGACAAAGAGGAAGATTGTTGCAAGTATGCTACAGGTATTGTCATTGATGTCAACCTCCAATATAGTTAGGAAGGTTGTTGTTGATGTCAACCTCTATGTGGTGTTGAGCTGATGGGGAGATTGTTGGTGTTGCAAGTGTCATAGATATTTCAAAGAGATGTTTGTGGTGTTGGTGATGTAGTTAGTTCACTTGGTTGAACTAATTGCTTTGAGAAAAAATGAATAGAGTGTGTATTGTAACAAAGGTAAATTCAATGTTTCTTTTTGTATTTCATCATGCGGCAAAGGAAGTTGTGTTTGACATTTTGTTTTTTTGTGAAGAAGGTTGTTTGGGAGAAATAAGATTGCTCCACATTTCTTTGTGTTATTGTTTCTTGTCTTGTGAATTTGGGATCATGCAAGCATATTTTTTGTATTTATCTTCCCTTGAATTTTTTGATGTTGATTTTCTCTACAAGATCAGTTCTTATGTTGGAGTTCAGTGGTATTGTATCCTGATGCACATAATGAAAGTATTATTTGTTTCAAGTGGTCATGGTAGTGTTGCAGTGTAGTATGTTGATGCTAGAATATTTTAGGGTATTATATGGATGCTTTGAAGTGTTAATTTTGGTTTGCATGTATTTTTTAGACCTTGAGAGGCATGTATGTGGTCACTTGTTAGTGTTAGTGTAGGTTTGGTTGACCTAGGTGCTAATGCTAATTATAGAGGTTGTTTGTTGTTCATGGAAGTGTGGTGAAGCATGTTGATATAGATTTGGGTCCTAGTTAACCCTTGGTGTGGTTTGACTTCACTTATTTTCACCACATAAGTGTTTTGTGCCGACCTATTTTGGTGTTGTCTGTTTGAGGTGCATATGTTTCATTAAGGCTAACCTAATTAAGGTTGTTTAGGTCATGGATGGTATAATTGTAAGATGGATTTTGTGTTGAGTGTGTGACAAGAGTTAGATGTGAGTTTGATTAAGTGTGGTGATATGAGTGTTAGCTTAATGTCTACGCCTCTAGATGCAGTGAGCAGAAGGTGTCTACATCTTTAGTGTGCTTAATGTTGAGAGAGAGATAATCCTCATTGTGGTTTTTCCCTACTTAGGGTTTTCCATATAAATCTGTGTTCTATTGTGTTTGGTTATTATAGTGTCAAAAAATGTCGTCGAGGACATTTTCACAATTGATTGGGGCCCTCCTTGTGAAATTGAGCTTAATGTTGCCTTGATTTAGTGTTTTAATGTGGTTGACACATTCTCATTAGGTCTTGGGACCTTGTGAACTAATGAATTTAAATCATACCTTGCTAAAGTGTTGTGAAGTGTTGTAACACACTTTCACACTTTTCTAAGGTTTTATTAATTAAGGGTATGTGTGATGAGTCCATTTTATAATTCAATTTTGATAGAGTTCATTATCTATTTGTTGTATTTGTCATAGGCTTTGATACTTGGATGATGACCTTTTTTGTGATATTTCTTCAAAACCATAGAGATTAGGCATGAGCTATTTTGTAACCTTTAAATGAAATTGAAATGCTATATGAACTATCTATGTTAATTTTACATGTGGATTAATGAATTTTACTTTGAGATAGTTACAAATATGTAATTATTGTGTGTACTAATATTGTTATGTAGATATATTAGCAGCCTACAAAATTGAGGAAGATTCTTCTAGCTGGTCATTCACCATCAAAGTCAACAAGGTGATCATTCAAAGGTCAATGGAGGGAAGACTCTCAATGAAGGGAGATTCCTAGTTTAAATCAAAGAATTATAACCTCCTTGTCAATGATCTTAATTGTTTGTTGAGAAAATATAGGAGTTACTATTGTGCTATATCTGCATTAAGGCAAACAAGCTTGACCAAATTCCACACATGCATAATCTCCTCACCACTTTTCATGATTTCCCTAAAGTGGCACCCTCCTAATCTATTCGAGTTGACTACCTTGCTAGTTAGTTAGTAGTTTTTCTTCCTATAAGTAAGACTCAAATGCTCCTTCTCAAGCGGTTGATTGATTTGATGATGTACTTACATTCTTAGTTTTTCAAGTAATACAATTATGTTTCTCTATTGTACTTATGTTTTCCAATGAATAAAATGAAGTTGTAAGTTTGTGCATTTGATTTTACATGTGTCTTAAGGGATACTCATCCAAGGGGGCCCACTTGGTGTGCATTCCATCCTTTATTTTAGTTATTACTTTATGTTCAACAAATAATTAAGAATCTGGCACTTTCTTTTGCTGCATCCACTTATAGAATTTTATTTTGTGTCTATTCCTGCAGCCAAAGTAGACAAAGTACTTACCTATTTGTTTTCTTAGATTTTCATTTTTCACGTATTTCATCTTAGTATAGTTGTTGGTTGATGTTCAACACTTATGTTATTCCTTTCCAAGCAATTTAATTTCAACATTATGTCTTTCTTAGCTATGGAATGAAGATGGCTACTATGGATTCCTAGTGCACATACTATGTTGACCCATTTCAAGTCTACGTCCTTGGGTTGAAAAGTTAAATGAACCTTCATGATGATTGAGATAGCTATTCAAATTAGATGTCCAACCTCTAAATCATAGTTGTAAGGGCTTAGTTGTTAGATCATTGTAGGAGGCCAACATTTTTGGCACTATTGTCGGTGATGGAATCAAACTAGGGAGTTCTTTGGAGTCATTGATAGTTTTTCTTGTTGTAGTATTTCTACAATTTTGTTCTTAGTATACCCCTCATTCAGGAAAGTAATGATCCACTATTCTTTTTCCAATTCTTTGTGTGAGCTAGCTGATAGTGAGTTGATACCATGTGCATAGAGGAATGAGGAGATATGCTCATGGGAGATTCCTTCCTAATAACCCTAATCCATTCCAGCTAGATGAGCATTTGAATCTACCAAGAGAGGAAGAAGAAGAAGAAGAAGAAGAAGAAGCACACCCCTTTGCTTATGAATGCCCCAATTTGAGCAGTTTTGAAACCTCTTATGAAGACCAAAATCAGCTTGAGAATCCTTTTGCTTTGGAACTACATCAAGTGGCCATGGGTGATGCAAATAGAAACAAACCTAACCAACTAGCTTTTCCTTTCCCCATTGCTCATTAGAATGAAGTTGAAAAGCTAAAAAATATCCTTGCTTTAGTCCTTCCTAAGTTCTATGGACTTGTCACAGAAGATCTTGATACTTTCTTGTTTGAGTTTGACATACTTTGAAGGAGTTATGACTATACCACTAATGCCCATAGGCTTAAACTATTCCCTACCACCTTGAAATAAGTTGCATTAAGATGGTTTATGAGCCTAGGAACAAATACTATGGAGACTTGGAGGACATCAAGACAAAGTTCCTTGATAAGTACAAGGAATACTGTAGGGGCAGTGACATGAGGGGAGATGACATTTTTAGGATGCAGGAAAAGGAAGATGAGAGCCTGGAGGATTACATTGCAAGGTTTTTTTTTTGTCTATAGAAATCTCCACACCATACACTCAATGAAGAATTACAAAAGCTGATTTTCCTAAGAGGAATCAATGACAACTACACTAATGCCTTGGACCTGATGGGAGGAGGAGATATCACCCAAGTCCCTTGGGAGGATATCAAGAAGATATGCCAGAAATACTCTAGGGAAGCTTCAAAGAAAGGAAGAGCTTACAAATCCTCCATGGGTAAGTCATCTACTAATGGAGTTTCAAGAATGGAGATTACTCACTTACTGGAAGACTTCAAGCAAGGCATTATAAACAATCTGGCTACTTAACTGGATACACTTCAAGCTAGGAAGAAACAAGAGGAGGCAGAGGCAATGTTGGAAAAATATTTCCCTCATTATAGACAAAAGAAGGACTGCAGATGAAAGATGGTAGCTAATATTGAAAGTAAGTAGATTCCACCTGAGTTCAATTCAATCCAAGGTGAAGATGACCAGGTCTACTACATTACACAAAGGAGGCCATGGGCTCCAAGACAAGGTATGCCACCAAATCCACTATCTTTTGTTGGTCCTTATTTTAATTCTTAAGCATCAAGTAACCGATGGAAGCTCCCCCATATCCATCCAATTATGGAGGATATCCACAAAACCTTCAAGTAACCCACCAAATTCCTGGCCTAATCACCAAAACTCTCCACCCCGGTGGCAAAAATCTCAAGGGAATTGGTAGTAGTTTCAAGGAAATTGGTAGCCACCTTCAAGGAACTAGCAACAAGCATCTCAATGGAGGGGAGGACAACAATGGCCAAACCAACCAATTACATGTAACCACCTTCTAAGCACCAAAAACCTACTATAATGCCTCCCCCTAGTTCAAGTTCAAACACACCCAAACCTACTTAGCTACCAACTCAACCTACACCTAACCCAAAGAGTAAGCCACAACAATAGCCAGTATACTTTGCTGATCCAAATCAATTCCTTGCATATGATGTGAGTGTAAGTGACATCTACTTGTGTTTAGGAACTACCTTGCCAGCTCCATCAACACCCATTATCACTGAGCTTCATGTGGAAGAAGAGGAGCATCTGAATGACCCCATTCAGCCAAATGCACATAAAAATCTTGAACTAGTCCTAGTTAAGTAGACTGAACAAGAACAATCAGTTCCTCATAGGTTGGAAATTTCTAAACAAAAATAAGAGAAGGAAGAACCTTTGACATTCTAGACCAATTAAAGTATGTATGTGTCAAGATCCCTCTATTTCAATCCATAAAAGATGTTTCAATCTATGGCAATACAATTAAGGAAGCATGTCTTAAGAAGCCAAGCAGGAAGAAGAAAGACCCCACTACGATTCATGTGGTGGGACAACTAGCTAACATCATGCCTAGGAAAGTGACTATTCCCAAATACAATGACCCAGGGAATCCTATGGTAGGAGTTGTTATAAATGGGATCCAAATAAAGAATGTTTTGATTGATTTGGGAGTAACAATAAATGTAATGACCAAGGATATCTTGCAACAACTAAATGTTGCAAACATGAGACCTACTCCTACCATCCTGTAGCTTGCTGATAGTTCAACTATTAAAGTTGATGGTATAGTAGAGGACCTTGTGGTAGCTCTAGACTCATGGGAGTACCCAATAGATTTCATGGTTCTTTCTCCTAAAGCTAGACTAGGCAGGTACCCTATCATTCTAGGAAAGCCATGGTTAGCAACAATTGATGCCTATATTGGATGTCAGATAGGATACATGACCATTTTAGATGGAAAGAGCACAAAAAATATTGTTCTCTACCCTCCTGCTTAGCCATCCCATGATATGGATAATCCCATATGGCCACATGTTAGTGAAGAGGCCGAGGAAGTTAATTTTGTGGAACAACTTATGATGTTATGTAGAATATCTTTACTATAGATTCAAGAGGAAGACAAAGTATTGCCTAACATAATTTAGAATCATTGTGAAGTAGAAGCATCATCCTCTCATTCTGTTGATCTAGTAAAGACACTTTTGCCCGCTCTTCCTATAGCAGAACTTCTTGCAGCAACAGGTATGTCTCATACATTGCTGCCACATGAACTCAAGGTACCAAGCATTAGTGAAGAATCTTTGATAGAGATAACTACACAAGTGCAAGTGATAGAAGGAAAATATCTAAACATTAACAATAAATTGAGTGAAGAACAACAATTGTCATTGACAAACTTACTGAAGACCCACCAACATGCATTTGCATGGGACTACCATGATATGAAGGGATTGGACCCTAAGCTTTCCACTCAAAGGATATACATCAGAGATGATTGTACACCAGTGAGGCAGCCACCAAGAAGAATTAACCCTGCATTAAGAGAAATTGTAAAAGGGGAACTACAAAAATTGCTAGATGTAGGATTTATCTACCCAATCTTAGATAGCTAGTGGGTGTCTCCATTAGTGATTGTCCCCAAAAAGGGAGGGAAGTGGTGAGTTTGTGTTGATTACAGGGAACTCAATGTTTCCACCAAAAAGGAACATTTTCCTCTACCTTTCATAGATCAAGTTCTAAATTCACTTGCAAGAAAACAATACTTTTCTTTTCTAGATAGATTTAGTAGCTATAACTAGATCCAAATTACACCTGAGGACCAAGAGAAGACCAACTTTACCTATCCATGGGGGACTTATGCATACTCGGTCCTTCCATTTGGATTGTGAAATGCACTTGCAACTTTTCAGAGGGTAGTCATTAGCATATTTTCAGACATATCACATGATTGCATGGAAATTTATATGGATGATTTTACCACCTATGGTGCTGATTTGAATGAAGCACTGGAGAATCTTAGGAGAGTCTTGCAAAGATGTGAAGACCACAATCTATCTCTAAATAGTGAAAAGTGCTTCATGATGATGTAGGAAGGTGTAGTCCTTAGCCACTACATCTCTCACAAAGGAATTCAAGTAGATCTTGCAAAGATTGAGGTGATCACAAATATGCCTACACCTGTAAAAAAAAAAGATGTTAGGAGTTTCTTGGGACATGTAGGCTACTATAGGAATTTCATCAAGGATTTCAGCAAAATAACGACACCATTGTACACTCTTCTCACTAAAGATGTTGAGTTTCAATGGATAAAAGACTGTAACAAGGCATTTTTTTATTTGAAGGTAGCTTTGACTCATGCTCTTGTACTCAAAGGCCCCAATTGGGAGCTTCGTTTCCACATCCATATAGATGCATCAGAATATGCCATAGGAGTAGTCCTAGTTCAAAAAGAAGGAGCTATTGAAAATTCTATTTATTTTGTTCAAAAAAACTTGCAAGGAGTTGAATTCAATTATACAGTGACAAAAAAGGAAATGTTGGTAGTAATCTATTCCCTCAACAAATTCAGGCAGTACATAATAGGCTATCAAATCTTTATGTACACATATCATGTAGCCATTAGGTATCTCATGAATAAACTCCTGATCTTAGATAGGTTAGCAAGGTGGTTGTTGCTCATACAAGAGTTTGACATAACCATTGTGGATAAGCCAGGGAAGGCCAATGTTGTTGCAGACTTTCTTTCAAGGTTGACTACATCAAAGGACAATCAAGTCATTGATGACTCTTTCCCTGATGAACATCTATTATCTATCAGTGTGCATACACCCTCATATGCTGACATAGCTAGCTATCTAGTCATAAGGAGAGTTCCTCCTCACTTCTCTCCAAAAGAGAGAAGGGTGCTCATTGAAAAATCATGTCCTTTTTATGGATTGCAGGATGTTTGTTTTACATTATAACAGACCATGTCATGAGGATATGTGTGAGGGAAGATGACACATATGATATGTTGCATGCATGTCACAATGAACCATGTGGAGGGCACCTTGTAGCTAAGATGATAGTAATAAAGATTCTAAATATAGGATATTACTGGCCAACACTCCACAAGGATGTAGGGAGATATTACACAAGAAAGTGTGATAGATGCCAAAGGATGGGAAGGCCAACCAAATCTAATGAGATGCCCCTTTACCCTCAAGTAGTAATCACTCCATTTGACAAGTGGGGATTGGATTTTTTGGGACCCATTAATCCGCCATCAAATGGTAAATCCTTTATCTTAGTATGCATTGATTATGTAACCAAGTGGGTAGAAGTTAAGGCCATGAAGCATGCAAGAGATAATAAGGTTTTTGAATTTCTATATGAGGATATTTTCACACGGTATGGGGTTCCAAGAGAGATAGTGACTGATCAAGGGGCTCAATTCACCTCAACCCTTGTTACAAGACTAGTCAATGAATACAACATAAGGCACGAAAACTCTTCTCCTTATCACCCTCAAGCCAATGGCCAGGTTGAGTTGACTAACAAGGAAATTGAAGCCATTCTAACCAAAATAGTGGTTGTTCATAGGAAGGATTGGGCAAATAGATTGCCATAAGTTGTCTAGGACTATAAGACAACCTGGAAAACAACCATAGGCTTCACTCCTTTTGAGTTTTTGTATGGAAATACAACTATGATGCCCATTGAATTTGAGAATAAGACTCTTAGGACTGCAATAGACTTGGGGATGGATATCTATGAGGCACAAAGGGACAGAATCATGCAACTTAATGCTTTGGATGAGATAAGGAAGGCATCCTTGCATCACATAGAGTTAGTGCAGAATAAGAGAATAAAGTGGCATGACAAATTTATTAAGGACAAGAAATTCCAACCAAGTGACTGGGCAATTTCTCTACGACTCAAGGTATCAGGATAATGCATGAAAATTGTAGATAAGGTGGATAGGACCATATGAGGTTTCTGAAGTCTTTCCCAATGGTGTTGTTCAACTCATCACCATCGACCCTATCAGATTTAAGCTACTTGTAAATAGTCATCATTGTTGGATGTTGTGGTTGTCTTGTTGATATGTGGTTTTCATTGATGCCAACACTATTAGCATTGTTGCATTAGAAGCTGTATATGTCCAGGATATTGAGAAAATTGTTAAAGAAAGAGTTGTAGGTTGACAGTGGAGTAGTGAAGGTCATGAAGGTGTCTTGCTCAGTACTGTTGATGGGGATTTTGGCACCACAACACTGCTAAACAGAAATTTGCTTCTATGTTTCTCCTAAAAGAGAAAGGCAACACATGGATGCCTTAGCTCCCAAGGTCTTGGTAGTTGGGTCTCAACTGCGCTGATGTTGCTTAGTGGCCAATGCAATAGTAATATTCAAGGGGCCTACTGGTGTTGAGTTTTTAGACTGTTGTGGGTTAAACATGAATTTAAATCTACTCTAACTAGGGTTTTCAAAGAAATAGAAATATATATATATATATATATATATATATGGATCAAGGCTTTGGGATAGAAAAGAATAATAATTCATCCGAATTAACCAGACCTACTGCCTTTCAAGGAATTCCTAACTAAACTATAGAATGAAACTAACCTGTGACTAACACATAGTTTCCTTCATTCACAGTGTTGATTTCAATAGCAGATTGCAAGTTACCATTCAAACAACACAGAAAATCAAACCTCATTCCTTGAAAACTTTCAAATTAGATGATTAATTCAAAACAAACACCATTCTGAAACACAATCTGAAGTAGATTAAAATTTGGTTGCTTCTACTACCCATGAGACAGATAAGGAACATTTACAAAGCTAGCACAATCACCAGTGTACAGATAATCTGTGGCTCCAAATTGTTTCCATTTACTCTAAGAAAATTGAAAGGTACATTAGTCTATCCAAAATTTAACTCCTAGCTACCAGTTCTACTCCTACCACTTTCTAACCTAGAAGTGCTTCAAAAGTTCTCCCCCTTCTTTTTTACAAAGAGGCAAAAATGCCTTATATATAGGACGCATCAAAAAGAATGCGTTGTCCCTTGCTTTAGGGTTTACAAAAATATCTCCTTTGTATGTAGGACTGTCGGCACCCAGATCTTTTTGAGGAAAGTCGATTCTGCATTAAACTCGAATCCTTTCTATCTATGTCGGTGAAGACTATCTCCCGAGGTGTTCTGTAGATCTTTTGCATCTACCACCATAACTTCTACGCCTTCGTGTCCATTTTGAATCTCCAGCGGAGCTGCTTTGAGTGCCCCAAAATATCCCCATTAATGTCGAGCTACCTCTGTTAGTAGATACCAGCTATCGATTTGACTGATGGCCTTATCTCCTCCCTTGCATGGCCTTCTTTCTGCTCAAAATCTGCCTTTCTACAAGTCTGTTGGCGTAGCATGGGCGAGTCGGCGAGACACAGAGACCATACCGATCTCTCAAAGACCTTCGGCCAAACCCAAGACGGTTGCTTAGAGATAAGGAAAAAACCCTTGTGTTCTTTGGAGTTTCCCCGAGTTCTGTAGTTTTAGCGTGACTTTGATGAATTGATGGGACATCACGCTGAACCAACCATCCTCTGGCAACTTTAGTTTATTTCAGCCAAACCCTATTGAATCGGCAAGAGATTATGCCGATATTCCTTCATATCGACGAGACCTTTCACTTTCGTGGAGACCTTTTGGCAAAGGCCTTTTCCTCTGCTGAGTCATTTGATTCCATCGGCAAGACATCTCAGGGTCGCTGAGACTTCTTAGCAAACTCCAACAGCTACGTTGATGCCTCTTTATTTCAAAAAGACTTCCTTTGATCGGCGAGAGGTATGGCGACATCCATTGGTTCTCCCTGAGCTCTTTTGTTTTGGTGAAACCTTTCACCTTCGGCAAGACCTTTCACCGAATGGCTCTTTTCTTCCCGAGCCCCTCCTCGTTGTCGGCATAGCTTCCCGTGGTCGCCCAGACCCTATGGCGAAGGCTTAACCCTTCACCAATGCTGCTTCATTCTATGTCGGGGAGACTTCACTTTCTTCGGGGAGAGTTACACTGACATCACCATCTTTCACCAATTTTCATCATCGGCGTAACCCTGGGTCATCGGTGAGATATTTCCCCGCATTCATTTCCTTTCACCGAATTCTGGTGTCACTAAGACCCTTTTGAGTCAGTGAGACATTACATCGACCCATTTTGATCCAGATCAAAGTGGGGTGGTTATGCAAGGCATAAAAAATGGCGACTCAGCTGGGAAAATGGTTTAACCATTTTCAACAATCTGAAGGATTCAACTACCTAGAACTCCTAGCTCATAAGCATCACAACTCTAGTTGGGTCAGTTTTAGCAAGCAAGGCTGAGCTAGAATCTCAAATGTAAGTCCATCAATGGCCACCCCTGAATCTAGGTGTGTGCTTGTTTGTGCATCACTCTCTTTGTAAATTTTTCCTCATCTTTCGAACAACAATGTGCAAGTTTTGAGCTACATGAGTTGATTTCCTTTGTGCAATGATATCCCAGGCATTGCTTTGCTGCCAGTCAGGCATCCATAGCCCAGACGGAGATACCTCTAGTTTTTATCATAGCATTGCTCTACTGCTAGACAGGCGTCCATAGCCCCGATAGAGATACTGGAATCACCCATTCATATTGACTCTTCTTCTTTTGATAATTCTTTTCTTTTCTTTTGGAGTTTTAGATATTTGACTTGATTCTTTCTCAATATGTTAGATGTTTAACATCTAAACTGGGTTGAAAACTACCATGGACCTCATAATAGCACTTGGGAGATCTGATTTTTCACTCAAATCTTACAACACCATAGTCCTAGGACAAATATACCATTACAAGAAGAGATGATCTTAATTATTTGTGACAGATTCAGGGGAGCCAAAGAAGGCTACTTACTTAGCACCTTGTTTCAAAACTTTCCACAACTCTTATTGGTAACAAGCATGAAACTACAAATTGCTGACAAAATCATCCAATCAGAAAACTTGAAAATATCTAAACCACTTCTCTCCTAATGACCAAAGTATGCTTCAGATAACAACCACCATTCCAAAGATGGAAGGAAATAGATGAACCTCAAAGAACAGAACAAACAGAGACAAAGAAAAAAGAAAACAAAAGGAAAGAATAGGAAGAAAAGCAAACAATAACCGAGCTATTTACAAAAAGAAGCTGAATATTTACAAAAAGAGAAACAAACTATCTGCACGTAGAAACAAAACCAAAGAAACAGGAAAAAAAGAAAGAAAGAAAACAACAGAACAAGAGAAAACTAACTAAAAATTAAAGAAAATTAAAACTAACTAATCCTATCCCTAAACTAACTACAAAGTTGAACTTTGCAAACACAAGACTGTAAAAATTTGTACATTGATTTGACTAATTTTTCATTATGTGCAACAATCTCAACTTACTAGGCACAGTTCTAAACCTAGCAGATTTATCTTTATACTTAGAAATATAAAGTTTATAAGCAATAAGTTCATTCTGAGAGCATAAATCTTGAAATATTATCAACTGTGGGTTCTCATTTTTCTCATGATTTACCCACAAACATGTTTTACTACCCTCGATGCCATAATCAAATTGAAAATTAGTAAAACATAGAGGATAATGAAAGGACACCACCTGATTCTGAAGATTTCTAATTACCAATGTAGGCTTGTGTTGTATGATTTCCCCTTCACATGGCTTCAGCTCATGGAACACCATTGGATCAAAGTTCATCTTGCAGTTAGGATCCTCATTCACCAGCATCTATGTATTCATCATCTCGGGCACAGAGTCAAAAAATTTCTGAAGTTCTTGAGATGACTCCTTACTTTGAACATTCTCTTGCAATAGGTCATCCCCAAGGGTTTGAGAATCTGCCTCTAGCTTATCATCTTTAATGTCAGGGCCATGGGCACATGGTGAACAAGGATCTTCTTCAAACTCATTTGAATGGATGGAGTTAGAGTCAGAAAAAAACTCTCTTAATTCATATTTCTGCACCTCATCAGCAAGGACATGCCACTTAGCATCAACTTCACCAATGTTAGGAAAACATTGATTAATGGATACTAAGCAAGGACCTTCTTCCAACAACACATTTGAGCAATTAGAATCAAAATCAAGAAGATACTCGCTTGTCTCATTCTCTTCGTTATGTTGAGGAGATTCAACTTCTGAGATAACCTCTTGGTTGCTTTCTTGGCATTCTTTTGCTTTACCCAAATGTACTCCATCATGAACTTCCTTAGGGAACACTTGACTGATCTGCACATCAACTTGAATTTCTTCCCTTAAGATTTCATTTGGGTATTTGAGTCCTTGTCTTTGACCACAAGATTCCTTGGTAATCTACTCTTGAAGTGTGTTATTTGTTCCAATTGTTTACTGCTTAAATTAGCAGGGTCATCTTCTTGTGTTAACCCACCAAAGGGTGTTTCTTCCTCATCCACCATCATGAAAGAATCTATGAATGCATCGATGAATCCATTCTCCACTTCCATCAAGTTTGCACTAGGTAGAGGAGTTTCATCAGTTGTTGAATCCATCTCACTGCAAGGACCAAGGTCATCAAAAGATAGGGAAGAAGGCAGCATGTTCTCACAGTTGTTCTCATCATGTTGGACAGACTGATCATCATTCTCATGTGTGCTAACTATTTCTTCTTCTAGATTGATGGGATACGTACTCCAAGGATCCTCCATAAGTATCCCTTCAATAGAGATCAGTTACTTGAAGTACAATTCCATCCTTCCCAAGAAGACATGGCAATCTATCTAAGAGTGTTGCTTTGTTCAATGTATCCTACATCCACTTGGCCCAACGAGTTCTAACAATTTCAGACCTCCCAGCTCTTCTAGTTTCTCCCTTGTTTGATTTTGTGTATGTGGGATATCCAACAAACATGAGCCATGTTCCTTTATCGATTCCTCCTCCTCACACCGACTCTCATCTTGATCAGAAGAGTTTACCCCATCTCCTTCACAGCCCTTGTTAGTACTAGCATTTTCAACAAAGCTAGATTCCATCTTGAGATTTCCATTATGCTTTGACTTTACATCTATTTCATGCTTTTCAGCAAACAAGTCATCAAAGTTATATTCTGGTGAATCAAATGTTTCATCTAGAGCTTCATTGTGATGTAATGTAGTATGCTCTAGAAGATGACTGCAAAGAGATGATATGGTCCCCACTTCATTATCAAGTGGGGTACTTGACTCTGTGATTGGATTTTGCAAGGATGAATTCTCCTAGTAGTCTTGTGTGCGAGGACCAAACTGATCTAAGAATAAGCTTTCTAGCTTCACCCATGAATAAATACATTATAGTGGCAGATAAACATACCATTGTCTTGTTGAACCTTGAAATTTTATGATGAACAATCGACAGACAACATCCTCATACTGAACCTGGAGAAAATTAAGTATACGCTTGCAAGTTTCAACATGTTCAAAAGCATTTTTCCCACTGTGAGGGAAAAATAAAGGAAGCCTATCATACAGGTGACTAGGGATTTCATGGACAAATCTTGGTATATACAAAGGGCTACCCATCGGAGCTGGGTCTTCCAAAATCTGGCCCACTCCAACTCACAATGATTCACAATTACTCATAGGCCCTCCTTCTAGCGCCATTTTCCTGTTGATGGTGATTTTGGCACCACAACACTGCTAAACAAAAAATTGATTCTCTATTTCTCCTGAAAGAGAAAGGCAACACATGGATGCCTTAGCTCCCAAGGTCCTGGTAGTTGGGTCTCAACTGCGCTGATGTTGCTCAGTGGCCAATGCAACAGTAATATTCAAGGGGCCTGCTGGTGTTGAGTTTTTGGACTGTTATGGGTTAAATATGAATTTAAATCTACTCTAACCGGGGTTTTCAAAGAAATAGAAAAGAAAAAAAAATGGATCAGGGCTTTGGGATAGAAAAGAATAATAATTCATCTGAATTAACTAGACCTGTTGCCTTTCAAGGAATTCCTAACTAAACTATAGAATGAAACTAACCTATGACTAACACACAGTTTCCTTCATTCACAGTGTTGATTTCAACAGCAGATTGCAAGTTACCATTCAAACAAAATAGAAAATCAAACCTCATTCCTTGAAAACTTTCAAATCAGATGCTTAATTCAAAACAAACACCATTCTGAAACACAATCTGAAGTAGATTAAAATCTGGTTGCTTCTACTACCCATGAGACAAATAAGCAACATTTACAAAGCTAGCACAATCACCAGTGTACAGATAATCTGTGGCTCCAAATTGTTTCCATTTACTCTAAGAAAATTGAAAGGTACATTAGTCTATCCAGAATTTAACTCCTAGCTACCAGTTCTACTCTTACCACTTTCTAACCTAGAAGTGCTTCAAAAGTTCTCCCCCTTCTTTTTTACAAAGAGGCAAAAATGCCTTATATATAGGATGCATCAAAAAGAATGTGTTGTCCCTTGCTTTAGGGTTTACAAAAATATCTCCTTTGTATGTAGGACTGTCGGCACCCAGATCTTTCTGAGGAAAGTCAGTTCTGCATTAAACTCGAATCCTTGTTGTCTATGTCGGTGAAGACTGTCTCCCGAGGTGTTCTATAGATCTTTTGAATCTACCGCAATAAATTCTATGCCTCCATGTCCATTTCGAATCTCCAACAGAGTTGCTTCGAGTGCCCCAAAATATCCCCATTAATGTCGAGCTACCTCTATCGGTAGATACCAGCTGTCGAATTGACTAATGGCCTTGTCTCCTCCCTCGCATGGCCTTCTTTCTGCTCAAAATCTGCTTTTCTGCAAGTCCATTGGCATAGAACGGGCGAGTCGGCGAGACACAGAGACCATACCGATCTCTCAAAGACCTTCGGCCAGACCCAAGATGGTCGTTGAGAGATAAGGTGAAAACCCTTGTGTTCTTTGGAGTTTCCCCGAGTTCTGTAGTTTCAACATGACTTTGATGAATCGATGGGACATCATGCCGAACCAACCATCCTCTGGCGACTTTATTTTATTTTGGCCAAACCCTGTTGAATCGGTAAGAGATTATGCCGATATTCCTTCATATCGGCAAGACCTTTCACTTTCGCAGAGACCTTTTGGCGAAGGCCTTTTCCTCTGCTGAGTCATTTGATTCCATTGGCAAGACACCTCAGGGTCGCCGAGACTTCTTAGCGAACTCCAACAACTACGTCAATGCCTCTTTATTTCAAAAAGACTTCCTTTGATCGGCGAGAGCTATGGCAACATCCATTGGTTCTCCCCGAGCTCTTTTTTTTCAGTGAAACCTTTCACCTTCGGCAAGACCTTTCACCGAATGGCTCTTTTCTTCCCAAGCCCCTCCTCGTTGTTGGCATAGCTTCTTGTGGTCGCCCAGACCCTATGGCGAAGGCTTAACCCTTCGCCGATGTGGCTTCGTTCTATGTCGGGGAGACTTCACTTTCTTCGGGGAGAGTTACACCGACATCACCATCTTTCACTGATTTCGTTCATTGGCATAACCCTGGGTCATCGGCGAGACATTTTTCCGCATTCATTTCCTTTCGCCGAATTCTGGTGTCGCCAAGACCCTTTTGAGTCGGTGAGACATTACACTGACCTTGCCTTTGCACTAGTCAGTGAGACTTTCTCCGGTCGGCAAGACCTCTTGCCGAATGTCAATAGCTACTCTGAAGTCACCTCTTCTTTCCGAGACTTCACTTCGTCGGTGGGACATTACGCCGAAGGCCCACATTTTATCTGAAGACATCCCTTTGTCGCTATAACACACTGATTCTCTCACCGAAGACACCCGATAGACTCTTTGTACTGTGTCGGTGAGACAGTTAGGCTTTTGGATGGACCTTATTCTAAAGAAAAGACTCCCGCCAATGTCAAATCCTTTGGCAAAATGGCTTTAAGGGATATCTTCAGATGAATAACCGGATCTTGCACAATAGATTCCTCCATTAGTTCCCAAAGGAAAATAAGGTATATCATTAATTATCATGCCTCCAATTTTATCAAAAGGAAATGTAAAACCGGTGGAAGCAGGGTCAAAATCAAACAGGAGGAGAGGGTAAAACAGGATGAGTCCCAGCAAAACCAAGATTCGGGACAAAACACGACCCTCAAACAACATCCCTCACCTCTTTAACTGGCAGGGGCAGAGCCAAGAGAAAGTCAGAAACAGGGCCAGAGTCAGGTCAGGAACAAGCCAGGGAACTAACCAACATTCCCGAGTTTATACCCCTTCCCGGTTCCGCGCCCATGAGGAAAACCCAAAAGGACAAACGAAACACCGGTGGGGTCAGAACGAAAACCAACCAAGCAGAACACAATAGGGGCGGGGTCGGGACCAAATCCAGAATTGAAAATTTTCCAAGTTTTAGATTCGGATTCCATCCCGGTCCTGCCTCCAACAAAAACAAAAGAAAACAAAAACCCAAGGCAAAAAAGACCAAAGAGACAGGAACGGAGGTCGGGGAAGGAATAAAAACTAAGCTTGGAAGCAGTTCCAAGCTCAGAATCTGTTCCGAACCTGGGCCCGCCAAAACAAACAAACCAAAAAAAAAGGAAACAAAAATGCCCGAAGGCCTAAAAGAAACTAACTAAGGCAGAGGACACAAAAAAACCAGGACCAAAGAAAAAACAAAGAATAGGCGGGGTTGGACCCAGGACTGGACCAAAATTAGGAACATAAGAAAGTTCAACATTTTGAACCCAGTCCCACACCCAACTCCGACAAAGAACAAAAGAAAGCGAAAACCAAGGTCTGTCGGAACTGGAACTGGAACCAGGGTTGGATCAAGACCCGAACCAAAGAAGGAAGTTACAAGTCCGTTTTTGGTTCCAAACCTGACTCCAACAAAACTTGGAAAAAAATGCCTAAGGTAAAAAACCAAAGGCCAAAGGGAAAAGACAAAGGGGGACCCATTTTGATCCAGATCAAAGTGGGGTGGTTATGCAAGGCATAACAAGTACATTGATGATTAGTCATTTTGGACTAAATGGTTTATTGTTGAGTGTATCTATTTTATCCACCGAAAGTTTCAAAGGTCCATGTGAAGATTTAACTGTGTTATGAACAGTTGTGTTTTGACAGTTTTTCTATTGCTTCAGTTAGTGTTCTTGATTGAAGTTGATGTGATCCTAGTAATTCCAGTTGTTGCAAATTCTTCTCTATTGATTCTTAATGCTTGTGGATGGTTTTATATCATGCTCTATCTTTGTTGCAAGTCTGCGTTGATCGGTGTGCTTGTGGTCGGTGATTTCTCTCTTGTGTGTTTGAGTTTTTATGTTCTTGTCCAACATGGTGGTTGTAACATATTGTGGATCCTTGGAGATAAAAATTTGAATGTTTGGCACACTCAAGGATGTTGTTTTGGGCCACAACATAATATTGGTCGATGGTGTTTGATTCGCATTGAAAATTTATTTGTAAATTTGGGTCGACATTACATGTATGTTTTATATTTTCATATTTTATTTGTCCAACGAAGTTGTTGATGAAATCCCATGTTGAGGATATATAAGAGTGGTATTTTGAATGAAATGAAGTGTGAATGAGAGCGAATAAATGCTAGATAAAGTGCAATTGTGCTAATAGTGAAGAAATAATTCGATTGTAGAGTAGAGTGTGAAGAAGTTTGAATGAAGTGTGAAGGAGTGTTTTTGTGCTTAACCAGAACTGTAATCAAGCTTTTTTAGAAGCTATTTTCTCAATTCATACCCTATGGATCTAATCTGAATTGTTATAAGATAGTGTGTCTTCTTTGGGTAGTGATCCCTCTTGTATTTGAGTAGTGAGCTCTAGGTAGTGTTCTTGAATGCATGTGCATTCCCATTATTCTTCATTATACTTCTAACAAGGTATAATATTGTGGATTGACATCCACTATGGTTTTTTCCCTAACAGGGTTTCCACAAAAAATCTTGGTATTCTCTATGTTTTGATGTGTTGATTGTTTATGATTTATTGTTCATTCATCATATTTGAGATTAAGTTAAGTTTGAAAAGTTTAAATATATTGTGACAACTGATTTATCCCCTCTCTTAGTTGTTTGTCCTTGTTTTTTCCAAAAATTGGTATCATATTTGGTTCCTCTGAAGAAGTTTAAAAAATTGAGGTGATCTAAGATGGCATCATACAAGAAGGACAATCCTAGTTTCGATGGAACAAACTACTCTCTATGGAAAGCCAGAATGGAGTGCCATTTGAAGTGTATTGGTGAACCCTTTTGGAAGATTACAAAGAACAGATATGTTATTCCTCAAAATAGTCCTTCCACTCCTGATTAGATTAAAGAGGCTAAGATTAACATCAAGGCTATTGAAGCTTTGTTGAGTGCTTTCACGAATTTAGAAATGGAAAATGTGATGGATCTAAAGACAGCTCATGAGATCTAGAGGAAGCTAGAAACTTTGTATCAAGGAGATGCACTTGTGAAGGTTGCTAAGCTACAGAGTTTGAAAGGAAAGTATGAAATCTCAAAGATGGGTGGAGATGAAAATATTTCTTCTTTTATGTAAAGAGTAAATGAACTTGTGATGGGTATTAGATGTGTCGGTGGTACATTAGATGAACAAGAAATTGTAGCTAAAGTGCTCAGATCATTTCCTCCCTCTTACAAATCAAAGGGTCATGCTATTGAAGAGCTCATATCAGTAACAACTATGAAAAGAGATATGTTGATTGCTAAACTTCCTGCCTTTGAGTTGAGTGAATTTGGTGATTCTGCTCCCAAGACTAAATCTACATTTAAGGCCACTGTATCTGGAAGAAACAAGCAAAGATATGATCTAGGAGAAAGTTCTAGAAAGACATTCAAGTATGAGGAAGAGATGAAATAACTTGAAGATGAAGAAAGAGAGGTAGAAGTGTTGGAAGCATTGATTGTAAAGAAAGAAGGCAGAGGACAAAGTATGTATAAAGGAAATTTGACTATTAAATGATTCTATTGCAATAAAATAGTTCATTTTGCTTCAAGGTGTCCAAAAAGAGTTCCTAGGTCCAAACCTAACAAACCTAGATTTTGAAAGAAATGTTATTATGCTAAAGAAGGTGTGACTAATGAAGAATCCGATAAATAAAATGGAAATGAAGATGAATGGGTTTTCATTGCTATCAAGGAAAATTGTCTGGTGGCTACTAAATCTACTAAAGTTGAGAAAGCTCTTGCAGCCCAAATTAAAGAAAGGGATGAGTGGGTTATTGATAGCAAATGCTCACATCATATGATTGGTGACAAAACAAAATTTGTAAGTCTAGAGAAATATGACAGTGGGGTTGTAAGATTCAGAGATAGCAATGCTGGTGTGATTCATGGTAAACATAACACTAATGATGTCCTTTATGTTGAAGTCTTGAAGCATAACCTGTTGAGTGTTAGATAGATGGTGGAAAAGGGTTACGATCTTCAATTCAAAGATGGAAGATACAAGATACATGGAAGCTCTGGAAATTTAATTGCTTCAAGTGCAAAGACAAGAGGTAATATTTTTCACCTAAGTGATGCTAATGAAAGTTTAATTGCTCAAGTAGATGAAAGTTGGTTATGGAATAGGAGGTTGTGTCATGTGAATTTTGATAACATTGTCAAAGTAAGCTCCACTCAAGCAATAAGAGATCTACCTAAGCTAGTGAAGCCTACTAATACAATATGCAAGGAATGTTAGATGGGAAAATAGAATAGAGTTTCTTTTCAAAGAAAACAACATCATTCTAATGGAGCACTGGAGCTGGTGCATATTGACTTGTGCGGTCCCTCCAAGATCATAAGTCTACAAGGAGAAAGGTACTTTATTCTGCTTATTGATGATTACTATAGGATGATATGGGTTGCTTTCTTAAGAGAAAAATGTGAAGCATTAGAGAAGTTCAAAAGTTTCAAATCTATGGTAGAGAATGAGACAGGTCTGAAGATAAAATGCCTAAGGTTAGACAAAGGTGGTGAGTTCACCTCCTAGGAGTTCAATTCTTTTTTTGAAGAGCATGGAATCAAAAGACAATTATCTGCTCCTCGAACCCCTCAAAAAAATGGAGTTGTAGAGAGAAAGAACAAAACAATTTGGAATGTTGCTAGAACAATCATGTTGGAAGGAAATGTGCCTCACATCTAATGGAAAGAAGTTGTAAACACTGTTATGTACACTCTAAACCAGGTAAATGTCAATGGTATTTCTAGTAAGACTCCTTTTGAGTTGTGGTTTGGTTATAAGCCTATTGTTAAATATTTCAAGATATTTGGAAGAAAGTGTTATATTAAGAGATGAGGACATAGGCAAGTTTGATGCAAGGAGCGATTAAGGAATCTTTCTAGGTTACTCTACTAAAAGCAAGGTTTACTAGTGCAATAATAGAAGATTGAGAAAAATGGTTGAAAGTGCAAATGTCAGAGTTGATGAGGACTCTGCTAGATCATCTAGATATTGTGGATATGATTCAGATGGCCAGCAAGATAGTACATACAAAGGGAATAATGCCGAGATACATAATCAAGTTCATAGTGTTCTAGTAAATCAAGAGAGTCAAGAAGGAGAGACAAGTGGAAGTACAGAAGAAAGAACAAAAGAACCAGAAGTGTGAGAGAATCCTAAAATTTTGAGGTATGTAAGGCTAAATCATTCTAAAAATCAAATTATAGGAGACAAGAATAAAGGTGTGCAGACTAGAAGAAGGATTGTAGAAAAGTATTGTCTAATTTCTAAGACTGGGCCTAGCAATGTCAATGAAGCTTGTAATAAACACTAGATGGAAGCTATGGAGGAAGAACTGATACAGATTGAAAAGAATGATACATGGATTCTTGTTCCCGGGCCTAAAGATAAAAATGTGATTGGTACTAAATGGGTCTTTCAAAATAAGCTAAATGAACAAGGTGAAGTGGTCCAGAATAAAGCAAGACCGGTATGTAAAGGGTATTCATAAATGGAAGGTATTGATTTTGAAGAAACCTTTACCCCTATTGCTAGAATTGAAGCTATAAGATTATCTCTTACTTACACTGCATATAAGAACTACAAAGTTTATCAAATGGATGTGAAGTCAGCTTTTCTAAATGGTGAGTTAGAAGAAGAGGTATATGTTGAACAACTAGATGGATTTCAACTGACTGACAAGGAAGACATGGTTTTTTGATTGAAGAAAGCTCTATATGGACTCAAACAAGCCCCCAAAGCCTGGTATACTTGTCTGGATAAATACTTACTAAATCTTGGATTCAATAAAGGTACTACTGACAAAAACTTGTATTTTAAGTTGGATCATGATAAAGAGTTGATTATTGAAGTCTTTGTTGATGACATTATTTTTGGAGGTGATGATGATCTATGTATGAAGTTTGTTGATGAAATGAAAAGTGAATTTGAAATGAGTATGATTAGAGAGATGAAGTTCTTTCTGGGATTGCAAGTCACCTAGTTAGCCAATGGGATTTTCATATCTCAGTTGAAATATGTGAGAGAGAAGCTAAAGAAGTTTGACATGGATGAATCAAAGCCTGTTGGTACACCCATGGTAACCAAATGAAAGTTAACATAGAATGATGATTTTCCTAAGGAAGATCAAACAAGATATAGGTCAATGATTGGTGGATTTCTCTACTTAGCTTAGACCAGACCAAACATCATGAGTGTTGTATGTATGGTTGCTAGATATCAAGCTAATCTGAAAGAATCTCAATTGACTATTGTAAAGAGAATTTTTAGATACCTAAAAGGAACAATTGATTTAGGGATTTGGTACCCTAAATATGGTGATCTTACCTTGAGTTCCTATACTGATGTGGATTGGGAGGGAGATGTAGATGAAAGGAAAATCACTAGTGGTGGTTCCTTCTTCCTAGGGAAGAATCTAGTGTCTTGGTTGAGTAAAAAGTAGAATTCCATCTCCCTATCTACCACTGAGGTAGAGTTTATTATTGCTGCAAATAATTGTACTCAAGTGTTGTGGATGAAACAAATGCTAAAAGATATCAGATTAGTATATGATGAGCCTATCAAGTTATATACTATGACAACTCAAGTGCAATAAACATATCAAAGAATTTGGTGCTACACTCTAAGACCAAGCATATATCAATCAAGTTTCACTTCTTGAGGGAGAAAGTGAGTGAAAAAGAAGTCAGACTAGAGTATGTGCCTACCAAAGAACAAATTGTAGACATTTTCACCAAGCTGTTGCCAAAGGATACTTTTGAGTATCTCAAAGGGATGCTAGGGGTGATTACCCCTCTTGATAGGAACTAGAGATGCATTTACTTGCATCAATCTGTGTGCTTCCTATTTATATTCTGATTCGGATTGATGTTTTTGGGGCTGCTACTCAGGTGGAGTAGTCAAATGTGTAGATATGTGGTTTAGAGCTTGTATGTGGAAAGATAATGCTTATCTTTTCCATTGATGTCAAAGGGGGAGAAGAGTAATGTGAAAAATTATTGATTATCTGGGGAGAAGAGCCTTGTGGGGAGAAGTGTTTGGATTTAGGTGCCATCAACCTTGTAAATCCTTTAATTAATTATTCTCCTAAAGTGTTTTCAACATTTACCCATAAGAGGTGAAATCATTTGACAAATTGTGGTGAAAGAGACAATGTAAATGTAGTGTTACCATTACCATTTGTCATTTAGGAAAAGGAAAAAATAGCTAGGCGTCCCACTTGGAATCTTCTAGAATGAGGTTGTTAGGATGTTGTAAGAGCATCTATGAAATGTATGACAATTTTCATAAGATGCTATGACAGTATGACATATTCCTATGATAGAATATGCTATCTTTGACCCCAGGTACTCATGCATAAGTTATGCCTTATGACAGTTGCAAGAGCTTCTGTAAAAGGATATTCTTAGGGTGTCATGATCATTTCATGAAGGGAGGCATGAGTTTTGTGAGGAGGTATTTCTGCTTATTGTTTGGTAAAACCATGGTGGTTTTCATCCTCACAAATCTCTTTAAACAGGGGCCTTGAGCTAGAGTTATTCAATTCAGTTTTGCAAGTTTGCAGGGTAACAGGGTGTTGCAGATTTTACAGGGATGATAAGAGAAGTCTATTGTTGCATGTAATATTTTAGAATATTAGTAATATACTTGCCTCTCTTTCGGTGGTGGATTTTTTTCCCTAAGGGGTTTCTCCACGTAAATCTATTGTTGCATGTGTTATGATTCTTCTATCTCTTTCTCTCATTCTTTCTTCACACTAAGGGTAAAGGTTAATCTACATATTTCATATTTGAATTCACCTATTTAAGTTCATATTGCAAGTTTTCTTCACCTTGATAATCAACATTTGATATTAGAGCTAACAGTTCTATTAAGGGACGCTTTCCTTTTAAAGTGTTGAAGGTTTTTGTTGCAATGGGAGCTTTTGTGTTGTGATTTTTGCAGATTTGTGAAAGATTTCATACCATGGCCTCCACCTCTCATCAAGCTATTGAGAATTTCAATGGAACTGGTTATGAGATGTGGAAGTTGAAAGTGTAGGATCTCCTTGAGGAGAGAGATCATTGGTTACCAGTTTTAGTTGATAAGAAGCCATCTACTTCAACCTTGTCAGATGAAGATTGGAAGAAGTTAGAAAAGAAGTCTTAAGGGACCATTTAGTTGTGTCTCACTAATTTTTTCCTCCTGAATGTCTCTTCAGAAGACACGACATACAAGCTTTGGAGGAAGATAGGTGAAATCTATCAAACTAAGAGTTTGTCTAACAAGTTGTATCTCAAAAGATGTTTATATTCATTAAAGATAAAGAATGGTGATTCTATTGTTGGACATTGAATACTTTTAATTTGATTATAAGTCATCTTGCATCCATTGATGTTAAAATAGAAGATGAGGATAAATGTATGATTTTGTCTTTGCTAGAATCTTGGAAAAATTTAATTATGGTTATAACAAGTGGTGGTGCAGAACCTAAGATGGATAATATTATTCCCATACTTCTTTCAAAGGATATGAGGAGAAATACCATGCATAGTGACTCCCAAGATTCCTTGCATGTGTGAGGTAGGCCCAAGGAGAAAGGGCCTAAAGGGGATAAGAAGAAGGATAAGTCTAAAGGACAATCTAAGACCCTTGGAAAGAGTAGAGTGAAGTGTTGGAACTATGGTAAATGAGGACATGTGAAGAAAGAATGTAGAAATAAGAAAATGAATGCAGATTCCTTCACAGAAAAGTCCTTTGATAATAGTGATTCTGATGCTTTGATTATTTCAGCTAACACAGTTTCCAATGATGCTTGGCTTATTGATCCAGGTGATTCCTTCCATATGACTCCTCACAAGGAGAGGTTTTCTACATAAAAAGAATATGATGGAGGAGAGGTCTTCATGGGTGACAACATCTCACAAAAGATTGTTGGTAAAAGAAAGGTAAAGTTGTTTTTCAATGATGGGAGGGTTAAAATCCTTGATGATGTTTCACATATTCCAAGACTTACAAAAAGTTTAATTTCAGTCTCCAAGTTGAATGATTCTAGAATGAATATGACATTTGACAAGTCTGGTTGTAGGATGTTAAGTGAAATTTTGGTGGTTGCTAAAGGATCTCAAATAGGGAATCTAATTACATTACATGCCTCTACTTTTTGTAACTAGCACTAAAAATGCATGTATGTTGTGGCATCATAGATTGGGTCACATTGGTGAAAAAGGTCTTAGGACCATACTTGATAAGAAACTAGTAGACGGTATTTCTAATTATTCTATTGGTAAAAATGATTCTTGTGAGGATTTGTGTGTTCGGTAAACAAAACAAGTCATCATTTCCTAAAGGAACTAATAAAGCTAATGGATTGTTAGAACTAATTCATTTGGATGTATGTGGTGTAGTGGATATAAATTCTTTGAGTAGATCTCATTATTATGTTTCCTTCATTGATGATTACTCAAGATATACTTGGATTTATTTTATGCATACAAAATCTGAAGTTTTCACCAAATTTAAGGAATTTAAGGCATTGGTTGAAAATAAAACAAATTATAAGATAAAAGTATTGAGATCTGATAATGGGGGTGAATATTGTTCTAAGGAATTTGATGAGTTTTGCAAACATGCAGGAATTTTTAGGCAAAAGACTACACCTTACACACCCCAACAAAATGGGGTAGCAGAAAGAATGAACCGTACATCAATGGAAAGAGCTAGGAGCATGTTAAGTAGTGCTAAGTTAGATAAATGTTTTTGGGAAAAAGTTGTTGGTACTGCTTTTTATTTAATTAATAGATCTCCTTGTAAAGCTCTTGTTGATAAAAACACCTTATGAAATGTGGTTGGGTAAAAAGCCTTCAGTTTCACATTTAATGGTCTAAAGAGAAGCGGTCTAAATTGGATCCCAAATCTCAGAAATGCATCTTTGTAGGTTATGGTGAAAATATTAAAGGTTATAAAATTTGGAATCCACTAACACAAAAGATGATATTTTCTAGAGATGTTATTTTTAGGGAATTTAGAGCTAACTTTGAAGATGATCAACAAAAGGAAAAGTCAAAAATAGTGCATTTTGAAACTAAGCAAGAAGATGCACATGTGGAAGAATAGAGAGATGGAGAAGAAGATGGAGAAGAAGAAGAGAGTTCTAGAGAGTCTGTTGTAACAAAAGAAGTTGAAAACAATGAGGATGAACATAAGGAGGAATCTCTTACTCCACCTTTGAGAAGGTCCACAAGACAATGAAATCTAGTTGATAGGTATAGCCCGCCTAATTTTCATTGTAAATTTTCTTCGATGTGTACTGATAATGAACCTAGATCTTTTAGGGAGGCTCTCTCTTTAGAAGAATGTGAGTCTTGGATGCAGGCCATGCAAGATGAGATGATGTCTTTGAAAAGCTATGAAACCTGGGCTCTTCTTAGTTTTCCCAAAGGAAGAAAGGCCATTGGTTGTAAGTGGGTATATAAAAAGAAGTTTAGTGCAAATGGTAAGTTGGAATAGTACAAGGCTGGATTAATAGCCAAGGGCTACTCCTAGAGAGAGGGAGTTGATTTTGGTGAAATATTCTCTCCTGCAACTAATTTAATTTCTATTAGATTCATTTTATCCATTATTACTACTTATGATTTAGAAATAGAACAAATGGATGTTAAAACTGCTTTCTTGCATGGGGATCTCGAGGAAGAAATTTATATGCAAAACTTGATGGTTTTGTTGTGGAAGGAAAATAACTCTTGGTTTGTAGTTTAAAATGGTCTTTATATGGTTTGAAATAGTCACCTAGGATGTGATACTAGAATTTTGATTCCTTTACATTAAAGATGGGTTTTGTTAGAAGTGAAGAGGATCACTGTGTTTATTTTAAAGTTATTGATGATCATATACTGATTATTGTCTTATATGTGGATGATATGTTGTTCATTGGTAACAATAATACAATGATTAGCGAACTTAAAACTTAGCTTTCTGGAACATTTGATATGAAAGATTTAGGGGCTGCTAAATATATTCTTGGGATGTAAATCATTAGGGATCGGGTTCACAAAAATATTTGGTTAAGTCAAAGTAAGTATGTTAACACTATTTTGCATAGGTTTAATTTGTAGGACTGTAAACCAGTAAATATTCCATTTCACGTTGGTACTAAGTTAAGTTGAGACATGTGTCCTGAATTGGATGATGATATTGATGAAATGTCTAAAGTTCCTTATGCTAGTGCTATCGGTAGTTTAATGTATGCAATGGTTTGTACTAGACCAGATATAGCCCAAGCAATGGGAGTTCTTAGCAAGTTTATGTCTAACACTGGTAAAGAACATTGGAGTTTTGTTAAAAGGGTATTTAGATATTTGTGAGGCACTTCTTATTATTGTTTGGTTTATCATGGTACTAACAATGTTGATAATTCATTGGACATACAGGTTTTTGTTGATTCAGATTGGGCAGATGAATTGGATAGTTGAAGGTCCACTAATGGCCATGTGTTTACTTTGCTTGGAGGTGTAGTAAGTTGGATGAGTAAAAGACAACCTACAGTTGCTTTGTCCACCACTGAAGCAAAGTATATGGCTGATACACATGCCTCTAAGGAGGTAGCTTGGTTATAGAGACTTTATAATGGTATTGGTTTTGATTGCAGGATAGTGAAGATTGGATGTGATAGTCAGAGTGCCATATGTTTGGCTAAAAATCCTATGTGTCATGCTCGTACTAAGCATGTTGATGTTCAGTATCACTTTGTGTGAGAAATGGTTGAGAATGGGCATGTCTTGATTGAAAAATTTGACACTTTGGATAATGTTACAGATTCTCTTATAAAGCCAGTCACCACGAATAAGTTATCTTGGTGTAGAAAGGACATGGGCCTTGATCACTGTACTAAATTATATGTAATTGTATCTCTATGGGTGTAATTTACAATGTATGATGTCAAGTGGGAGAATGTTAGGATTTAGGTGCCATAAACCTTGTAAATACTTTAAATAATTATTCTCCTAAATTGTTTTCAACATTTACCCATAAGAGGTGAAAGCGTTTGACCAACGGTGGTGAAAGAGACAATGTAAATGTAGTGTTACCGTTACCATTTGTCATTTAGGAAAAGGACAAAATAGCTAGGTGTCCCACTTGGAATCTTCTAGAATGAGGTTATTAGCATGTTGTAAGAGCATCTATGACATATATGACAGTTGTCATAAGATGCTATGATAGTATGACAAATTCCTATGACAAAATATGCTATCTTTGACCCTAGGTGCTCATGCATAAGTTATGCCTTATGACAGCTGTAAGAGCATTTGTAAGAGGATATTGTTAGGGTGTCATGATCATTTCATGAAGGGAGGCATGAGTTTTTTTAGGAGGTATTGTTGCCTATTTTTTGGTAAAACCATGGTGGTTTTCATCCTCACAAATCTCTTTAAATAGGGGCCTTGAGCTAGATTTATTCAATTTAGTTTTGCAAGTTTGCAAGGTAACAGGGTGCTATAGGATTTTATAGGGATGATAAGAGAAGTCTATTGCTGCATGTAATATTTCAAAATATTAGTAATACATTTTCCTCTCTTTTGGTGGTGGAGTTTTTTCCCTAAGGGGTTTCTCCACGTAAATTTGTTGTTGCATGTGTTATGATTCTTCTATCTCTCTCTCTCATTCTTTCGTCGCACCAAGGCTAAAGGTTAATCTACATATTTCATATTTGCTTTCACCTATTTAAGTTCATATTGCAAGCTTTCTTCACCTTGATAATCAACAAGAGGATCATGAGAAGAATTGAGGAAAGAAGAGTCATACTCTAAGGAGGAGTAAGTGTTGATTGAGAGTTGTGTTGGTGGTGTTTTTCACGTCATGTGTTGCCATCAATGCCACAGGGGGATATTTTTGGATGTTGTGGTTGTGTTGTTGATATGTGGTTTTCATTGATGCCAACACTATTATCATTGTTGCATTAGAAGTTGTATATGTCAAGGATATTGAGAAAATTGTTAAAGAAAGAGTTGCAGGTTGACAGTGGAATAGTGAAGGTCATGAAGGTGTCTTGCTTAGTACATTGATGATCAGTCATTGTGGACTAAATGGTTTATTTTTGAGTGTATCTAGTTTATCCACCAAAATTTTTAGAGCTTCACATGAAGATTTAATTGTGTTATGAACAGTTGTGTTCTTATAGTTTTTTTGATGCTTCAATTAGTGTTCTTGATTGAATTTGATGTGATTCTAGTAATTCTATTTGTTGTGGATGCTTCTCTATTGATTCTTGATGCTTATGGATGGTTTTATATCATGATCAGTCTTTTTGGCACATCCACATTGATTGGTGTGATCGTGGTCGGTGATTTTTCTCTTGTGTGTTCGGGTTTTTATGTTCTTGGATGACATGGTGGTTGTAATGTATTGTGGATCCTTAGAGATTAAAATTTGAATGTTTGGTGCACTTGAGGATGTTTTTTTGGGCCACAACATAATATTGGTCGACGCTGTTTGATTCGCATTGAAAATTTATTTTTAAATTTGGGTCGGCATTGCATGTATGTTTTATATTTTCACATTTTATTTGGCTGATGAAGTTCTTGATGAAATCCCATGTTGCAAATATATAAGAGCAACTGTTTGAGTGAATTGAAGTGTGAATGAGAGTGAAGAAGTGCTAGAGAAAGTGCAAGTGTGCAAATAGTGAACAAATCATTTGATTTCCAAGTAGAGTGTGAAGAAGTTTGAGCAAAGTGTGAAGGAGTGTTTCTGTGCCAGAACTATAATTAGGCTTTTGTAGAAGCTATTTTCTCAGTTCATACCCTATAGATCTAATCCAAATTGTTGTAAGATAATGTGTCTTCTTTGGGTAGTGAGTCCTCTTGTATTTGAGTAGTAAGCTCTAAGTAGTGTGCCTAAATGCATGTGCATTCCCAATATTCTCCATTATACTTTTAACAGGGTATAATATTGTGGACTGACATCCACCATGGTTTTTCCCCTTACAGGGTTTCCATGTAAAAAAATATTGGTGTTCTTTATGTTTCTGATGTGTTGATTATTTATGGTTTATTGTTCATTCATCAAATCTAAGATTAAATTAAGTTTGAAAAGTTTAAATATTCTGTGACAATTGATTCACCCCCCTCTCATTTTTCTATCCTTGTTTTTCCAACAATCACCTCAGGTTGTATCACAAGCCAAATTCCAAGGAGGAATTCCTACAACAATTCACTCAACATGCAACACCTAAACTTCTTACAGTCGAAGGAAGTGGACCTAGTGTGCCTCCTTCTGGCTAACTAAGGTATGTCACTTGTCATAATAAAGACTTCCACTTTTGTGGGAGTCCACTTCATTCATTCACCGATTCGTCCATCCATATCCACCTTTCTCTCTCTTCCATCACACTACCATAGCTCCACTTCATTCCACTCCATTTTCATTGATTGCTCAACTAACCTTTTAAAAGGTGATCAATTTCTCCATAATCTTTACAACAGATCTTCCACAAATTCAAGTACGTGCGCATCAATTTTCTATATCTCAATTATCTTTAAGTACATTCATTTAATTGTTGTAAATTAATGTAGATGTTCTCCATAGCATGAAATTACTCCCTACCCTATCAAATCATCATTAATACTATGCATGTGATGGCACATGCTCAAATTTAGGTTGGGGGAGAAGTGTGAATACCATGTCCACGTGTCAGTCCATATTGGTTCACATCAGCAAAGTTTAAATTGAGCCAATTTGAATTCTGACTGAGATGATGACTCACATGTGTGAGATGGCATACACCACCACCATTTTTCTTGATCATATCCTTCATTTATTACTCCTTCACTACCTTTATTACTCCTGTCATAATCCTAGGTCACCAAAAAGGTAAAATTTAGATGACACTAGCATTGGAAATTTAGCAGCATTGCAGGAAGGAGAAGTTTAGCTTTTAGATGAAGACTACAGGAAAGGAAACCTTGCAAAGTGATTGTTTAATTGTAGATAGTTGAACAATGGGAGGTGGGCTAATTCGAAATGAACCCATAGTTCATGATGTATTACTGCAGGATGCACCTTGCTAGGCTGAGTTCTAAAATTGCGAGTGGTTAGATTATTTCCTGAAGCTTAATGGTTTTGATGATTACATTGCATTGGAATTTTCCTAGACATTGTTTGAAGGAAAGGCCACAGTAAAAATATTGGAGTTCATAGCTACTGAAGAGAGGATTGCAAAAGTTATAGGGTTTCTTGCCAATGGTGAAAATTACCCTACTTCTAGAGATGCCAGGTCAGCTAGGGCTGAATTTACAGAACCTAGTGACCCTCCATTGGATGTGGACAAGCAAGGTGCAAAGAGAATCTTGTTTCCTGAGCCATGGAAGCAAGTAGCTATTTATGTTGTGAAATACATTACTTGTGAGGCTCGTCAGTCAAATCTACATTTTGTGAACTTCAAACTCCTGAATCATATGAAGCATGGGAGGAGAATGAATGTGTCAAACATGCTATATCATCTTCTTTCAATCATGGCAACTGAGACTATAAAAGGTGGGGATAATTCCATTTCCCACCATTGTCTGATCAAATTACTAGTAGAAAAATATTTGCACGATGTGTCTGAAATGACTTGGGAAGAATTCTTAAAAAAATTTAAAATTAGACCAAAGCTTTTGTGACCTAGGGTTTTGCCTCAACCCCATAGGGAAAGTAGGAGATTGACCATAGTTGAAGCCACTCCTGGTGTCTCAAATTTTGGTGCAAGCCCTAGTGTAAACCCTCTTGCAACTGAACAAACCATAGAGATTAGTTCTTCTGGGGAAAAACATTCAGACAAAGAAAGTTTCTCTTCATATTTTGATGATGATGTTCCTCTTGGCATCCTAATTCAAACTAGGGCACAAAAGAAAGAGATAGAAATAAAGAAGGGAAAAGAAGAAAAGAAAACGATAGAAAAAAAAGTGCTAAGCTCTAGGAAATGAAAGGTTGACTCTGTTCTTCTTGTAGCTAAAGAAAAACAAGAGAGCCCTCCTAGAAAATCAAGACCAATTGAGCTATCCTTTGGTGTATCTCCTGAAGGAATCCCTAGGACTAGAGAAATGTTGCAAGAGGATACAAAAGCTCCAATGGGGCAAGTGAATGTTGAGGAAAAGGACATACTTGAGGAAGCGACAAATGTAACATTGGCAAACCTTGTTTCCATGGAAAAATAAGTTGAGAGTCAAGAGTATGAGGAAAATCAAGAGCTCCTCCAGCAAGAGTAGAAACAAGAGTTCCTGCAGCAAGAGTAAGAGCCAAAGAAAGAATCTCTACAACTAGAACTAGAAGAACAGTCAGAACCCGTACAACTAGAATTGGTTGAGCAATCAGAATCCCTACAACCAATGCTACATGAAGAGCAAGCATCAATGCCAAGAAAAATTCTGGTAGGAATACATAGGCCTTCTGATTTTTCAATGTACATGGTAGCCATGAACTTATGGAGAGAGATGCAAAGGAGGGAAGAGGAATGAAAAGAGGATAAACACAGGTTGAAGAAGGAAATTCAAAAGAGAGATGAAGATATTGAAGATAAGAATGCAAAAATTGCTACTTTAAAGGAAAAGGAGGACAATATTGTAGCCTTAGTACCTCAGGTATTAGAATATAGGAATCCTCCAAGGGTCTATGCTTTGCATTTGAAGGAGAAGCATCTTTATTTTTTAAACTAGCAAGGATTATCTCAGGTTTGAATCCTTCCATTGAGACTCCTCTTGAATTTTTCAATGCTTATTAGATTTCTCCTCTTTAAATGAAGAATTTATTGTGTGAATTCTATTTGCATAATTATGTTGTGACCCAAGACCATGATTGGAATCCATTTTTTTTATGTTGGGGATGTCCAATTGAGGACATTCATGTCTTGGATATAGAATGAGATTAGTTGGGGACAATAGTTCAAAACTTATAGGAAAATAGAATCTAACACTCCCCTACCCATTAGGGCTGAATCTAGAAATCCAAGAGAAATTTTTAGTGATTGGCTTAGAATTCTTCACATACCAAGCTATGGCAGCAAGATCTTGCTTGAGAGAGAAGCAGTTTATAAAGAATATGAGAAGATAGCAAAAACCATAGGGGAATCTATAATGGGAAATTTGTCACAAAGGTGGAATAGTTTAACTAATGAATTAAAACAAGTTGAGCCTCACTCTCTATAGAACTATGTTGTAGCATGTAACAAGGTTGATAGATATATACAGATTGGAAAGACAAATGGGTAATTTTGGATTCCATTAACTTTTTAGCCACCTACCCTATTATGGCATGTGCCAAATTTTAGGTATTATCAGTATGATATAGCTATAGAGAAAAAAAGATGCAGAAAATTGGAAAAAAAACAAGGGTTCTATTGGGACCCTAACTCATGCACTACAAGAACTAATGTGGGACAACTAGTAGTTGCAAACTTCAGGGCATTAACTAAGCAAAAGAACAACCCTTCTTCTTTTGTTGGAGGACCAACAAAGTCTTAGGTTGGGGGAGTGATGAGTCCAGTTTATGACTCAATTTTGATAGAGTTCATTATCTATTTGTTGTAGTTGTCATAGGCTTTGATACTTGGATGCTGACTTTTTTGTGACATTTCCTCAAAACCATAGAAATTGGGCATGAGCTAATATTGTAACCTTCAAATGACATTAACATGCTATATGAACTATCTATGTTAGTTTTACATGTGGATTAATGAATGTTACTTTGAGATAGTTACAGATATGCAATTATTGTGCGTACTAATATTGTTATATAGATATAATTAGCAACCTACAAAATTGAGGAAGATTCTGCCAGCTAGTCATTCACCATCAAAGTCAACAAGGTGATCATTCAAAGGTCAATGGAGGGAAGCCTCGCAATGGAGGGATATTCCTAGTTTAAATCGAAGAATTATAACTGCCTTGCAAATGATCTTAATTGTTTGTTGAGAAAATATAGGAGTTACTATTATGCTAGATCTATGTTAAGGCAAACATGCTTGACCAGATTCCACACATGCATAACCTCCTCCCCACTTTTCATGCTTTCCCTAAAGTGGCATCCTCCTAATCTATTGGAGTTGACCACCTTGCTAGGTAGTTAGTTAGTAGTTTTTCTTCCTATAAATAAGACTCAAATGCTCCTTCTCAAGAGGTTGATTGATCTGATGATGTACTTGCATTCTTAGTTTTTCAAGTAATACAGTTATGTTGCTCTATTGTACTTATGTTTTCCAATGAATAAAATAAAGTTGTAAGTTCATGCATTTGAGTTTACATTTTTCTTAAGGGATACTCATCCAAGGGGGCCCACTTGGTGAGCATTCCATCCTTTAGTTTAGTTATTAATTTCTATTCAACAATTAGTTAAGAATCTGGCATTGTATGTTCTTGCAGCCACTAGAATTTCATTCTGTGTCTGTTCCTATAGCCAAAGTAGACAGAGTAGTTTCCTGTTTGTTTTCTCATATTTTCATTTGTGTCATGTATTTCAGCTTAGTATTGTTGTTGGTTGATGTTCAACAGTTATGTTATTCCTTTCCAAGCAATTTACTTTTAGCATTATGTCTTTCTTCACTGTAGAATGTAGATGGCTACTATGGATTCCTAGTGCACATACTGTGCTGACCCATTTCAAGTCTACGTCCCTAGGTTGACAAGTTAAATACACCTTCATGATGATTGAGATAGTTATTTAGATTATATTTCCAATCTTTGAATCACAACTTTAAGGGCTTAGTTGTTAGATCATTGTAGGAGGCCAACAATGTGTAGGATCATGATGGGCCAAAAAGTGGCGATATGATGGGTATGTGTAGGGTATGTGGCTAACGACTTTTTTTTACCCAAAATTGATGAAACAAAAAGGGTATTTAAAGGAGATTCTCAGCTTTCCACCAATATAAATTATGCTTTACTTTGAATTTAATAAATAATTATTATTCATTTTCTATTTGAATTATGACTAAAGTCCTGATTGATAAGCTGATTGAAAAACATCTATAGCTTTCAAACAGTAGCACATTTTTTGAATCTGAAATAAGTGTCACATTCTATGCTTCACATACTATAGGATTAAAAAAAATGAATTTCATGAAGTTTTGACCAAGTTAAGGTGGTCAGACATACAAGTTTTTATATTTTTTAAAGCTTGTAATAAAAAATTCATAATTAATTATTTACATGGAAAAAAATTACAAAAAAATATGAAACACATCGAAACATGAGTCCTCTACTTATATCTAAAATCTTATAAAACATTATTATCATTTTATTGTGGTTAGGGTGGTCAGACAGACACCTACTTCTTATTCTTTCCCTGAAATTTAAGTACTACTGCATTGAAATCTCAAATTTTCACCAAATAGATTTTTTTTTAAATAAACCTAGTAGTTTAGAAACTACATTCAATTTTCTATAGTTTCTATTCTTACATATTTTTGAAATAATATAGATAACTTATTCAAATTTTTACGTCAAGTTGCCTAACTCTGATTTTTTTTAATTTCCATCACCACTTAAGGGCCTATTTTTTCCATGATGATCTTGCACATACCCTTAACTAACCTCTTTTTAATCAAAATAAACTTCAATCCTTCCTTATTTTAAGTGTTGTAAAGTGTTGTAACACACTTTCAAACTTTTCTAGGCTTGTCATTAATATTTGGGAATTCTTATGCTTTAATTGGCCCTATTTTGCATCCACAAGCCTCATTTATTGCATCTTTTTGAGGATAATCCCAACACCAATCACTAGCCAATCATAATTTAGGTGTTTCAGGTTTGAATGCCCCAGATTTAGTGATTGAGGACTCATTCTTGGGTGAATGGGTCCCACATAGATCTTTCGGTCCCGAACCTAGTTTCACACATTTCTAAGCATTTTTTAAAAATGGTCCCAAAAATTAATCCTAATGGGACTCATTCACCAGCTTGGGTGAATGAGTCTCATGTGGCCCAAAATCGAAATTAATTTGAATTCTTGGTGGGATTTTATTCTCCTAGATCTAAAGTTAGATGTAGTGTTGTAATTTCAGAAATTCTTACATAATTGAGTATAAATACAATGTTGTCATTCATTTTCACCTAAGAATTTTGTGAGAGAATTCCTTATAGCATAATTGAGTTCACAAGATCATTCAAGTGTCTGCAAGAGTATTCAAGGGTAGATTATCAAGCATTTTAGAGCAGCATTCAAGCAACAATCATCATGCCAAATATTTCATGCATCATGTTTGTTTTTGAGCTAGCAATTGTGATGTAGGATTTTGTGATTCAAGCAAGCATTACATTAAAAATCTATCACCTCCAAGCAAGATTCAAGATCTACATCCATTAGATCCATCTCATACATATTTGTAGCCTTTTATTGCAAGGGTTTGGTGAGTTGCAACATCTCATTTTGTCCATTCATCATTCTCCATTCATATTTCATTATGTTTCAAGGTTTAATTACCAACAAGGGGTTTGACCAAGGAAAACCCCTATCCAATAACCCAACAAAATTTTTCCATCTCCTTTGTGTGTGATTTATAGGTCTAAGTTGTAGATTTCCTGAGGAGCAAGATTGAAGAAAAGTTTTCAAGTCATTAAAAGTTGTCAAAGTTGTCATCAAGCCTTGGAGAACATTGGACATCACCTACAGGTTGCAAATCAGAGATTTAGATCTAGAAACCAATCAAGAAGGATAGAGCAGATAGAGAAGAGAAATACTACCCTTTGAAGCTTCAAAAAAGCCTAACTAGATTGATTCACCATTTTTGGCAAATGAGTGCCAGTTCCAGTCAAATTTCATAATTTTGCAGATTCAAATACCCATTTGGCAAATTCTTATTCCCATACATTTTTCCATATTTTGGACTGATTTTCCTAGCTTGATGAATGAGTCCTAGTCAGTATTAGAGTTATAATTTTCAATGTTCCAAATCCCCATTCAACCATTGCCAGATTTCTAGGTGCACACCTTATGTTCTATAGTTTTCTATTTTGTTTTACTTGCATTTCTAGGTCATTTAGTGTTACTTTGCATTCAATTAGGGTTTGGTATTGCATCTTTATTTTCATTAGCTTTTATGAATCTAAACTTGGTGGTGAACCCCTTATTAGATCATATTCAACCCCTAGAACAACCCTTTGCAATACCTCTTTCTCCTTTGCATTGAGATCTCAAGGGTTTGTTCTTGAGTGAAAGTTAGTGAAAATTGTCCTTCTAGGTCCTAAACCCAAGAAAGGAAGACCAAAACAATTTTCCACCTTTCATTTTGGTGAACCTGCATTTAGATCATAAATCTGATTTGGATCTTTCTTGCATTAACATTGCATTAGTTAATTGGCATACCAGGGTTTCTAATTTTGCATTAGTGAAGGTGCATATAGTTTGCATTTTTGTATCTCATTTCATTCAAAATCATTCAAAATGTACATTTGCATCTAATATACAGATCATAAAACATAAAAAGCATAAAATTCAATTGCAAAAATTCTAAAAAAATTGAAAAAATCCCTATTGAGACTCATTCGCCACCTTGGGCGAATCAATCCCTTTGCATATTCTACACTACATTTTTTGGCATTTAAATTTTTGTTTTTGAGTTTATGTTTGTTGTTACTACCTTTATGTTTCAATTTCCAAAATTTCTATTATAAGCATTTCATTGTTCTTAGCTTACATTGCATTTGCATTCAATTTTCATTTAATAGCCCTTGTATGATTATTCGGTGTCCTATTTCTAATATTGTGGTGAGACAAACTTTGATACTCATGTCATCCCACGATAGCACAATCATTGTGGATCTTGGGTTGTCTAGCTCTTTCACTCCTAGTATTGACACGAGTACACTAGGTATGGATAGCAATGCCCTTAACAACTCTTTTCCTTCAATTAGTATGCATGTTGAACCAAGGATTGATGATATTCTACAAGAAAACATAATTCACATTCATAAAGGCTTAGCAAACCTACAACATCAAGTGCAAAATGACAATATTTCAACCAATTCCATCCCTACTATAGATAACATTCACCACATGCTTGAAAGTGAGTATGAGCTTGACCTTGTGAAAAAAATAGCTCAAATCTATGGAAAACACCTCACCTCAACCACTAGTTATCCTTATCTACAAGAAATTTCATGAGCCAAGGAGGAACCCAATTCCTCCTCCCACAACAATTGCCTCAATACCTACCTATACCAATCCTCAAGTCACAACAACAATGCAAAAAGTTAGTAATGTGATTCCTTCCTTAGGTATTCCCACTAACATCCCTAGTTCCTATGTGGCACCTCACATCATATCTCCTACCACTTTACCACCTATAAGCATTCCTTTTACTTGTCCTTCAAATACATACACCCCTTCACCATTTTCACTTCCATCTCATAACACAAGCAATGACCCTCTCATAACTCAACTCTTCCAAACTATTTCATCCCTTCCATTAGGGGAAGTTTACATAAAAAATGGGCCTCCTAAGGAACTCTTAAAAAGAAAAAATTATCTCATATAATACAAATTATTTAAATATAAAAAATATAAATTACTTAACTACATGAGTTAAGTGGGGACACATGCTTCTATTATAATTACTTAAGAAACTAAAGTCCATGATTTTTTAAAAGTGGTAACATATATTTCTATTATAATTTATTAAAAAACAAAAGTTCACTTTCTCCACTATTTATTTTTTATTTAAAAACTCTTAAACTCAAGTTTGGTAACTTATATTTCTATTTTCTTGATTATTTATTTTTTAAAATTATTTAGAATGTGGAAAATTAAAAGATAACGAAAATTAGAAAAAAAGAAAGTAATCTTTTAAATAGTCTTTCTTTCAAAAAAAAATTAAAAATATATTTAAAGTTTAAAATATATTTAAAATATATATATTTAAAAGTTTAAAATATATTTAAAAATAAATAAAAATATTTAAAAGTTTAAAATATATTTTTAAAAAAATTAAAATAATAAGGGGGGCCACCAAATGTGAGCACTCCCCCTTAAAAGGAGGAGTGCATCAGGCAAAGTGAGCGCACCCTTATAAAAGGCCACCAAAAAATTTAAAATAATAAAATTTTGATATTAGAATATTTAGATGTTAAACATTTAAATATTAGAATATTTAAAATTATTAAAAATAATTAAAGATAATAAATTTTTGATATTAGAATATTTAGATGCTAAACATTTAAATATTTGAATATTTGAAATTATTAAAAATAATTAAAGAATTTTTTTATTTTTGCAACACTTCATAAATGATTTTTATGAATTTTTTTTAAAGAATAAAAATTTATTTTTTGAAAATATAAAAATTTCTATAATAGAACTTAAGAATATAAATCTAAAAAAAAAAAGATTATTTTATATTTAGAAAGATGAATGAGATAGAATAGGATATGTAGAGTTAAATTAACCATCATGAGTTAATTCATAAGATTTTAGAAAGTTTTATTTTATAAAATAAATAATTTTATTTTTATTTTGGATGATGTCACCGTATAGGTTGATGTCATCTTTTAGTTGATTTTTGATAACTTAAAAGCTAATGATGTCATCCTTAGGAGGCCCATTTTTTATGTAAATTTCCCCTAATGAAAAATAGATTTTCACCATAAACCAAAACCAAAATGGCCCACCTACATATCATGTCAAAAGCAATCCATTGTCCTTGGAGATATTATGAACCCTAATGCCACAAGGTGTAGAGGTGCCTATATTCGAGAAATATGGAGGGAAGGGAGATCCTTCTAACCATGTTAATGCCTATATTTCCTTATGTAGTGACTTTTTCCTTGATGATAAACTGTTGGCTAAGATTTTTCCTAGGTCCTTGAAAGATACTTCCTTGGAATGGTTTCTTCTTTACCAAACAACTCAATTCATTCATTCAATGAACTTGTTGAGGCATTTTTAAACCATTTCCAAGTGCATATGACTCCCAAGATGAAGTTGGTCGATTTGATGAGATGTAAGCAAAAAGAAGAAGAAAAGATAATTGACTTTATCTCACACTATCAATCGCTTTATTCCTAAATGGATGAAAAGGTCCCTAACCCTCACCTTCAAAAGATGTTCATAGAAAATTTGCAAAGTAAGATTTGAGACAGACTTACCATGATGAAATTTACATCCTTCATGCACTTGTGTACCACCCTCCATAATTATCAAAATTCAGTTAGTAGTCAAGATACAAAGTCCACTTCTAATTGAACTGAGAAATACAAGCCCACAAACCAAAATAATTCCCAATCTTTTAGAAAAAATAAAACGGTTCCTTCAATTCAATCCCCCTCATCAAACAACTCAAAATTTCAATAACCAAGTAGTTGTTGTTAAAGTCATGATGTCCTATAGCTATGGGGACCCGAAAAGACAATTCACTCCCTTACCTGATACCCTTCATAACACAATGTCCCAAATTTTAGAACAACAAATGATTATCTTACCTCCTGTCAAAACACCTGATCGTAATAAGCCTTTACTCCCAAGCTTTAGATCAAATGCTTATTTCCATTATCACTGAAAAAATGGACATGACATGGAACATTGCAAGTGTCTTAAACATCTTGTGTAAGATCTCATTGATTTTGGTCGTCTTTCCATTAGAGGTTCTAGTGATCACGGAAATAAGTTTGTTGCCCCTCTAACCAAAGCTTGCAAATCTTTACCAACCCCATGCCAAAGCATACTATTTAATTTGTCAAATCCAACGAAACTACAAAGAATGATGTGATGAATGTTGACACAAATGATGATAACAATGATTCTATTCAACATAATCCTATTGATAATGATCCTATGGATGACATGGTAGGAGTGATAGATGCCATTCCTCATAAGAGCCAAACTAAGAGTCCTCTTGACATTGCTTTCTCCTCTAAGGATATACTTAAACATGCACCTGATGGTCCTCTTTACATAGCCGACCGTATCTATGACAAGCCCACTAATGGGATACTAATAGATCTCACCTGTGGAGAGAATGTGATCAACAAGGAATTCTTACTTTTGGATGATCTCTATCAAGATATATATGATAAACCAAAAGCATGGATCAAGACACACAATGGTTTTGCTTTCCCTATGATGGGATCGATCACTCTTCCTTTACAAATAGGACCAAAAACATTAGATGTTTCATTCTCCATCATCCCGTAGTCAGACCAATTTCGTGTGAAGCTAGGCCATCCATGGCTTCACTCCATGAAAGTTGTCCCTTTGGTTGTACATAAATGCTTAAAGTTTCCCTTTGAAAATGAAGTTTTCACCATCCATCATAGTGGATTTAACCTTTTGTCCTCCAAAGGAAATTTTTCCTTAGGTTTCTTTTGTCCCGAGCCTATGGAACCTATAAAACCACAAAACTAAGGCAAAGAAAATAGTAGAATTATCCCTCTTAAACATAAATCCACCCACCATTCAGCCTACCATCCTTGATGAAACCATGCTTGAACCTAAAGAAATTCTAAATTATCAAGACCAACCTAAGACAAAACCTTCACCTACATCCTACAAAAGACAAAGAGACAATGAAAATAACCCCATCACACTTCCTAGAATAAAATAAGTTTACATTTAAGTGAAAGAGAAAGTGGTCAAACAAACTCCCATGGTTCCTTCCATTCCTCCCCTAAGGGAAGAAAAGAAACCTATGGTTGATGAACTTGCTCCTACACAAATACAACTTCAAAACAAAACTAAAAGAAACAGAGGTGCTAGAGAGTGTAGGCATGACGTTGTGCCCTTGCTCACAGGTTACATGAAGAATTAAACATAGAAAATCAAAATCCAAACTTGACTGAAGTAGTGCATAATGATTGTACCCCTTCCCCAAAACAAATCAATCAAATAAAACAACCACAACAAGAGTTGAATTCTTCCATGGACATTATCATTCGCCCTCCTATTGTGATTAACTTGGATGACGATGACGAGGTTACTAAAATTGACAAAGAGGTGCATAATGAATTGAATACATTGTTTTCCTCTTCCATGAGCTTACATAACAATTCTTCTAGGAAGAGTGTTGAACTTGGTGATGGTCCTTGTTTGGCATTTTCTATTGTCCCTTTGGCTAGTTTTCCACCCTCTACATATGATGAAAAAGACTAAGATGTGAACAACCTGCTAGATGGTTGACTCACATTTTCCTTAAGTACTAGTCTTTTGCATTATTTATTTTCTTCTTTTTCTTTTGTGTGATTGCATGCACGTGTAATGTGATCCCTCGTGAAATTTTGTTTGATGTTCTCTCTCTTTGTGGAATTCCTCTATTTGTACCTTCATTCTTCTCTATGTCATAAATATTTTATTTTTTGCTCTTTAACTTTTATTTATCTTTGATTATCAAGCATCAATCATCATGCCAAAGATTTCATGCATCATGTTTATTTTTGAGCTAACAATTGTGATTCAAGCAAGCATTACATTAAAAATCTATCACCTTCAAGCAAGAGTCAAGATCTACATCCATTGGAGCCATCTCATATGTATGTTTTCAGCCTTTTATTACAAGGGTTTGGTTAGTTGCAACATCTCATTTTGTTCATTCATCATTCTCCATTCATATTTCATTCTATTTCAAGGTTTAATTACCAACAAGGGGTTTGACCAAGGAAAACCCATATCCACTAACCCAACAACATTTTCCCCTCTCCTTTGTGTGTGATTTGTAGGTCTAGGTTGTAGATTTCCTAAGGAGAAAGATTGGAGAAAAGTTGTTAAGTCATTAAAAGTTGTCAAAGTTGTCATCAAGCCTTGGAGAACATTGGAGATCACCTATAGGTTGCAAATCGACGATTTGGATTCAAAAACCAAACAAGAAAGATAGAGAAAATAGAGAAGAGCAGGATCATCCTTTGAAGCTTCAAAAATGCCTAACTAGACTAATCACCACTGATGACCTGAATGAGTCCTGGTTCTAGTCAAATTTTGGGATTTTGTAGATTCAAATACCCATTTGGCAGATTCTTGTTCCCGCACAATTTTCTAGATTTTGGATTGATTTTCCCAGCTTGGTGAATAATTCCTAGTTAGCATAATTAAATTTAGAATTTTCATTGTTCCAGATCCCCATTTAGCCATTTCTAGATTTCCAGGTGCACACCCTTTTTTTTGTAGTTTTTTGTTATGTTTTACTTGCATTTCTAGGTCATTTAGTGTTACTTTACATTCAATTAGGGTTTGGTACTATGTCTTTCTTTTCATTATCTTTTCCAACTCTAAACTTGCCGGCGAACCCCTTATTAGATCGTATTCAACCCCTAGAACATACCTTTGCAAGATCTCTTTCTCCTTTGCATTGAGATCTCAAGGGTTTGTTCTCAAGTGAAAGTGAGAATTGTCCTTCTAGGTCCTAAACCCAAGAAAGGAAGACCAAAACAATTTTCCACCTTTCAGTTATGTTTGCATTGTTGTTTCATATGTTTACATTCTACTCATGCATAATGAGGGTTTAAATGAGTAATAAGGGTTTGAAAGTTAATGAGAGATTTATTGTTTTAATGTCCAACTGATTCACCCCCCTCTCAGTTGTCTTGTGCATCTAACATTTTATTCATGTTTCTTTAGATAATTCAGATGATTACTTAAGAATGATACAAATATTTGTAGGCCATGTAGGTCTAAATTGTTGGAGTACTTACACAAAATCAAAGGTTATCATTTACTATTCTTGTGGTATCATCCCTAATAGGTTATTGTAGGACACATTGAATTAAATTAAGGATGTGGAAATTATCACCTCAATAGGAATATCCCCATATAGTTTATTTTGTGAAATATCCATAGATCATAGTACTGTCATCTTTCCAATAGATTTAGGAATCTCATTCTTAAAATGATTTCTTAAAATTCATTTATAATATTCAACTCTTTGAAGGATCCAATGTTCCAAGGAGTGTCACCTAATAGACTATTATTGGAGAGGTTAAGATATTTTACTTCTCTCAAAGCTCTCAGAAATTCTACATATTTTCTTTATTCTTAAATATTATTTCATCCATATATATTTTTTACTATTTGAATAGTAATTAGCCGATAGGCTATATATTGTGTGAGGTTTCAGCCTAAAACCTGTTTCACGCTCCCATGAAACCAGTTTACCAGGCTGTTTGGAGTCAATAGTCCTCCAAAACAATTCGATGGGATTGCCAACCTGTCTCATGCTCCGATGCAATCAATTTACCTAGCTATATGCAGTTGAGAGTCCTCCGCAATCAATTTGATGGGATTGGTACAAGTGCAAAGTCTTCACAATCAATTTGATGGGATTGACATAAGTGCAAAGTAATCATCTTTTATCACTACATTTAATGGCTCAAACCAACTCAAAAGTCAGTGAAATGAAGTGCATAGATATTTCTTTGGAATAAATGCATAGAACGACTTCTTGGAAGATTTAATTTTTTAGCTGCCAGTCCTTTCGTTTAGCACCACTTCCACTTTCACCACAGTCCTTTCGTTCAGCACCGCTTCCACTTTCACCGCCTCAACTATTGTACAAAAAGGCTACATACTGTAACAATAAAATTACCAAGAGCCTGCTACATTTATGAAGAATTACACATTGCAAAGAGTTCACACACTGCACAGAGTTTGTTAGCGACAAGGATTACAGAAGAAGAACAATTAGCAGAGAATTTATACGGCAGTCTAGAAAAAAATGGTATGATAGTTACGTTATATCTGCACATTTTTACTATTTTACTAATTTCCATCTAAACTTTCACTATTTTCTCCTTTCACTCCTATATTTTTGGAGCTGTGGATGCAAAGTATTAGAATCGAATCTAAATTAAAAAACAAAATTGTTTGAAACACAAATGCATAATTTCTACCTTTGCCAGTTGAACGATGCACTGCCCAAAGTTGACGCTAACTACAAAATCCACAATTAATGAAGTCATTCATTTTTAAAGTGGGGATTTTGTGTTACAATGCCCTTCAAAAATTCCGTCCACTAAGCAATATCCAGTTTGCAATAGGGTATCTAGATAAATTAGTGATGTCTAATATAATTGAAATCTATTAACATTTTACTTTCAAAGCTTACCTGATTTAGTTACTAAAGTGCTTCCATCAATATCCCCACTCTTTACCTTCAAAGGTTGTGTTTTTAGTGCACTAGTATGAAATATTGGCTTCAATAGAGGGGTAAGTGTTATTTGGAATGGGATAGTCTAACAAAGTTTAAACTTTTAATATCTTTGGAACCAAGCGTTGCACTTGATTTCTGAGGCTGTTTATGCAATACCAAAGGCATCCAGCCTTGCGCTACAGGAATCCCCAGCCTGCTCAGCATTCTCCTTCCACTTCACTTCCTCTAGATATTTGAAAACCCTTTAAGGTATTTGTTTATGTAAATGCTCTGTCAATGTGAAAATAGGGAATTGAATTGTTTGACACATTTCTAGGAGCTTTTGTGGACAGCGAGTCTCCTCCCACAACACTGTAGTTGTTTGCTATTTTAACTTTGACATTTACATGCCACAATATTACCACTTCCACTTTCGCCACCAGAGTTAGTCACTCCAATAGATAAAAATCACAAAAGTAAAACAAGTAAAAGCAATTTTAACTCAAATATTTACCTATGACAATCACATATTTTTCCAATTACGTTTCTTAAAATGAAAGTTCAAAGTTTGAATAATTAGGACTAGGATTTACTTAAAAAACTCCCACTGTCGTTTGAATCCAACAGTGCAAAAGTTTATCCAGAATGGGGTAGCCTTGTTGTCCGTCCGATTCTATAGAACAGTCGTGATTTTAGGCAAAAG
>VDFB02000008.1:308429988-308479842 GCA_007258455.2 Sequoia sempervirens
GGATCTCCCCTTTACCTAAACTTCCACCTTTCCCTAACATAAATCGCCCCATCCAAATCAATTCATCCAACCAAGGGGGTACATCACATCTTTCAAACACACTATCCACATCAAACCACCACATGCTAGCTAATCAAAATATGGTCTCTCAAAGACCCACTATTTTGCTCATCTGTACCATTCCTACCACTTCACCTAGTCCCACCATTCCTATCACTTCACCCATCCCAAACACACCTATCACCACACTCACTCCAACCACTACATCCACTATACCTCAAACTTCCACTACCCCCATCAAACCCCTTACATCACAACATCCAACACAATTCAGATCCCACCACCACCACCACCATTGCGACCAAGCCAAATAAGCCATTACAACGCTGCATTCAAAGCATACCAACAATTGCTCTAATAATATCAAACAATTCAGCAAGTTCCTATAGCCACACACGCTTCTCAAGCTTCACAGCAAAATCAATCTCAAACATCGCTGCAACAACAACAAGCACAACAAGTGGCACAAGCCCAAGCTTTGTTGCAACAACAACAACGAGCTACACAAGTTGTACAAGCTACACAAGCTGCTCAAGTCGCACAAGCTGCTCAAGCTGCAAAAGATGCCCAAGATGCCCAAGCACAAGTGCAAGCACAAGCACAGTACTTTGTACAACAACAAGTAGCCCAACAACTCACATATCGGCAAGCATTAGAGCAATACCAAGAGAAACAAGAAGCAACACAACAAGCCCTAGTTGACCAACAACAAGCGTTGTTGGACCAGCAACAACAAGCACAACAACAAGCTCTATTAGCACAACAACAACAAGATCAACAACAAGCGTTGTTGAAAGCATACATGACACAACAAGAAAACATTCCACCCATTCAAACACCCACTCCACCCCCCTAGAACATCTTCATTCCACCTCCTGATCCACAATTGGATGTCACGAAACAAATAAAATTTCTGTCACAACAAGTGCTTAACCTTCAATCAGGGAGGACACCAAAACCACAAAAAAACCTATTCCCTTATCCATTTGATAGGAGTGTAGTAATGAGACCATTCCCAAAAGGGTTTGAGATCCCTGAATTTGACAAATATCGCAGAATGGGTAACCCTGAAGATCACATCAAGGAATTCCAAGTACATTGCATGGAGGTGGCTTATGATGAAACGTACTTGATGAGATTATTCCCAAGAAGCTTGGCTGGAAATGCTATTGATTGGTTTTCTTGACTTTCTGGAATCAAAAAATTCCAAGAAATCATAGATGCCTTCATACAGAATTATTCCTTCAACACTCCCATGGAGGTTAGCGTACAAGAATTATCAACTCTCAAACAAGGGAAAAATGAATCATTTGGTGCTTTCTTACAATGATGGCAATCCAAAGCTAATCGAAGTAAGTGGTCCATGCCTGAAGAGCAACAAGTGGGAACTATCATTGTGAATCTTGATGGGCCCTTGGCCTTCCACCTCAAAGTGCAAAACATCACCACTTACGACCAGTTGATCCCTAGGGTGCTCAATATCGAATGAGCCCTTGCCACACAGGGAGAAACTTCATCATATCAAGAAAGCCGCTCATCATCCAGTTATTATGAAAAACCATGAACATGGGAAAAGAATCATAATGTAACCAATGATGGTGTCGTTGACGCCAAAGTTTCCATTAGTGCCCCATGGCAGAACAATCCACTACTCGAACAACAACAACACCAAAATACCAATCAAAGCAATCGACAAGTCAATACTATGGTCCAACCATCCCATAACCAAAACACAAACAACACTGATAATTAGAGAGGACCACAGCGAAACAAGTTCTCCCCCAAACAAAAATACACACCCCTTGGGGAACCTACTGAAGCAATCATGAAAAGATTGGTAGATGAAAAATTGATAACGGTCCCTACACATAATAATTATCAGGAACCATCGATCAAGCCACCATGGTATAATGAGAATTATCTTTGTGACTTCCACAAACTCAAGGGACACATGACAAACAACTGCATGAGGCTCAAAAATCTAATTCAAGACCTCATAGATGACAAAATCATAGATGTGGAAGCACCATTAGGAAACAAAGATCTCAAGATTTACACAAATCCGATGCCAAATCATGGCAACAAAGGAAACAAAGATCAAGACAAAGGAAAAGGGGCTTATAAAAATTTCAACAACACATACGAAGGTGTTGTCACTTGTTTAGACGAATTTTGTGGAGTCATCACCATCAAAGGGGCCCAAGCTAATTGTGGAGTCACCACAAGAGGTGGAAAGGTTACCATTGCAGCACCATCCCAACCAAGTAGAAATTCCACATCCAATCCAATGTCTAACCCTAGTGGCTATAATGTCTTGGATCAATTGAAAAGAACCCCTACACATATCTCCATCATGGAGTTACTCAAAATATCATCTACACACAAAAACATTCTAGAAGAAGCTTTGGCGTCATCCACTGTCCCCGCAGATCTAGATGCAGAACAATTCCAAGCTATGGTCGCAAATATCACCACACCTAACATTCTTACATTTTATGAACAAGACTTCCCTGTACAACCATCTCACAATCATGTGCTTCATCTGGAGGCATACGCAAATAAAAAGAAAGTCAAGAGAGTCTTGGTGGACAAAGGTGTAGGCTTAAATATTTGCTCCTTAAAGCTTCTAAAGAATTTGAACATTTCAGAGGATTCAATTGACAAAGGCAAAGGCATCACAATAAGAGCATAAGATGACCAGGAAAGGGTATCCCAAGGCACCATTCAGCTTTCTGTCTAGGTTGGACCCACCATCATGCAAACCAACTGTTAGGTCTTGGACCTCGATTTACCATACAACATTCTCCTAGGGAGACCATGGATACATGCAATGCAAGTTGTAGCTTCAACCTTTCATCAATGTTTGAAATTCACACATGAAGGTCAAGAGGTTACTATCCACAGAGATCCTGAGCCATTTGCCTACTGCAAAAATCTAGAGGCAAAATACTACAAGATCCTGCAAGTACCCAAGAATGATGAAGGCCCATCAATACCTTACGTGGATCCTGCCACTTTCACTTCTATGACAGAGACACCCTCCACCCCCGCCATCCTTGCCTTTTCTGATATCAAAGTCATAATACAAGATGATGGTTGTGGAAACTATTCAATGCCTAAGAATGCTTTTGTAGTAGGAGAGCTACCACAATCTCCTAGATCAAGAGGACGACCACAATCACAAAAAGCTTCAACATCTCAAGGCTCCTATGAACGAAACCCCACCTTCACAAGTGCAGGAGATCTTGGTTAGGAAACATTAGAGGGGGACCTATCTCATCTCCTCTATCGAGATGATATACTGACAATTGAGTTGCCTGTGGATGAAAGAAACAAAGTTATGAAGATGATGCTCTCGATGGGCTATAACCGGAACCAAGGGTTAGGCCAAGATAATAACAGGCATGTAATACCCATTATACCTGAGAAGCAAATAAAAAATCTTGGCATTGGTCATCCTACTCCTAAGGTAACTGTACTTGGTCGAGGTGCCCATGGTAGACGGAACCAAATGCCTCCTCAGGAACCCATAGCTACTCCACAATCCTCCATGACTTTAGGAATGCCCCCTGATCTAACTGAGTCACCCAAAATAGGATTACCTTTACTGTTTGAGGATACTAATGTCCTTATGATTAGCACCTTGTCTTATGAGTCTGGAAACCAAAGCAATGAAATCCGATTAGTCTATCCCCAACTGATTGATTACGACCAACGAGGACCACCAATTCTTGACATGTTCGAAAACGATGAGGCACTCTCAAAATTCATAGGACTTAGGGATGACATTCCATGTGGGGATCATAAAGCAGGTTTTATCATAGAGCTGGGTACACATGCATACTATGGAGAAACGATTGAATCCCTCAGTCGCAAAAATGAAAAATTGAGAATAATCTCCAAGTCCTTGAGTGAAAACCACCTTGTGGCACTCTCTGACTCTGAAAAAGTGAAAAGAAAGGATGCATCCAATGGTGAAAACCTCTTTGAGGTGCATGAGGATGGGGGATTCAATAATCCTCTTACAACTATACACCAAGAAAAGTCAGCTATGCTAGCAGAAAAGTGCAACCCCATCAATCTGGGAACACAAGAAACTCCTCATATTACATTCTACGTTGAGTCATTATTATGCAAAGAACAAGAGGAGTTGGCTACCTTCTTAAAGGAGAGGAAGATAAAATTTGCGTGGACCTATGTTGATATGCCAGGATTGGATCCAGAGGTAGTGGTTCATCACTTGGTAGTCTATCCTAAAGCTAAACCTGTAAAACAGAAGCTGAGAAAGATGCACCCACAGATTGCTCTATTAGTTAAGATGGAACTCCAGAAACTGCTAGATGCGGGATTCATACGAATGATCGCCTACCCTGAGTGGGTCTCCAATCTAGTACCGGTTTCAAAACCAACTAGGGGCATAAGAATCTATACAGACTTAAGAGACTTGAACAAGGCTTGCCCAAAAGATGATTTCCCATTGCCTAACGTTGATATGATTGTAGACAGACTGTGGGGCACAAGATGCTTTCCTTGATGGATGGATTTTCAAGCTACAATCAAATAATAATTGCAGAGGAAGACAAACATAAAACAACTTTCACTTGTCCTTGGGGAACATACTGCTGGAACATAATGCCATTCGGCTTAAAGAACATTGGGGCCACATACCAAAGGGCCATGACACTAATATTCCATGACATGATCCACAAAATAGTTGAGGATTAGGTCAATGACATCCTCGGAAAATCCAAAAAGAGGAAGGATCATATATTGGTCTTGAGTGCTATCTTTGACAAACTAGAAGAATACAAGGTTTGTTTAAATCCCAAGAAGTGCATCTTTGGCATACAGTCAGGAAAGCTATTGGGCTACATAGTGTCAATGAGAGGCATTGAGATTGATCTGGCAAAGGTGAAAGCAATACTTGAAATGGAAGTTCCTAGGACATTGAAACAACTGAGAGGTCTCCAAGGCAGGCTTTAGTCAATTCGCAGGTTCATGGCACAATTAGCAAACAAACAAATCCCTTACTCTCACTTACTCCACAAGGGGGTAATGCACAAATGGGATGACAAATGCGAACATGCCTTCAACAAAATCAAGGAATATCTATTAACACCTCTAGTACTAAGGCCTCCAATTTAGAACAAACCATTGATCCTTTATATCTCAACAACTGTAGCAGCCCTTGGTGCTCTCCTAGCACAACATGATGAAAATGGAATAGAAAGAGCCATCTACTACATCAGCCGTACAATGGTGGGCCATGAGTTAAACTATACATTCATTGAAAAAGCTTTCCTAGCAGTGGTGTTCACTTCCCAAAGATTCAGACACTACATGTTGGCACACAAGATCAAACTCATAGCTAAAATTGATCCCCTAAAGTATCTTCTTTCGAAAGCAATGCTTACGAGAAGAATGGCTAAGTGGGTAATGATATTATCAGAATATGACATTAAGTATGTGGAGCACAAGGCAATCAAGGGGCAGGTCATTGCAGACCAACTGGCAGAAGCACCTATCTATGCGAAGAACCCACTTGTTTTAGAATTTCCAGATGAATCCATTTTCAACATTGACATGGCTACTCACTCAAACTATACTTTGATGGATCCTACACACAACATGGGTCAGGAGCTGGTATCTTCTTCATCACTCCACAAGGGGATTGTATACCAAGATCATACAAACTAGCATTCCCTTGTACTAACAACATTACAGAATATGAGGCTTTAACTATAGGTCTCAGGATAGCAGTACAGTGGAACATTATGACATTGAAGGTATATGGAGTTTCACAGCTTATCATAAATCAAGTGAACAATGAGTACCAAACAAAGGATGATAAGCTAACTCCATACAAAAGGCTAGTGGAAAATCTCAAGGAATCTTTTGTTGACATCACATTCAAGCAAGTTCCAAGAACCAACAACAAAGCAGTAGACGCAATGGTAACTATTGGATCACTCTTAGAGATCCCTCGAAATGTTCTAAAATACGACTTCTTGGTAGAGCAGCTTCTTGTACCAGCATTTGAGGTACTAGAGTCAGAGTTTGTGGGTGAAATTGTTGGTCTGAATGATCAGTGGTACCAAGAAATTTACACATACCTTAGGATAGGTATCATTCCTACCGATTTGTGTACAAGCCTTAGACGAACCTTTATCAAGAAAGCATCTCGTTTTGTCATTTTAGGAGAAACCATATATCATAGAAGCATAGAAGGAACCTAACTAAGATGTCTTAACCCTAAGGAGGCTTTGGCTGCCCTAACTAAGGTGCACAATGGCATCTGTGGTTCTCATTCGAGTGGCATGACCTTGGCTAAGAAATTGTTGAGGAGTGGGTATTACTAGGCTACCATGGAAAGAGAGGCACATGAATACATCAAGAAGTGTTTACAGTGTCAGCAACATGGGGACCTCATCCATGCTCCAGCTCAAGAGCTCCATCCTATCGTCACACCATGGCCCTTTTCATAGTGGGGACTCAATCTCATTGGGAAAATCACACCCACCTCATCCAACAGCCACAAATTCATTATAACTACAACTGAGTACTTCACCAAGTGGGTTGAAGCCATACCTATGACCTACATAATAGGGAAGTAGATATCTAAGTTTATCCTCAACTATCTTATATGCAGATACGGTGTTCCACAGGCTATTATCTCAAATAATGGAACACCATTCAAGAACCACGATGTCTGTAACATCTACGAAAAATTCAATATCCAACATCGCTTCTCCACCCCATATTATCCCCAACGAAATGGCCAAGCAGAAGCTACTAACAAAACCATTTTGAAAATCCTCAAGAAAATAGTCAATGATGTAGGTCGTGATTGGCATCTATAGCTAAATCCTATCCTTTGGGCTTACCAAACCAGTATTCGTACACCCACTGGTGCCACACCATTTTCCTTAGTCTACAGATCAGAGGCCATCTTGCCCATTGAGATCGAGCTACCATCCCTTAGAGTATCATTGCAAAACCTCATCACAGATAAGGAGTATCGAGTTTCAAGACTGAACGAGCTGGAACTGTTGGACAAGCAATGTCTGGATGCTTTAAACCATCTGCAAGTGTATCAAAATAGACTCAAAAAGAGCTACAACAAGAAAATCAGAAGTAGAACTTTCCAAGTCAGAGAATTGGTGCTAAAAGAGAATTGGAAGAATGTCTTGAATCCAAATGGCAAGGGCAAGTTTGAACCCAACTGGCTGGGACCCTTTCTCATCATAGCAAGCTACAAATCAGGGGCATATTAGTTATCAACACCCAAAGGGGAACCCCTACAAGAGCCAATGAATAGCTCTCACCTCAAAAAGTTTTATGCCTAACCTTGCAAGGTATAGAACTAAAAAATCCATAAAAATTAGAAAAAGTCCTAAAAAAAATGGTTACCAAGGTGAAAACCTGGCAAATAGGTGCCTTGTGTAAATAAGCACTTTCCATCCACCAGGATCTTTATAGATTGATTTGTATCATCCATCCATTTTGCTTCCATCATCCATCACATCCAATTCTCCATCCATCACACATCCACTCACATCTGCACCATAGCTTGGTCTTGTGTTCGTATCATGATCCTTCCTAGTACTACTCTTCCCATCCTCAAGGTCAATTTGTCTTGCCTTTATCGGAGTAGTCTATTGCATCATGCTGGGGGCACGTTCTCATTGGATTAGATTCATGTATGATCTTAAAGTCCTTAAAATCAGAAAATCCAAAAACATTCAAAAAATGTCAAAATCCCAAAAACAAGTCAAAAACTCAGTCAAAAAAGTTAAAAAACAAGGTCCTCTTGTCAAACTATGTTGTCTCTGAGCTTGAACGTAGGCAAGGTTGATCTTTGATTATCCCCCGAGACATTTAGGTCAATCCTATAGAATTCTGTCATAATAAAACTGACATTTCATCATGTATATCTTCATTTGTAAATCGGTCAAGTTGTCAGTTGAACTACGTGGTCTTTGCGTGTATAACGTAGGCAAGGCTAATCTGTCGATCAACCCTTGAGACCCCTAGGATAGGTCTTTAGGTTAGTCTCTTGGTCAAAATCTCAGAAAAAGCCTAAAAATTATAAAACTTCAAAATCAAAACATTTGCAAAATCTCAAAAATACCAAAAACAGCCTCAGAACACTTCAAAAAGATCAAAAAAATCCATCCATCCTTCTCATCTCACTTACACTCGCGATAATCAATCATCCATAATAAATCATCATCACCCTCAACCTTTGGTAAAATAGTCGGAAACAAGTCTAGCAGTCAAATGTGAAAACCTAAACTGTCAAAATCTCAAGTATAAGTCAGTTAGCAAGCAAGCTGGTCAACTCTTTTCTTATCAATGGCATATAAATCGTAAATCAATTTCATCATCGTTTGATAAAAGCATGTCCTAGGATCCATTCCGACAATGGGCACTTTTATCAAACCAACCACTTTGGGTAAATGAAACGACGTGTCATTAACACGTCCTAGGATCTGTTCTGATAATGGACATTATCTTTTCACAATAAGTTTTGGCTCCCATCTTTCGAAACATCGTTTCTCTTGGCTAACGGTATGAAGAACATTAGTTTGTTTGCTCTCTTACTTTATCTTGTTTGATTTATCTCATTGTCCTCATTCCAAGGACCTCTTGATGATGTTTGAATGAAGGATTTAGAGAGATAGGAATGGGGCAATGATCATTATCTTTTGTCTGTTGTGCTTGTTGGATATCTTTGTAATATAACCTTGGTCATGGCGTGCTTTTGTTTAGTTTGTAGCAAGGGTGTTTTAAGTTTCTTGTTGACCACATAGAAAGGCTCGCCTTCCTATGTTTTGGTCTCAGATATCTGAAATATTTGAACTATTTTCTGGACAGGGTTCTGTATGTCAGGTGTGGACAAGAATACTCCTATCCGATTTGTCGAGTCAAATTCCATCACAATAGGTACAACACCATCCTGGTTCTCAATACCTTGATGCATCGTATTGTGTGCATTATCAAACATAAGGAAATTCACCCTTTGAAAATCCCAACTCCACGGCAAGTAGTCATCATCATTTGCATGATCATCTCATTCTTTCATTCTTCTATCACATTCTTCTATCTTTACTAACATTTCTATCCTAGTTAGTACATGAAGCTACCCACAACTAATGAATGTCCATTCATCTACATCAACCACTCCTCTCGCATTTTATCACAATTTTTATTGGCAATTGGCATTCGCATTCAACATCTCAAGGGGGCAATATAACACTGCAATTCTTCTCCCTGGGGCAATAGTGGGGCATCCAAAAAATTAGAGAAATTTTGACTATTGATCATGACAAGATCATTCTTTGAATTAATGCAACAAGTACATTGCTTCAAAGAGGGGCAAAATGTAGACACACAAAATGTACAAGTTGACATTGCGCATCTAAGTCTGACTACCGATATCATTTCATCCTAAATCATTCCCCAACCTAACCATTTAATTGAATATCTTTATTTGATTAAATTCATTTGTTTTCTTCTCTTAATTAAACAAATCATGTGTTTAATTAAGTCTCTTAAACCATTCTTCATCTCTTTTAATTAAATAATTAATTTTATTTATTTAATTAAATCTCTAAAGTTTATCTATTAAATTAAATAAATTAAAACCTTATTTAATTTAATCTAACTCCATCTCATTTAATTAAATAATTAAATTTATTTAATTAAATCTCTAAAGTATATTTATTAAATTGAATAAATTAAAATCTTATTTAATTTAATCTTACTTCAATCTCTTTAATTAAATAATCAAAACATATTTATTTAATTAAACTCATTAAATCATTTCCTCTCTTGTTTGATTTAAACTAATCCAAAAATCTAAGTCAAAATAAGTCAAACTTCCTAATCTTCACTAAATTGATCAAATCTTGATTAAATCTAATCTAATCTTCAAAATCCTCTAGCTTTTCCCACTTGCACAAATAAATCAAATTTTTATTTATTTATTATATCTTCATTTTCCCTCAACAAAGCATCTTTTGGATAAATATTCTTCTATTTCAAATTCAAAATTTGAATGACGTGTCCTTCCAACATGTCATTTACTCTCTCTTACAAGTCCTTCCAACAAGGCATTTACTTCTTCTTACATGTCCTTGCCTTGAGCCAAGTGGCATTTAATGCAATTTTCTTTCCCCCTCTTACATGTCATTTCTCAAATTTCAAATTCAAAAAATGCATTTATTGGCACATTTGTCAAAACTTGCACATTCCTCACCCAATCACATTTGGACAAGTGGCATTTTGCCATTGGCCAAATCTTTTCCCACATTGCTCTATTTTGGCTTTGTTTCCATTTCAACATTCTATAAATAGAATGCTTCACCATGCATTTGATCATCCACAATTATGCAAAGTTATTATGTACAAATATCTCTCAAATTCCATCCATCTTCTTAACTAGTTTATTGCAGATTTTGGAGCTCGTTGAGGAACTTATCAAGTGGATCAATCATCTTCAATCAACATTTGCATTCAAGGAGTTGGGAAAGGGAAAATTTCCACACACCTATTTTCACCAACTCCCCCATGGGATCAAGTGTTCGCATGCTAAATTAGGATTTCATATTTCCATTATGTTCTTCATTGTTTTCTTTGTTTTATTTCCTATTTTTAGCTTTGTGAATGGATTTCATGGGGAATCCTTGTTCATGCTTACAAAATGATTCTCTAACATTGTTTGTTGTTGTGTTTTTGTAGGCACTTCGAATTGGGGTTCACACTTTGAATGTCTTTTGCTCGAGAAAGGGTGATGTGAAATCACTTTTACCCAACTCCTCGCTAGAGTTGGGGAGGGGAGGGTCTGTGCCCTCCTCCATTAATGGAGGGAGGGCCGAAGCCCCACACCACACATGGGAACCATCAACACAAAAATAAAGTGCTAACACCAACAAATAAAATGTGGCATAGGAAAGAGGAGAAAGAGAATAAAGTTCACAAAGAGAGAGAAACTACGATAGGCAAACCTAGGTGGGGGCGTACAACCACCCCCACAAGAGTACACCCCCCACAGAAAAAACCTGATCCTCAACCACCTCAGTTGCAGAGCCAGTCGCGAATTGTCCTACTTTTCTCTTGAAGAAATATCGTAATTTTGATTTTTTCAATATTTATTACATTTTTCAAAATAAAAATAAAATAAGTTAAATATCTAAATATAAATATCAACTTTTTCAATGACTAAATATAAATTTTTAGATATAAAAGTAAAACAATTCTTTAAATAAATGAAAAATATGCAATGATAAATAAATAAAACAATTCTTAAATAAAAATTAACTTGTATATAATCGTAAAATAAATAAATTCTAATTCTAATTAAAATAAAATCTCTTAAATAAATAAAATATTTGACTACCCTTTCTAAGAATGATTAAATATCATTAAACTTTAATTATCTTTAAATATTGACAACATTTCATAAATATTCAAAATTTCAATTATTTAAAACACTACACAAATCTTTACATTTCATAAAAATTAAAGATTATATTTTTAGTATGTGGAAATAATATTTTTATTATTTCAATTATTTAAAACACTGCACAAATCTTTGAATGTCGTGCTTTGACAAATAATTTCATACTAACCACCAAACAATTTACCAGTGACTAAACATTATAACTTTCTAATGTCTCCTTCCCAACCTATCTTTTCTAATGTCCTGCTGTGCTTGACCAAACATTTTCTTTAGCGAAGAATTTCTCCATTTTCTTCAAATCTTCTATTCGTGGTGTGAATGACTCAGAAAATTCGAACTTTCTCCTCTTCACCTGTTTACACTGCACTGCGCTTTGAATGGCCTATAAATCTCCTCACATTCCAAACCCATTTCATTCACAGAAGAGAAGCCTTTGAGATTTGCAAAGTGAGATAATAAGTTTGCGTTTTCCTGTTTTTGGAAGGCAATAAAAATGGTTTTGCTGGGCATTTGGGGGGTGTTGCTGCTGCTGCCCTGCATCTGCTGCTCTGCATGTTTGGAAGAGGAAAGAAATTCTCTCTTGGATTTCAAGCAAGGCCTTAATTTCACCTTTTATAGAGAATATAACTATTCTAGTCCACTACAATCATGGAGAGGGTTCAACTGCTGCGCTTGGGAAGGAGTGGGATGCCACCCACACACTGCCCATGTGCTCACCTTGGATCTCATTGGTTATGAAATTCAATGGAGTGAAATTCGAGGGGGACTATTCCAACTGCTGCATTTGGAGCACTTGGACCTACGCTACAATTACTTCCCCTCTCTTTCCATCCCTCCAGAAGTAGGAGAGCTGAGGAGATTGAAGTATCTGAGCTTGGATGAATGTGGATTTGTTGGCCAAATTCCAAGAGAATTGAGTAAACTGCAGCAATTGGAGCACTTGGACCTGAGTAATAATAGTCTCCATGGTGTCATTCCGAGAGAATTGACTAAACTGCAGCAATTGAAGTACTTGAAGCTGGAGTCTGCTAATCTCCATGGTGTCATTCCAAGAGAATTTAGTAAACTGCAGCAATTGGAGTATTTGAATCTGGGTAATAATAATCTCCATGGTGCCATTCCAAAGGAGATGGGTAACATGTCTAGCTTGAAATTCCTTCGCCTCTCTTGGAATAATGATTTGCAGAGCAACAAGTTGGAGGACTGGATGACACATTTGAGAGGGTTGGAGCAACTTAGACTGAGCTATGTGAATTTCAGTACGGCAGGAGATACTTGGGTGGGGAATATTTCTCTCACCAATTTGACCGCACTTTACATGGACAATTGTGGACTGTCAGGAGAAATTCCTCCCTCCTTTGCAAATCTCTCACGGCTTCAAGAGTTGGAGCTTTCAACAAATTTATTAAGAGGTAAGATTCCTGCCTTTCATGGAGCTCTCCATCTGTCATATCTTGATCTTGCTGACAACAATTTGGAAGGTTGCCTTCCCTCCTCTTTAGGTGGCCTCTCAGCGCTGGAGTATCTTAATCTCTATTCAAACAAATTAAATGGCAGCATTCCATCTACTCTAGGTAATCTCTCAGCCCTATCCTATCTTGATATGGAGGATAACTATTTGAGTGGTCCGATCCCCATTTCCTTTGCTAAGCTATCCAAACTAAAGGATCTTTATTTGGGCAACAATAGTTTGAATGGAACTTTCTCATTTTTTATTTTAAATAATTGCACCAAACTCACAAATTTGGATCTCTCAAGCAACACATTGACCGTAAAATTCAGCACTTCAACCATTCCCAAATTTCAATTTCGGTACTTAAAACTAAGTCAATGTAATATTAGAGAAAATTTCCCTGCATTTATTTCAACTCAATATTTTATTCGGTGCTTAGATTTGTCAAACAACTCTCTTAGTGGTTCTATTCCCAATTGGATTTGGGAATTCACAGATCTTCAATTTCTTTCATTGGCTAGAAACAATTTTAGGGGTTCTATTTCAAATATTTTTAAATTGAAGTATTTGGAAATTTTAGACTTGTCAAATAATAAGCTGAGTGGTGGAATATCCGTCTTAAACCTAGAGAATAATAACTTAAAAGGGATGATTCCAAATCTATGTGGGACAATGGATTCTCTTGAAATATTAAAATTAGGAGATAATGCACTTAAAGGGAATATTACCTCATCACTTGGAAAATATAGCTCTCTAAAAATCCTTGATTTGAGAAATAATAATTTACAAGGGAGTATTGAGAATTGGGTTAAAGGATTGCAGAGTCTCCAAATTTTAATAATAAAAAACAATAATTTTAAGGGTCAAATCCCATTGCAATTAACAAAATTGCAAAATCTTCAAATTTTGGATATGTCAAGCAATAATTTTTCAGGGGTTATTCCAAATGACCTTATGAAGTTGCCTACAATGGCAAATGAATCAGAAAACACAAAAATATTTGAACAATTTTTTTTCGGTGATACCAAAATCTATATAGATGAAATAATAGTTAAGAATAAAGGACAAGAGATGGAGTTTAGGCAAATTTTGAGATTAGTAAAATGTCTTGACCTCTCCAACAATAGTTTGTCAGGTGACATTCCTTGGAATATTGGATCCCTCAAAGGTTTGATTATTCTCAACATTTCAAGAAATCATTTCAATGGCAAAATTCCTACATCTATTGGAGAGATGACATTGTTGCAATCACTTGATCTTTCACATAATACTCTATCTGGGGCTATTCCTACTGAGTTGCAACTTCTCACATCCTTAAGTTACTTTGATGTGTCCTATAACAACCTATCAGGGAGGATACCACAAGGAGGACAGATGATGACATTTGATTCTACATACTTCTCCAACAATTCAGGCCTGTGTGGACTACAAATCTATACACCATGCTCAAGTAGTCATCCTAATTTTCCAAAGGCACATGAAGAAACTAATAAAGATTCAGAGGATGACATATGGTGGGATATGGGAATGGCTACAGGATGTGTCATTAGCTTTTCAATTGTAATGGGAATGTTGTGGCTCAACAAAACATGGAGTGTCACATGCTTCAAATATATGGATGCCATTATTATTGATCTATTACAAGCAATGAGAGAGAAGTTGTAATCTATTAGGTAGGATTATTTGTATTCTACTTTTGATCAGTAAATTAATTTTTGACATGTATTGTCATATTTCAAGTTGTCAAGTGTAAAATACATGGGATGATACTTATTAGCAATGTGCAATAAAAAATTATGATCCATATTGTGTGTTAAATTTCATAAATTTTAGTTGGGAACTATTCAAGTACTTGTGTTTTATAATTTGAGGTTTAGTAATATTTTCATGTGGGGTTAGATTGGGATTTATGTTGACCATATATTCTTTCTTGTAGAGTCATTATTTATTGGTGATAGTGTATTTGAAAGGAAGTTAGTATATATTTATTTTTGATGATTTGTATGTAATAATTACTTATTTTTTATCTTTCTATTGTCTCCTAAATAATAATGTTAAAATTTTATAAAAGTGACAATTGATCAAACTCGATTGATATATATTAATAAATATTTTTTCTTTCATGTTTTACTTGATTAATCTATGTTAATAAATAATATTGACAAATAAATACAAAAAATGAAATACTAATAATATAGCTTAAATTCAATAGAAAATAATGACATATTTATAATATAACATAATTATTCACCTTAGGAAACCTTTTTAATTTAAACCAACAAAAACAACACTCATATACTCTATTAGCTCAACTAGTCATAATATAATTAGACATTTATTGCTTGTGTTTATCCATAATTTGTGTAAGTATTTTATATGATCTTTTTCTAAAATATATTAAAAAACAATGGGTAAAAATTTGATCTAACAAACCACTTATAATATCCCATGGAGTTTCAATTTGTCTCATCCCATAATTGAAGCATAACCCAGTTGGGTCACACCAAATATGGTAAGGTCCAAATCATGCAAAGTATACACCACATATTCAACGAATTATATATATAAAATAAGATTACATGATTTATATAACCTCTAAGAGAACTAGTAGATTCCAACAAATCTAGATCTAGTTAAATTTCTTAACTATCAAATTGAAGCTAGCACAACTACCTAACCATCAAACTAAAGCTAACACTAACAACTCTCTAAAAAATTATTGTATGTATGTTCATTAACTCAAACACTCACCCTTGATGAAGAAATAAAATTTATATGATACCTACCATACATAGTAAACTATTAATTTTTTTTTATTGGAGTGTATGCCACTACAATACTAATGATCTAAAAATTTATTGACAAAGAAAACATAGAAAAAAAATTACTCTACACATGTCTTCTCTTCATTGCAATTGTAGAACTATGGATGTATTAAAACAATAACTTTCTATATTCCATCTTGTTGAATTCCTAAGTTCCCAAATTCCACCATCCCAAAATTTAGAATATTCATAGTGGATAGTAATCTATATCTTCCCCTTTAGCCTTGGATAATTTTGTCTTCTTCAAAAAAGGGGCAACACTACAATAATAACTACATAGCCCTAGAACATACTCTATGGTAACTTTTCTACACATATGGATAGATTCTAGTGAGACATTGAAACATGGAGACAATGTGCTTGAAGAGCATATTCCATTACCACTTAGTAAATGTATGACTTTGAAAATCCTTAAAGTGAGAAAATTAATTGTAATGAAGAATTATAAATTGGGTTAAAAAGATTGTATATTCTTCAAATTCTCAAATTTAAAGTACTTATTTTCAAAGTAAAATCCCACTCCTATTAATGGAAGATTTTTTTAAGTTTTGTGTATATGTCAAACGATATTTATTTAGGAATTATTTCAAATGGCTTTATGAGGTTCACTAAAATGATAGAGAAAAATGAAAACATAGAAATCTTTGAACAAGCAAATTACTATTACTATTTAAATAGTAAAAAATATATACAAATAAAATAATATTTAAGAATAAAGAAAATATGTGGATTTTGTGAGAGCTTCGAGAGAAGTAAAATATCTTAACCTCTCCAATAATAGTCTATTAGGTGAAACTCCTTGGAACATTGGATCCTTCAAAGAGCTAAATATTATAAATGAATTTTAAAAATCATTTTAAGAATGTGTTCCCTAAATCTATTGGAAAGATGACAATACTATGATCCTTGGATATTTCACAAAATAAACTATATGGGGATATTCCTATTGAGGTGATAATTTTCACATCCTTAATTTAATTTGATGTATCCCACAATAACCTATTAGGGATGATACCACATGAATAGTAAATGATAACCTTTGATTTTGTTTAAGCACTCCAAAAATTTAGACCTGCATGGCCTACAAATATTTGTATCATTCTTAAGTAATCATCCAAATTATCTAAAGAAACATGAATAAAATGTTAGATTCACAGGACAAATGAGAGGGGGGATGAATCAGTCGAACATTAAAACATTAAATCTCTTATTAAATTTCAAACCCTTATTAAACATTTCAACCCTCATTATGCATAAGTAGAATGTAAACATATGAAACAATAATGCAAACATAACCAAACACAATAGAACACTAGATTTATGTAGAAAACCCTAAGTAGGGAAAAACCACATTGAGGATTATCTCTCACACACACAATCATATACATATATATATACACATAGACACATACATATATATATATATATACATATACATACATACATACATACATACACACACACACACACACATATATATATATATATAGAAACACTGAATATAATATTCTCACTACCCAAAGGACTCATTGTCTAAGAAAGAAGAAAGAAAAAAAATGTTACAAAGAGACTCACTATCTCAAAGCAACAAGAAAGGTCCACCATTGCAACTCTATGCCATTTGCAACTTATGGCTCGCTGCCTCCAGTAACTTTAAGAACGTTGAAGATGTAGGCACCTTCTGCTCACTACATCTAGAGTCATAGGCATTAAGCTCACACTTAGATCACCACACTTGATTAAATTCACATCTCACTCTTGCCACACACTCAACACAAACTCCATCTTGCATTTATACCATCCACGACCTAAACAACCTTAATTAGGTCAGCCTTAATGAAACATATGAACCTCAAACATGCAACATCAAAATAGGTCAACACCAAACTATTCTGTGGTGGAAATAAGTGAAGGAAAACCATACCAAGGGTTAATTAGGACCTAAATCTACATCAACATGCTTCACCACACTTCCAAAAATAACTAACAAGTTATGCAATTAGCGCTAGTAGCTAGGTCAACCGAACCTACACTAACACTAACAAGCAACCACATACATACCTCTTGAGGTCTGAAAAATACATACGGACCACAAAGTAATACTTCAAATCATATGCAATGATGGCATCAAGTGGGAACTGCTCTAGCGAAGCAGGTTTGAATGGAGTGTTTGATGGCGAGGATGAATTGGAAGTGGATGAAGATGAGGATGTTGGGGGCGTTGTTTGCTGCCTATCATCATCTCTATGGTGCTCTTCTCTTGGGTAGGGCAAGGCTTTCCTCTCCTGTGTGTTGTGTGGGAGTTTGGTCAATGGTGTGGTTCCTGCAATCCTTCTTCTACTTGTGGGCCATGTTGTGGATGTTGTTCTTGGCATTTTTTGGAGGAGGCTTTCCCCTTCTCTCCCTCTCGGTCAGACTGTGTTTGCCCTTCTGGCTCCTCTTTTGGTGGCTTTCCTTGCAATGGGTGTGGGGTGTTGGTTTTTCTGAGGAAGTTTTGTTGCAAATTAGGCTTATTTTTTCTCCTACTCAACATAGTAGGAGGGCTTGGGGGCTCCTCGTGTGGGCTTGGTCTACTTTTTCTTTTTTCTTGGCTATCCTTCACTTCTCTCCATCGATTGTTTGGCGGCTTTCTTTTAGGGGTTCTTGTTCTTGGAGTGTTTTGGGTTTTTGTCCTTCCCTTGTGGTTTGGTAGTTTTTTTCCTCTAGTTGGTTTTGTGGATTTCTAGCCTGTCTCTAGATCTTACTAGCATGTTGAGGTAGGTTGGTTTTTTCTTATGTTGGGCCTTCTCCTTGATTTCGTCCTATTTGGGACCCCCTTTCCTCTTGGGGTTTGGTTTTTCCTACTCATTTTGGGTTTGGGCCCTTGCTTCTGGTGGTCTTTTGGTCAGTGGTTCCTTTTACTGCTATGTTTTTTATGGCCATGTTGTCTCTGGTTGATTATCTTTTGGTCCTCTTTGTTGAGGTTGTTGTTGAACCTCCTGATCCCAGTTGGTTTATGATGTTCATTCTTCAGGTGGGGTTTGGAGCCTTTGTTATGAAGTTTCACCTTTTCTTGTTGAAGCCTTCTAGCTTCTCTTTGTTATGGGTTGTGGGAATTGTCTTGTTGGTTTGGTTATTCTGGTTCCCTGTTTGGACTTCTGAGTTTTTGTTGTTTTGGGGGTCAGTTTTCAACGTTATTGTTGTGGAGCCCTAGTTTGGTTTCAATATTTTTTTTAGGTGGATGCTCTCCTAGTGTTGTTGGTTGGGAAAAGATTTTCCTTTTGGGTTCTTCACACGATGCCTTAGATGCCTAAGGATGTTATGGTTCTCCTTCCTTCTATCACCATATTTTTCCATGTTTTACAATATGTTTCTTCTTTTGAGGTGAAGATCACTCCTATTGAGGAGGATCCCACTCCTATGGAGGTGGAGTTGGTGGTTGTAGGATTAGTGGAAGATAATATCCTCTCCTATGAGCTCTTATTGAGGTGGAGTTTGTGTGAGGTGGAGTGTTGTGGCTTCACAGGGAAGGTTTCCCATTTCATCCTCTCCTTTAGAGGGGAGCTCTCTCCTATCAAGGTGGAGTTTGAGATGGTGGATTAGGTGGACTGGTGCTGCTTGGTGGGTGATGCTTTCCAATGTGGTGTTATTCTTATCTTCTCTCTTATTTTGGAAGGGAGTTTGGGTGAAATGATTATTTTTTAAGGGTGCTTTGGCAACCCTTGTTGGTTGATTAGTGCTTGGCTAACTCAAGTTGTCCCTTTACAATGGTTGGGTTTATGGTCCAAGTGAATTCCTAGTTGTAATTGGGTTTTCAACCCCTTCAAAGCTGATTTTTTGCAGTTTGTTTGGTTGTGTTTATCCTTTGGTAGACTGTTGATGTTGGGTTGTCGATTGCCTATGTTCCTTTGTTATTGAAGCTTTCTTTGTTTTGGTTGGGGTTTCTGGTCCCCTCAAAACTGGTTTGTAATGGGTTTCTTGTCCCCATAAAACCTATGTTTTTGCTAATCAAAAACACTTCAAATCATCCATATAACATCCTAGAATATTCTAGCATCAACATACTACACTACAACACTGCCACAACCACTTGAAATAAAGAATACTTTCATCATGTGCATCAGGATACACTACCACTGAACTCCAACATAAGAACTAAACTTGTAGAGAAAATCAACATCAAAAACTTCAAGGAAAGATAAATATAGAAAATATGCTTGCATGTTCCCAAATCCACAAGAAAATAAACAATAGTGTGGAGAAATGTGGAGCAATCTCATTTCTCCCAAACAACCTTCTTCACAGATAAAACACACTGTCAAACACAACTTCCTCTGCCACACAATTGAAAACCTAAAAATATGGATATAGAAACTTTGAACAACTCTAATCATCATATCCAAACCACACAAACAAATATTCAACCATGAAGAAATGTAGAACATAACACCAAATTTACCTTTGTTACACTCCACACTCTTTTATTCAATATTTCTCAAAAGCAGTTGGAAACCAAGTGAACCAACTGCATTAGCAACACCACAAACATCTCTTCAACATATCTACAACACTTGCAACATCAACAATCTCCCCATCTGCTCAACACCACATAAAGGTTGGCATCAGCGAAAATATTATAACAATATTCCTGACCATACTAGAGGTTGACATTAATGACCAACTGTTAATATCAATGACAACACCTATAGCATACTTGCAACAATATTCCCCTTTGTCATTGATGGTAACACTAGCTCTGAAAACCATCAACAACAAAAGAAAATTTGCATCAAACAATACTCCCCCTTACTAGGGCATCTCTTGTACTTCACTCTCCCCTTTTTTCCTTTGTTCCTTAGATACCATTCTCCCCCCTTTTTTATTCTCTCCCCCTTTCTTGAGGAGTATGTTCAAACATCACTCTTTCTTTGTTTTTCAGAATTCATTCCCCCCTTTGACATCAATGGAAAAGGGAAAAAAACTCTCCCTTTGACATCACTTGAAAGCTTCACTTTAGGAAACACCTTCAAGTTGCACTTGTTTTGTACACTGCTCTCTCTTCTGCTTACTCTTCTCCATACAATTCTCAGTACTACACACATAGTTGCACTATTGATTCTTCATTTCTCTTACTTTCCAACTCTCTCTCCCCATTAGGGGAACAAGATATTCCCCCTAACTATACCAAACAAGAACACTACTACCTACTTCCCCTAAGAGTTAGCCTTTGTCATCAACCTAGGACCAAGGATGTATCTTGAATGATCACTTGGAAAAATGCACCAACTTATGCATCTAGTTGAAAGAAGGAGGGGCAATAACCCCTAACCTCTACCAGAGATACTCAAATGTATCTTTAGGAAGAGCCTTGGTGAAAATACCCGCAACTTGATCCTTTGTAGGCACATACTCTAGCTTCACCTTATTCTCTGCAACTTTCTCTCTTATAAATTGATACTAGATAGAGATATGTTTTGTTCTTGAATGCATTAACAAGTTCTGTGAAATATTGATAGCACTTGTATTATCACACAAGATAGAAATAGGTTCATCATATGATACTCTAATAACCTTCAATGGTTGATTCATCCATAACACATGTGTACAACATGATGTTGATACAATATATTTTGCCTCTATAGTAGATAATGACACTAAATCCCACTTCTTACTGAACCAAGAAACCAGATTACTTCCAAGAAATAAAACACCTCCACTTATACTTCTTTCATCTTCACAATCTACCCAATCTACATCTATATATGCGGGTATGTGCAGGATCATGGTATGCCAAAAAGTGGCAATATTTGTAGGGTATGTGGCTGACGACTTTTTTTTCACCCAAAATTAATGAAACGAAAAGGGTTTTTAGAGGAGATTCTCAGCTTTCCAAAAATATAAATTATGATTTAATTTGAATTTAATAAATAATTATTATTCATTTTTCTATTAGAATTCACGACTAAAGTCGTCGATAGGCTGATTGAAAAACATCTATAACTTTCAAAGCGGTATCATATTTCTGAATCAAAACATGCGTCACATTCTATGCTTTACATACTATAGGATTAAAAAATAAAAATAAATTTCATGAATTTTTGACCAAAGTTAAAGGTGAGACAGACGTTTTATATTTTCAAAGTTGTAATAAAAAAATCATAATTAATTATTTACTTGGAAAAAATTACAAAAAATATGCATCACATCTGGACATGAGTCCTCTACTTATATATAAAATATTACAAAAAATATTATCATTTTATTATGGTTGGGGTGTTGGACATACACCTACTTCTTATTTTTTCCACGAAATTTAAGTACTACTTGCATTGAAATTTCAAATTTTCACCAAATAGATTTTATTTATTTTTAAATAAACCTAGTATTTTAGAAACTACATTCAATTTTCTACAAATTCTATTCTTACATATTTTTGAAATAATATAGATAACTTATTCAAATATTTACGTCAAGTTGCCTAACACTGATTTTTCTAAATTTTTTGCCACTTAAGGGCCTGTTTGGCATACCATGATCCTGCACATGCCCATGCACTCAAAGAAAACTCAATATCCTTGGGATACCATAGAAAAAAATCCAAAGTTCCCTTCAAGTATTTAAATATGCTTTTAACCACCACAACATGTAATTCTATGGGAACTTCTTGAAATCTTGCCACAAGATATATTGCATGCATGATATATCTAGTCTAGTAAAAGTTAGATATAGCAATCCACCAATCATTGATCTATAATTTCCCTAATCGGCCTTTGGAGATTTATCATTTTTTCTCAACTTACATCTAGTAACCATAGGAGTACATACTAGCTTAGAATCCTCCATTCCAAACTTCTTCAATATTTCCTTAACATACTTTGACTGAGAACTCAAAGAAAACTCAATATCCTTGGGATACCATAGAAAAAAATCCAAAGTTCCCTTCAAGTATTTAAATATGCTTTTAACCACCACAACATGTAATTCTATGGGAACTTCTTGAAATCTTGCCACAAGATATATTGCATGCATGATATATCTAGTCTAGTAAAAGTTAGATATAGCAATCCACCAATCATTGATCTATAATTTCCCTAATCGGCCTTTGGAGATTTATCATTTTTTCTCAACTTACATCTAGTAACCATAGGAGTACATACTAGCTTAGAATCCTCCATTCCAAACTTCTTCAATATTTCCTTAACATACTTTGACTGAGAAATGAAAATACCTTTTTTTGATTGATTAATTTGTAGCCCAAGGAATAAATTCATCTCCCCACACATTGATGTCTCAAACTCTTTTTTAATTTCATCTACAAACCTCTTTTACATACTTTCATTTCCTCCAAATATCATATCATCAACATACATAACCAAAATCAGGGTTTGTTCTCTCTCAACCTTGAAATAAAGGGTACTATCTGTAGTGCCCTTTTTGAATCCCAACTGCAACAAATATCTATCCAATCTTGCATACTAAGCTCTAGGAGCTTGTTTGAGTCCATACAATGCTTTCTTCAACTAGAAAACCATATTAGCATCATTTAATAACTAAAAAACCTTCTAGTTGTTCAATGTACACTTCTTCTTCTAACTTACCATTCAAAAATGTAGACTTCATATCCATCTGATATACCTTGAATTTTTTATGTATTGAAAAAGCCAAAAATATTCTAATAGATTTTGTTGGAATTTTTTGATGTCATTGATGTCAACAAACCTTTGGTGTTGTATTGATGTCAACCTATGGAGATGCTTTGGTTGGTTGCATTATGTTGTCATTAGTAGTATCATTGATGTCAACCTCTAGTGTTGCTTTGATAAGCATGTGTTGGTGATGTTCAACCTCTTGTATGGTTGAGATGTTGATAAGGTGTTCTGAATGATGATTTTTTGTTTTTAGTGCTTGGTTTCCAAGTGCTTTTGAGAAAATTTGAATAAAAGAGGAAACAATGAGGTGAAGAGTGTCTAGTATGACCAAGTGGTGTTCAATATTTTTCTTTGCATTTCTTCATGGTTGAAGATCTGCTTGTGTGGCTTAGATATGTTTCTTAGAGGCATTTAGAGGTTTTATATCTAGAGTTTCAAGTTATGGATCACTATTTAGAAAATTTTGTGTACACTAGTGTGTGAACTGTGTAAGTAGTGTTGTCTAGGAGAAATGGTTTTTCTTTGCATTTCTCCATATTTTGGTTTCTAGTCTTACAGATTTGGAAGTGTGTTATATTTCTAGTATCTATCTTCAGTCTAATTTTTTTGAGTTTTGGTGCTCTGAAAGGTTGGATTCAGGTGCTACAATGTGTAAAAGGTTAGTTGGTTATGCAAAATGAATATGTTCTTCAAGTGTTGCAGTGTGTGAAAGGTTAGTTGGTTGTGCAGAATGAATATGTTCTTCTAGTGTATCATGTTGCAAAAGATTTTTTGGATTTCAAAGTATTGATGTAATATTCTAAATTATTTTTTAGTGTTGTGTGTGGTCCACAAGTCATCTTTGGATCAAAGGAAGTGTGTACTTAATTTTTTGATGGTGTTAACATAGGTTCAATTGACCTTGGGTGTTTACATTAATTGCATATGTGCTTTGATGTTTCTAGAAGTGTGGCATGATATGTATGTGTGTATTTGGGTCTGATTTAAGGTGTGTTGTGGTCCACCTTCATTCCTTTCCACCAGATGTTTTGGTACTGACCTAATTTGAATTTGCACATTTGAGGTGCATAGTCAACCTTGTGAATTATTTTCAAGGTTGAGGATGGTATATATGAGTGATGATTTTATGGAGGAAATATGAGAAAAGTGTGTAATGTGAAGTTGTGAGATGTGAAGTGAATTTTTTTTAAATGTAGTGTGAGCTTTAATACCTAAGGCTATTGGAAGTAGTGAGCAGAAGGTGTCTACATTCTACAGAGAGAGTGTGAATGTTTTGGTGAAGCAATAGTGGAAATTTATTGTTTCTATGAGATGGATTTCTCATTATAACAATCTTATTTCTTCTTCTTTCTAATCTAGTATTGATCCCTCTAGCAGTGAGCCTATTGTATTTGGTGTTGCAATTACTTTATATTATGAACTAGTCCTCATTGTGGTTTTTCCCTTCTTGGGTTTTCCATGTAAATATGGTGTTCTCATATGTTTGGATGTGCTTTCATTATTGTTTCTCATGTTTACATTATTATAATGCATGATAAGGGCTTAATGGTTGTTAAGGGTTCATGGACTAATGTAATTTTGAATGTTAATGAGGGTTTTGATGTTGTAATGTACAACTGATTCACCCCCCCTCTCATTTTTCTTGTGCATTTAATAATTGGTATCAGAGCAAGGTTCCTTGGAAGCAATCTTAGCCACTTGAGGTAGATATGGGATGGCATACAAGAATGAGGATTCTCTATTTGGTGGATCTAATTATGCATTCTAGAAGACCAAGATGGAAGGTTTTCTTATTTCTTTGGTATTTGGAGTTTGGAAGTCTGTTGAAACTAGATATACAATGCCTACAAATAGTCTGAGTACTAATGATGAAATCAAGGCATATGAGAATAATGGCAAAGAAAGGTATGCTCTTTTGAGTGGTCTTTCTAATTCAGAACTTGTGAAAGTTATGAGTCTTAAAACTACTAATGAAATCTAGAAAAAGTTGGAAAGTATCTATGAAGGAGATGATAAGATCAAGCAAGCAATGATGCAAAATTTGAAGATCATGTTTGAAAACCTAAGGATGACAGAAGATGAAGATATTACAAGCTACGTGTAGAAAAAGTTGTCAATTCTATTAGAAGTCTTGGTGAAATCTATATGAAAATGAGGTGGTAAAGAAGGTACTAAGAACTCTTACTAAATATTATAGCCATAAATTTTCTGCTATTGAGGAAGTTTTCATAATTTGAATAATTATTCTAGAGATCTATTGTTTGGTACATTAACTACTTTTGAATTAAGAGATTTTGGTCTAAGTGATGTAAAAAAGGAGACTACTTTTAAATTTGGAAAAGTAGAGAAGAATGAGGAATCCGACTTGGATGAATTTGATGAGTTAGAAGAAAAATTTGAGAGGAAGTTGAAAAAGGTCACTAAAAAATATAAAGGCAAGTTACCTTTAAAATGTTTTAACTATGGAAAGATTGGTAATTATGCTTCAAAATTTCTTTTCAAAGTTTCAAAAGATAGATCTAAGGAGAATACAAGAAATTCAATTAGGAGAATTTATTATGTTAAGGAAAATGCCATTATATCTGATGATGAATTTTATTATCTAGATGATGAAGATGTTGAATGTTTGTTCATGGTTTTAAATGTTGGAGATAATTATGCTAACTTTGAGAGATGTATGAAGGAAAGTTCTTTGAAAGCAGGTCATAACATTGAAGGATCAATGATGACTACTTTTCATGATAGAGAGGAGAAGAACAACTAGATCATTGATAGTGTATGATCAAATCACATGATAGGTGATAAGAGTAATTTTGTTAAGAATGAGAATTTTGAATGTGGATTAGTTAAGTTTTATGATGATCCACTCAATAATTTCCAAATTGGAGATCCACTGATTGCCTATCCAAAAACTAGAGACCAAGAACCTATCCAACCTCTCAAAGATATAATTCACCCCACACCTCCTATTACTCTAGGTGAACATACCATTGAGAGGCTTTATATCAATAAAATTCAATAGAGATATATTATTTCTAAACACCGATGAAGAATACTCCAGATGATCCAACCCTCCCCTCTTTTCATCAAGACTAAGGATAACATTAAAATCACTAGCCACAACCAAGGGAAATAGAGGAGCTAAGGATCACACATACCTTATATGATACTATAAGCAAAGTTTACCATCCAAATCAGTTGGAGCGTAGACATTAGAGAACAATAGGATTTCTCCAAAGTCAACTTGAAGCAACCATGGACAAGGAATGCCTATCCAAAATTCACCACATAGGGGAGAAATTTCACTTGTCCCAAAGACATGAAATCCCACCGACACTTCCTTATGCCCTAATACACTGACACTTCAACCATACCACAAAATCTCGGAGGTTACCTTGACCATACCCTCCATTGACAACTTAGTTTCTTGAATAAACATAAACTTAGTTTCTTGAATAAACATAACATTAGGGGGATGAGCCTTGATCATTTCTTGAATAATCTTTTGTCAAGGGATGTTGTTCAACCCCCTCACATTCCAAGAGAGAAGAATCATTTTTTGGGGTTAGAAAAAATGAGAGTAAAGAGGCTTAACTAAATATGACTCCACTAAATTCTCACCCATTAACTTAATCTTATCTTGGTATTTCTTCCTCCCTACCTTGGAGAACTTCTCGATTTCCCCTTCTTAAAATTCTTCTAGTGCAACCCCAATGTTGAGGGGACCTTATTGCCCTTACCAGGATCTTGAGCCTCTACAACTAGTTGCAAATATAAATGATCAATGGTTGTACCAACTCCCACCTCTTTATCCACTGGAATAATCGATAAACCAAAAGACTCTGGGATATGCCCAAAAACCATCAATGACTTGGTACCCGTCTCCACTAAATTATTATTGCACCTTTCCTCTTTAGAGGACAACTGCTCCTCCAAGAAAGTATTATCATTTAGAAGCTTGTCAAAAAATCCATTTGTTGATCAAATTCTTTTAAGGCCTCAAACCAATTAAAAGTGGCATCATCTTGTTATCCCTAAGGGTTCTTTTTGGCATCTTCCCTTATTGCGAGAATTCATTGGAACAAAACCCTCCTTATTTGTTACCCCTTTTGACATACCTAGCTAAAGCCCCACTAGTGGAAGTATCCTAATAGACTAATACAACTCTTATTTGTTAGAATACAACTCTCATTGAGAAAAAAATGTTGCTCTTGGGCCATTTTTTAAGAATATAAAGTGACAACTTGTTGAAGTGTCTTTAATCATAAGATTTGGCTAAGCCATGTGACCAATTTTTTTTAATTTATCCTAATAGGGACATCCACCTTGGCCTAATTAGTTCCAAAAGATCTACTCTTGTTAGTTAGCCAAGACTAGTTTTAGCTTGATCATGAAGCTTAAGTGATTATATCTATTAAAAAAATTCATTCTATAATTACAAAGTACAATTTTAAGCACTAATACATTATTCCCACACCAACACTTTATTTCAAAAAGGTTGGGAACACCCACTACTTTGTAATCCTACATACGAAACCACTAAAAAATAGAGTTAACATATTTTCTCTAGTTGATCTAAAGTTTTATGTCAACTCCATGTATCTTGATCTTCATCACTAAGATGAACTTAATTTCCCCTAAATTCTTTTTATCAAACTTTAATGAGTTATAATTTTAGAACCCTAAGCATCTCCTTGCTATTTTTAATTAACAGATCATAAACATAAATTATAATAAAAATAATTAACCACTTATCTACTCATAGAAAAATGATTTTCTTTATCTCTAACAAATCCCAACTTCAAATAAAAGAGTTAAAATTTTGATACTACATATGGGGGGATTTTTTGAGACCATAGAGATATTTATTCAACTTATAAACCATGTTATCCCTAACATCATAGGCTACTTTGGTTGTGCCATGTAGATCTCTCCTCCCAATCCCCATGCATTAAAAATATATTAACATTCATTTGTTCAACCTCAAGTTCAAGTGGTGTAGCAACAAAAACATAAACTTGATAGATGCAATCTTCAAAAGATAGAAGATCTCTGTAAAATCAATTGCATCTACCTAGGAATAGCCCTTAATCACTAACCTTGCCTTGTAGTACCCAATCTAATCATTTGAACTAAAATCAATTTTCAAGAACCCACTTGTAGCTAATAGGTTTTTTATCATTATGAATCTTTGCTAAGTCCTATATTTTGTTATTATCCATTGCAACCATATACTCTAGCTAATCTATGCCGCTCTAAATCTGATTTGTAATAGTTGCATGCATTCTTTCTTGTAGGAGTGAATTTTGTTGTGCTTAGCAAGGAATTCTTGCCTATAGGATGGAATCTTATTTTTCTTGGTAGATTTCTTGTGGCTTTTCATTGTTGCTGGAGTTGCACATTTGATGTTGAAATTGGATTTATTAATTTTCTTGAAGCATGTGTGCGGTATTAATCTTTGGATGCAAGTTCAATAGTTTCAATTCCAAAAGTTAAGAGATTTTCCTTGGTTATGATTTTTGGGATGGAAAAATTGGCAATCCTATAGGATTCTCAACTGTTTCAACTTGCATCATTATGATAAAAATAAATCAATAGAGTTTTAAGACAAGCCAAATGTTTCCATTTGATTCATATAATTTTAGAAAAACCAACAAACATTTCAATATCAAAATTTTCATATTGTTGGGAATTAAAGTGTCTCAACCTTTGCAATTTCCTAGCATTAAAATATTAATTTATTAATGCTTATGTTATAATTTCTTGCTCATATTAATTTGTCATCTAATATGACTTGGCACGGTGAGTTGTCAAAATATTTAGAGGTGACATAGGATGTGACATGGATATTGTGGTCTCCACATGGAAATGTAGGCATCCCATTTTGGGAAGAGATTCCTTGACATGTGTTGGCATCTTTGAGGGATTCTATGAAAAAGTATGATAGATTCTTTTGACAGATTCCTGTGATGATCTTATGACTCGTAAGAGCTAGATTCTATGACAAGTTGGACAAGAGTTGGAAGGAATCTTTGCATGAGGAATCTAGGTGCCCAAGTTTCACCTATGATAGGTTGTAAGAGAATTTAAGAGGCATCTTCTATATTTAGTCAATTATGATAGATTCTCTTACAGCTATAAGAGTTGTCATACCTGAAAAATTCTATGACATTGTAAGGCATTTGTCATACCTATTAGGGGAAAATTTGGGGCACCCAAGTATGGAGGCATGTAGGGGGGTTTAGGAATCATGTGACAAGTATCACACGAGTCAAATATATGTTTAGAAAATGTGCTACATGGTTTGGATGCCCATCTCTTGCAGCTTGTTCTAGAAGCTACCTTCATGCTTGTATTCTCTCTATATTAGATGTCTTTGAGTGGGTTTTGTATGTTGAATATTGCAAGTATCAAAGTGTTGTCGTATTTCCTTCAAAAGAGCAAGATTCAGTCTCCATGCTAAGGCTACAATCCTGCAAGTGTATTGTAACCTTATTGTTGAATATTAATGCATTGGTTAGATACTTTGGAGTGTGGGGTTTTTTACCCGAAAGGGTTTTCCCCACGTATATCATGTTTTCTTTTCTTCTGTCTATATTTCTTCTATTCTTCATGCTTTTCATTCTTGAAATATTAATTTACATGCCATTATGCTGCTGAAATTTTATTAGATCTAAAACTACATAAACTTTCCTCTAAGGATTAATGCATGGGAAATTATACTGTGTCTATTTCCACTTTAAGGCATAGAAATATGTTCTTGTATCAAGATGTTGAAATTTAATTTATTTAAAGAAACATAAGATACCAAAGGTGCATACTAGTTCATGGAAGACTTTATGAGTTTGTCATTTCCCTTTCATTTGGTATCTGAGCTCAATTCCAAATTTGCATGTGCTTGCATGTGTATGTATGTAAGTTGCATGTACTTGCATGAACTTGCATGTCACTTGCATGTGCTCACATGGTGATGCATGTGGTGTTTGAGGTTCAGGTTATTTCTTCTATTGTGATTCCTTAGCTTGGAAAGCTTGAGGAAATTTGTTTTGAAGGAATTGGTTGATTATTAATCCTTGTCTGAGCGGAATTTTTGCAGTTGATCTTGTTTTTTGGGAATAACAAGAATTGCGAAGGATGGAGAAGATAAAGTTTTATGGAGTTGATCATGTGGTTATATTTGATATGTTATTGATCTGGAGCTCTTATTTGACAACTAAATAACCTTGAATGCATGTGAAGCTATGGAGTTGATCATTGGATGATCTAGAAACTTCTAGAATAGCCTAATTCTCTCTCAGATGCATGTACATGTTGGTGGTGGAGTTGGCCTGCAAATGAGCAAGGAAGTTCTTGAACCTCTCTTTCCTAATGGATGTTTGTACTTGCATGGTTCAAATTCATGCTCCTTGGATTTGAGGGTTTTATGGTTTTTTTGTTTAATAAATCTATGGTTATACATATTCATGATATTCCATTGTTTTGGTTTAACTATTATGGTTGTTTTCAGAATTGTGGGTCTTCTAGATGTTAAGTGGATATGGATTTGCATATGTGTTACAAAACATGGTGGGTTTGTAGCTTTTACATGGTTAATAAAAACTTGCAATTTTGTAGATTTGTAGATGAACTATTTTGTAGATTATGTTCCCCTTGGGGTATTTCTGGATCTAAGATAATTGCAGGTTTGCATGTATGCTTCATGCATGTTTTGAGGAGGTTTGCAACTTTCTCATTGAGGAAATGGTGATTTGATGGTGGTTGTGAAGTTGGGATTATTTGTATTTTTATAAGCTTCTGGACAACCTATTTCCTCTAAATGTTTTACAGTTTTCATGTGTTCTAAAAGTTGTGGGTTTATGTAGATCTAGAGTATTCATTTGTTTAGATGAAATATGTGTGATCTATTATTCTAGATGTATAAAGTGATTTCATATTTACACGGAGATGTTTTGATGGGGTTTTACATGTTAATAAAAAATTGGTGGTTTGTAGATCTATGGAAAATATTATGTTGAGACTCTTAAAGTTTTCTGGATGAAAACAATTGCATATTTGTAGGAATGCTTGATTAGTTCTGATGGAACCCCTCAAAAAATTCTTGGTTCCATTTTAAATTTTTGCATTACTTGGCTTGAACTCTCGTTTTGGCTTAGGGTTGTTCCTTATCACTGTTTTAAGGTTTTTGTGTTGCCTAAATCCCTCACAATTAACCTATGAATTTAGAAAACCCTTGGTCATTATATTTTCACATTGATCTGGTGTTCCTGATATCCGATTGTTTTAATTGTCACTTATGCCATCGAAGTCATTGTTTTCATCAGCCCCCTAAGTTTAGGATTATTGATCACCTCAATTATTTTAAATTTTGTTATGGTCCAACTTGATTTTCCTTCTAAAAATGACTTAAGTGTTAAATCCCCATTCCTAAGGGTCAAGTTCCCATTGGTAGAGAGGTGGCCCCTTTTCAAATTAACTTTTGTAGCATGTGCAAAATTAGGTTATCATGCTAGCCATTTGATCGATAAAAGTTGATCACCACCATTCCTCACGCCCCCGTGCTAATTTATTCCTTATTATTTTATTCACACAGGCTGGCGGGCTTCTGCTACATGTTTGGTACTTTGGTGGGCCTTATCTCCTTGGTAAATATAGCTGGAACCAATTGAAGAACATCAATGGCAGTTATCAAGTGATGTGGCCACATCTTGACCACTCTCCGCGTTCCTGTGTTGGTTTATTTCACATTATTTTAAACACACAATCTAGCAAGCGATGGCCACATGTCATTTCTGGTAGTGGGACCAATGTTTATAAAAGGCTGAAGGACATGGCTTCAACAAAGATCAGCAATGGACACCTCAACATGTGTCTTTATTGGGATCGTTCCCTGTGTGCCTGTCTATCCCGTGCATTAGGGAAATTTTGTCACACAGGCTAGCGAGCAAGGCAACATCTGTCACTTTTGTGGGACTCACTAGGTTTTTAAGACAACGATTACTTCATAAGGGAGAAAGATTGATAGTCGATGGTGAGTGATGTAGTTCAATTCTAACTGCTCCCCACCACCCTATGAGGGCCTCGCCTATGTCCCATATTTTGCTACTTGCAAGTGGGAAAGTGTCAAGTGGACATTCTAAAATGTTCTGATGGACTCTAGTGGAGTTAGAATGCTGCTAAATTTGGTTGAGATAGCACTATGATGAAAATGACATTATTTTTGTGATTATTATTTTGAGCACATGTTTGGGTTTCGACTGTCAATTCTGAAAGTTATTGGTACATGTGGGAAGGTGATAATTAAGCAAGATAGTGTACGAACCAATACTCTGAGATCAAATCAATACCATTCCCTACTATTTTTCTATGAAGAAATACAAGTGTATTAATTCCCATGGGTGAGCAGGTAAACATGACATGGCATGTTTTAAATTAATGCTAAGTATGTGGTTGAAATATGTGTACAAAGTGGATGCATATCTACTTTGAGATTTTTTGATTAGGAAAAGGCATTAATAGCATATAATTAAGCTTTATCACAACTGGTTACACTGGTGATATTTGACCATTGATTTAGTTTTAAAACATAATCAATGGTTGAGATTTTAAAAGCTCAAAGCAAACTGATGTTAGCCCGTGTGCACAAGCTTTCCTTGAGTATTAATGGTTGGAAAACTTGCATTGCTTAATATAATGAGGATTTATTGTCATATCTTTCATTCAAAATTTGCATCCAAAGGTAGACAATTGAGTTCTAGTTCAAGAGCAGAATTGGTGAGAATTTCTTGAGTTTTCTTGTTTTGGTTCTTAGGAAGATGAGTACGGCATGTGAGTCTATCAAACTAGTGTGGAGATATAGGAGATTGAGTTTGTTGGAGGCTGGGGAAAATGCTCCTGAGAAAGAAATTGATACAAAAGGAGCTCCTAAAGCACCAAAGGGTAGAAAGGCACGTAGGAAATTCAAGAAATATGGTGTAAGGAGAAATTATCATTTGAGAAATCAAACTATTTTGAAAGAGCTAGTTGAATATGAAAAGAAGGCAAAGAAGAAGTGCAAGTACCATAAGGCCTATCTAGGGAAAAATAATTCTCCCATTGAGGTTTCTGATAGCCTTTTAGGTAGTGGAGGTGCTACTGATCTAGAGGGTGATTATTATTCCCTCTCCCTAGTACCTTATGAAGACTTTGACGAGGAAGTGGTGATGGTTCCTCCAATTCCACCACAAACAAGATGTGGGAAAGTATCCTCTAAGGTTGATGACTCAGAGTGATGACTCTTCCCCATTTTTTTTTGATGAAACCATTGCCACCTTGTCAGGATTGTCCTATTCAACATTCATGTGATTTCTTGTTTCTAGTGTTGATGTGGAAATTTTTTAGGCTGGTATGTTAGAGAAGTGCTAGACTTCCTATCTTTGGCAACATGTATTTATTTTCTGGATGGTATACAAGTTTTTACTTAGACTAGGAGTGGATAATCTTCTTTGGTCAATAAAGATGAAGATTCAATGCTATTACAACAAACTTTGCCTCTTGGGGAGCTAACATGTCTTCGTTCAAAGAATGTGGAGTTTTGTCTTTAACTCTTCCATTTTCCTCAATGATTACATGTAACTAACTAAGGAGTGTCTCAAATTCTGGTACAAATGATCTTCAAATGAAACAAAATGTAAATGTAATTGGGCCTAATGCTTGTTGCTCCCTTATTCTATAAAAGGAATTTCATGGCTCATTACATGAGTCAAATTTTTTAGGTCTAAATATGGTCTAGGTGAAAAGCTAAGTTCAGAAAAGGTATTTTTTAAAAGAATATGGATGAATAGAACAATAGATTGCCTTGGGTGTGAGTCATGTATGTAATAGTCTTAAATTGGTTTTATAGAGTCTACATATATAAAAAAAAATCTTAGTTTAGGAACAAGTACTCTCCTCTATGTATTTCTTACAAGTTATAAATGAAGATATTAGTGGTATTCTCATTTTTCTTCAGTTGTTCCAATGTATGTATGATTTTATTCTAGCTTTAACTCAAAGAGTTAATTAAATGCTTGAAGAGGGTTATAGATTTGTAGGTAATTACATAGGATTTCATAAGAAGTTATTGTTTCAGCCACTGTGAGTTTTCATATTGCAAAGTATTATGAGAATAGTCCATCAATTTCTAAATTAAGTGACTTATATATTACTAGTTCTTACATATTTGACTCTATTGTCCCAATTGATGAAGAACTAATCTATTTATTAAATAACCTTGCATAAAATGAGCTACTAGCATCTTAGACCATATATTTTGAAATCAAAACAATAATCATTTAAAAATCTTTTGAATTGTGATGTGTGGGTTTGAACTACCCTTGTCTCCTGGCAAATAGGTAATCATATTCTTAAAGGTTTTCCAAACATTCAGTGAAGTGCATTATTTTCAATATGTAGGAGTATATATGTGTATAATTATGTTATCAACATGATATACATAATTTGAACACAATAAGGAATACCCTCCTAGATTTCATAGAGCCTGAAGAGGAGTAAAGACCTCAAAATCCTTTACTCATTCTGTTGACGTTTGACCTTGGATTTTCTTAACCATAAGGGTTGGCTACCCTTTAGAGAAGTTCATGGTTCTGCTACAAAAAGAACCAACAAAAGTGGTGACTCTGTTGGGGATGGACTTATGAAAATTCTGATAGAAGATCATTTTGCCTTAAGAGTCAAGAATTTGGTGAATCTAGACACTGGTTCAAATATTGAGAAGTTTTCAGACCTGGAATTGAGTTTGAGGTGAAATTTCAAAGAATTTGTGTGATTCTATTGTGGAGAAGACCCATAAGGAAATTCATCCTTACATTAGCTTCATATTTGGTCCTTTTTGAAGAGATACCTGGCGACTCTGTCAAAAGAAACTGCTGAAGATTTGAAGAAAATCTTAGAGCTACAAAAAAAATTGATCAAGAAGGAAAGTTAGCATAAATTCAAAGAATGTATTATCATGTTTGAAAGTAGTTTATGAGAAGTCTTCAAGTTTGAAATAATTTTGGTTCCCTAGTGAGTGAATTAAGCACTAAGAAAGGGAATAATAGTGATTGTTTTTACATACTTTTGTATTATTAGATTGCAACATCTATAATGAAGTATGCAATATTTCTGAAGAGATTCATTTAAAAGGTCTTAAGAAAATCAAATTTTTATTTTGAAACCTTAAGATTATGTTGTAAAAGCACTTGGAAGTATCCTTTGAAAATAAAAATTTGATAAGACAACTTGTAAAGGCATAAGAAATCATATATCAATATATGCATCTTTGTATGCTTCCGAGTACAACCGTGGTTTCTAATCCACTCCAATCAGGTTATAAGAGAAGTTTTAATTCTAGAAGATATAAAGCCATTAATTTTAGTGGAATTAATGGTTACCCAAATGTTATTCCACCTGAAATCAAAGATAAGTTACCAAAATTCAATGGTACAAAGAAAGAAGCAACAAATAAGCATCTACATGAATTCAACAATTTAATGGATGACTATGAAGTAGATCATGAGGATATAGTTATGAGACTATTTATTTAGTCTTTGAAAGATGTAAGAGAATGACTCTCTGATTTACTGGAGCTTGCTCTATTTTCTCTTGGAGTGAGTTCAAAGTAGTATTCACAGAGCAATTTGGTGAAATAATCAATGCTAGTTTTATGCTAAATAAATTCATGAACATTGAAAAAGAGAAGGATGAGCTGGTTCCATCATTTAACAGAAGATTTGCTAAAACATTGAGGGATATTTCTGAGCTCTTAAGGTTAAGTGATGTAGTATGATTTGTTGTTTATTTGGGATCTTTTGATTGTAAGATGAGCTATTTATTGAGAGATAAGGATCCTAAAAATTTGCATCAGGCCTATGGTATAGCCACGAATATTGAAAACAACCAAAAATATGGAATGCACAAAGGTCATTTGAATACAAGTGTCTACTACCCTGAGACACATGTTGATGAAAAGTGTAAATCATAAGTTGAAAATGAATTACCAAATGCTTACACCCCTATTGTATTAGTTTTCGCATCATTCCATAATGTTGATGATGTAAAGCCCCAAACAAATTGTGAAGAAGTTGCATGTATTTGTGATCCTATAATCTTTGTTCAAGCCCTCTCCTACATAAGTAGATATGAAGAAGAATAATCATATGATCTTTTTGCAAGGTTTATGAGTATGCTACATTCAATTCCCAAATGTCACAGACCTAAAAAATTAGAGTGTATGATATTTTTTATGAATCTTATGAACCAGGTTTGAGTGCTCTTCCAAAAGAGTTGAAACCTATTGAGCTTGACCAAGTGTGTGATTATTTTTTCATGTTTTAAAAAATTAGAAATGATCACTAGGAAACTATCATGTTTTCAACTTATGATTATAATGATTATGTGGCTCCACATATGTTAGGAAATGAGATACCACATAAAGAAGAAGAGAGTAGAGCTAAGATGGAAAAAACATGCCTCAATGAAGGAAATGAAATAACTGGTTCCAAATCTTCTAAAGAGTCCATTACCTATGCTCCTATGGAAGACATAAAAGTGAGCATTCAATCTAAAAATTATGAACACAATTTTAGTACAGACAAGTCCTCTTGTTGTAATAATGATGTTGGTAATAAACATGATCATTCCTCTAATATTCATGTTTTTTTCTCAAAAGGAAGAAATTGAAATTTTTGCTACAAATGGGAGATATGATGATAACGATGGAAACACATGTTTGTTTGAGAAGGAGCAAATTCATTTTGGTATGTGGCAATTGATCATGCTAGACTGTACACCTTGGCATGTATCCTTGTCGGGGTTTAGGGCTAGGCCGGGCCTCGGGCAGGGATTCGGGGGCAGTAGCCCTTAAGAAAAATTTTCCTCCTACTTTTTCGCATCGTCATTGGAAAAGGAAAAATCAACAAAAAAGGGAAAAAGCCAACTTTTTAGAACCCTAATCTGGAAGCTTCTAAGCTTGTTAAAAGGAGGTTTAGATGTGGGTTATAGTATGATGAAAAACGCGATTATTCGCAAGATTGTAATAGTTTTTTGCACTAGATAATAAAATCATTGGATGGCTGCAATTTGGTGGATGTAGCCCAGATTGGGTGAACCACTTTAAATTCTCTATGTTATAATTTATTCTATGTGTGTTTTAGTTTCTCTATTTATTAATTATATTTGCATTTAATTGTTAGATATCTTCCTTTCTAACCCTAACAAGTGGTATCTAAGTGGGTTGTATTTCGATTATCATCTATAGGAAGGTCTCACGGTTGAGTGGGAGTAATGGTAGACGAGGGTAAGAAGGTTGAGAAGTTTAATGGGTAGAACTATCAGTTATGGAAGATGAAGATGGATGACTACCTCTATCAAAAGGATTTATGGTGGCCACTGGAAGGGAAAACCAAGAAACCCACAAGAATGACTGATGAGGACTGGATATTTTGGATAGAAAGGCTCTTGGCAGTATTCATTTATGCCTAGCATAATCGGTGGTCTTCAATATTACAACAACAAAGACAACTCAAGAGTTGATGGAAACCCTGGTGAAGTTATATGAAAAGACTTCCACTTCAAATAAGGTATTTCTTATGAAGCGTTTATTTAATATGAAAATGGTAGAAGGTGGGTCAGTTACTGATCATTTGAATAAGTTTAATATGGTCACCAGTCAATTAACTTCTGTAAAAGTAAAATTTGATGAAGTTAGGGCTCTTTTGATTCTATGTTTTTTGCCTGAAAGCTGGAATAGCTTGGTAATGGTTGTTAGCAATTCTGTTTCTAGTTCAAATACATTGAAATTTGATGATGTTGGTGTTATTTTGAGCGAGGAAATTCATAGGAAAAGCTCAGGTAGAACATCCACTTTAGGCAATGTTTTGAATGCAGAAAGTAGGGGTGGAACAGAGGAGAGAGGAAACAATTCTAGAAATCATGGGAAGTCATGAGGAAATCAAAGGACAAAATATCCCAATCTAGAGACAAGAGGGATTGCTAGTACTGTGGTAAGCCGGGTCATTTGAAGAAAGATTGCTAGTCTCAGAAAAATAAAGAAGGAGACAAAAAGGAAGGAAGTAAAGAGGAAAATGTGGTAAGTAATAAATATGATGAGGATACTTTGATTATTTCCCTTGATAATGTTGATGATTCTTGGGTGTTAGATTCAGGGGCTTCATTTCATGCTACCCCCCATAGAAGTTATTTTCTTGATTATGTCCAAGGGGATTTTGGGCTGGTTTATTTAGAAGATAATGAACCCTGCCAGATTGTTGGAAAGGGAAGAATCAAGATTAAGTTGCAGAATGGGAATCATTGGCTACTACATGAGGTAAGGTATGTTCCAAAGTTAAGCAAAAATTTAATTTTAGCATGGCAATTAGATGATGAAGGTTGTGTTGTTACATTTAGTGATAAAAATTGGAAGGTCACAAAGGGTGCCTTAGTGGTAAAAAAGGAGTGAAAGTAGGAACCTTATATCTTTGTATAGATCATACTATTCCTTCTACTTTAATTGTTACAGAAAAAGGTTAATGTTCAAGAATAGTTGCTGCAGTTCAACAAGTAGAAGATCATGCAGTTGTTGCGGACTCTAAATCAGCGCTGTGGCATAATAGACTTGGGCATATGAGATTGCAAAGGTATGAAATTACTTCATTCAAATAATGTTTTACGGTCCCAAAATGCTTTAATATGGTTTATGTGAAATTTGTATGTATGGTAAACAAAAGTAAGTTTCTCAAGGATGGGAAGCAAAAGAAAGATGAAAAATTGGAGCTTGTGCATATGGATGTGGGGACTAGCTCAAGTATCTTTTCTCTTGATGGATCTCCTATATTATATTACATTTATGAATGTTGAAACTAGGAAGGTATGGATTTATTTTCCTTAGGTAGAAATATGATGTATTTAGACTTTTTTAAAAATGGAGAAGCTTGGTTGAGAATGAGATGGGTAAAAGCTAAAATGTCTTAGATCTAATAATGAGTGGTGATATTGCAGCAAAAGTTTGAAGATTATTGTTCCTTTAATGGTATTCATAGGCAGAAATGGTTCGGACTCCACAGGAAAATGGAGTGGTTGAGCGCATGAATAGGACAATAATAGAGTGTGCACAGACTATGAGATTGCATGTTGAGTTGCCTTTAAAAATGTGGGCAGAAGCTATAAACACTATTGTTTATTTAATTAATAGAGGTCCCTCTAATCCTTTGGGTTGTGGTATTCTAGAGGAAGCATGGAAAGGTAAGAAGGTGAGTTATTCTTTTCTCAAAACCTTCGGTTGTGAAGCATTTGCACATGTATATTTTGAAAATAGAACCAAGCTTGATGCAAAATTAAAGAAATGTATATTTGTTGGATATGGCATTGATAAATTTGGTTATAGGCTTTGGGATTTTGAAAATAAAAAAATTGTGAGAAGTAGGGATGTCATATTCAATGAGAATTTTGTACAAAAGGTTTTGTTGCTGCAACATGAGAAGAAATAAAATAGTTATGCAATGTTGGATGATATTCCAAACAATGATGTTTTAGTGGTTCCTTATGTTGGGCAACAACAGCCACAAAAAATACCACAAACTCGTGTGAATGTTAGACATTCTTCAAGGGTAAGTAGACCTCCATAAAGATTCTCTCCCTCTTTGTATACTTTTTTTTAGCTGATGTTGGTGAACTAGGATATTATGATGAAGCTATGCAGGTGGACACCAAGGTTGAGTGGGGCATGGAATGGAAGAGAAATACACTCCTTGCTGAAAAATTAGGCTTGGAAATTATGCAAGTTAATGCGGGTAAAGGCTTTGCAAACAAATGGGTTTATAAATTTGAAAAGAGGAGGATGGAGGTAAGAAGATTTAATAAATTAATTATGAGTTTTTCAAAAAAAGGTATTGATGAGATATTTTCTCCTGTTGTTAAAATGACTTCTATTCGTATTGTTTTAAGTATTGTGGCTGCTGAAGATTTGCATTTAGAACAGCTTGATGTTAAAACAGCCTTTCTCCATGGTAATTTGGAAGAGGAAATATATATGGAACAGCCACAAGGATTTGAGGTCAAAGGTAAGGAGAAACTAGTGTGCAGATTGAAGAAAAGTTTATATGGCTTGAAGCAAGCACCTCGACAATGGTATTTGAAATTTGATAGTTTTATAGCTAAGCAAGGCTACAGCAGGTGTAATTCTGACCATTGTGTTTATTTTAAGAGTTTGGATAATGACAACTACATTTATTTATGTTTATATGTTGATGAAGCATGCTTATGGTAGGGTCTAACATGGATCATAAGTGAGCTAAAACAACAATTATCAAAAATATTTTGCTATATGAAGGATTTGGGAAAGCTGACAAAACAAATCCTTGGTATGAAATTGTAGAGATAAGAAAAATAGAAAATTGTTTTTATTTCAGGCTAATTATGTTGAAAAGGTGTTGTAGAGATTTCATATGGAGAATGCAAAAGCTGTCAGCACACCTTTGCCTAGTCATATTAAATTGACTAAGGATATGTGTCCAAAGACACAAGAGGAGGAAGAAAAAATGTCCAAGGTACCATATGCTTTAGTTGTAGGTAGTTTGATGTATGCCATGGTATGCACTAGAACGGATATTGCACATGCTGTAGGAGTTGTTAGCAGGTATTTGAGTCATCCCGGAGGTTGAGCATTGGATTCTCAGTGCTTAGAGTTATATCAATAAATGTTTATGTTTTGGGGCTCTAATACTAATTTAAAAGGCTATGTTGACTCATATTTGGCAGGGAATATTGATACCAGGTGGAGTGCCATAGGTTATGTATTTACAGTTGGTGATACAGTAGTGAGTTATATTTCTCAGTTGCAAAAGGTGGTTGTTTTATCCACCACAATTGAGAGTATATTCTTGCCAACATAGGTGGAAAAAGGAGATGATATATTGCAACTTTTCATGGATGAGTTGGGCAAACAACGTGCTGGAAATTACTTCTTTATAGACAGCCAGAGTGCTATACATCTTGTAAAGAATTATGCCTTGCATTCTAAAACAAAACACATATAGTTGAGATATCATTTCATTCGATTGGTGTTGGAGGATGGATAGGTCAAGTTGGACAAGATACATACAGATGTCAATCCAGCGGATATGTTTATGAAGGCAGTGACAAGGGAGAAGTTGAGCTCCTCTTCAACTTCAGTTGGCCTTCAAGGTTGAATTCAAGTATAACAAAGTAGTAGGGTCCAAGATGTTTATTTCTAGTGGGAGTTGTAAGTGTAGTGGTGTCGTCCAGGATCAATCTCCAAGTGGGAGACTGTTGGTATGTGGTGGCCCGGTCATGCTATGTGTACACCTCAACATGTATCCTTTCTAGGGTCCAGGGGCTGCAGGTTGGGCCTCGAGCGAGGGGGTTTGAGGTGGTAACTAAGAAGAATTTTCTACTTTTCCGTCATCATCGAGAAAAATCAATGAAAAATGGAAAAAATTGACTTTGTAGGGCTAATCTAAGCTTCTAAGCTTGTTAAAGGGGGTTCGGATGTGATTATAGTGTGATGAAAAATGTGATTATTCACAAGATTGTAATAGGTTTTTGCATTGAATAATAAAATCATTGGATGGTTGTGGTTTGGTGGATGTAGCCCAGATTGGGTGAACCACATTAAATTCTCTATGTTATAATTTATTCTATGTGTGTTTTAGTTTCTCTACTTATTAATTAAATCTGCATTTAATTGTTAGATATTTTCCTTTCTAACCCTAACACTTCATTCTTGTGAAGAGTTTTTTGAGTATGCATTAGAAATGTTAACCATAAAGGATATGAATGAAGTTTAAAATCTATTATTATGTTCTTTTAGTGATTATGATGATGATGATATGGAAGATTTATATCTTCATGTTAAAAGGGCATAGGCTTTTGTAGTTATAATGAGTGTTATAGAAAATCCCCTATTTGATGAGCCTCTATTTGCACTAGAAGTGGGAAATGGTGATCCTTGTTGGTGCAAAGATAATCCACTCTTTGTTGAGAATTTTGATGATGCATCTAGCACATGGTTAGAATATGGTCTTGAGAAAACATAGCAACATATTGATGAGCTCCTAGAGGGCATTACATATGATTGTTTCACATTTGATAGAGATATTACATAGATGGTTGAATATCATGAGGCTAAATACTTAGAAGAGTATGAACATTTTTCAGTTTCCAATTCAGTAGAAAGGTATGCTGATGGAACATAAAAGTGAGATGATTAATGAAGAATGTTATCATCAGTATGAGCATGTTTTTTGTGGTAACACCAATGTGTCATATGATGATAAAAAAAAATTAGTTTATGCCTAGTTATGCAATGCAGAATGACAAGAATTACATTAGCAATGGTATGCTCAGAAAATGTGTGAGATGTGTTAATAAAAATTATTGTAAACAAGCAAATTTTAAGGGAAACTACAAATTTCTACTTGAAAATGAAAATTTATAGATGTTGCAATGGTATGGCAAAGGTATAAGTAGATGGAGGAAAGTTAGTTCTTTTATTAGATTAGTCTTTAATAGGGGCAAGAATCAGCTCTAAGTTTAGTGGCTTGATGCCACTAACTATAAATGAAGCCTGGTTAGATTACAGGGTGTAAGATAACTTGTACCTCAAAGAAAGGCTTTAGATTGGTTAAAATTGGAACTCTTGGTTTTGGTCCTTGTGACCTATGTAGAATTTTTTTGTATATATGTTGGTTGTCCTAGTTTTGTCTTCTGAGATTGGTCCTCTTCACCTAATATTCTGGGATCTCACCATGCTTGCAAGAGGCATGTGTCCCCACTTGGAGCCATTGATGGAACCCCTCAAAAAATTCTTGGTTCCATTTTAAATTTTTGCATTACTTGGCTTGAACTCTCATTTTGGCTTAGGGTTGTTCCTTATCACTGTTTTAGGGTTTTTGTGTTGCCTAAATCCCTCACAATTAACCTATGAATTTAGGAAACCTTTTGTCATTATATTTTCACATTGACCCGGTGTTCCCAGTATCTGATCATTTTAATTGTCACTTATGCCATCGAAGTCATTGTTTTCACTAGCCCCCTGAGTTTAGGATTATCGGTTACCTTGATTATTTTAAATTTTTTTTATGGTTAGACTTGATTTTCCTTCTAAAAATGACTTAAGTCTTAAATCCCCATTCCTAAGGGTCAAGTTCTTATTGGCCTAAAGGTGGTTCCTTTTTAAATTAACTTTTGTGGCATGTGAAGAATTAGGTTTTCATGATGGCCATCCAATTGATAAAAGTTGATCACCAATGTTCCCCACACCCCCATGCTGATTTATTCCTTATTATTTTATTTGCATAGGATGGTAGGATTTTGCCATGCATTTGGTACTTTGGTGGGCCCAATCTTCTTGGTAAATATAGCTGGTGCCATTTGAACAAGATCAATGATAGTTATCAAGCTACATGGCCACATCTTGACCACTCCCTGCGTGCCCATGTTGGTTTATTTCACATTATTTTAAACATGCGAGCTAGCAAGTGATGACCACATGTCATGTCTAGTGGTGAGACCAATGTTTCTAAAATGTCAACGGGCATGGCTTCAACAAAGATCAATGATGGACACCCCAACACATGTCTTCATCAGGACCATTCCTTGTGCACCTGTTTGTCCTATACATTAGGGAAATATTATCACACGAGCTAATGGGCAAGGTGACATCTGTCACTTTTGTGGGACCGGCTAGGTTTTGAAGATGATGATTACTTCATAAGGGAGAAATATCAATAGTTGATGGAAGGTGATGTAGTTCAATCCTAACCACTCCTCACCACCCTGTGAGGGCCCCGCCTATGTCCCATATTTTTCTACAGGCAAGCGGGAAAGTGCCATGTGGAAATTCTAAAATGTTTTGATGGAATCCAATGGAGTTAGAATGTTGCTAAATTTGGCTGAGATAGCACTATGATGAAAATGACATTATTTTTTTTATTATTCTTTTGAGCACGTGTTTGGGTTTTGACCATCAATTCTGACAATTATTGGTACATGTGGGAAGGTGATAATTAAGCAAGGCAATGTACGAACCGATACTCTAAGATCAAATCAAGATCATTCCCCACTATTTTTCTATGAAGAAATACAAGTGTATTAATTCCCATGGGTGAGTAGGTAACCATGGCATGATAAGTTTTAAATTGATGCTAAGTATGTGGTTGAAATATTTGTACACATTGGATGTATATCTACTTTAAGATTTTATGATTAGGAAAAGGCATTAATAGCATACAATTAAGCTTTATCACAACCTGTTACACTAGTGATATTTTAACATTGATTTAGTTTTAAAACATAATCAATGGTTGAGATTTTGAAAGCTTAGAGCAGACTATTGTCAGCTCACACACACAAGCTTTCCTTGAGTATTAATGGTTGGAATGCTTGCATGGCTTAATATAATCAAGATTGATGGTCATATCTTTCATTCAGATGTAGACAATTGAGTTATGGTCCAAGAGCATAATTGGTGAGAATTTCCTAAGTTTTCTTGTTTTGGTTCTTAGGAAGATGAGTAAGGCATGTGAGTCTATCAAACCAGTGCGAATGTCCAAGAGATGAGTTTGTTGGAGTTTGAGGAAAATTATCCTAAGGAAGAAATTGATACAAAAGGAGCTTCTGAAGAACCAAAGGGTAGAAGAGCACGTAGGAAATTCAAGAAATATGGTGTAAGAAGTAATTATCATTTGAGAAGCTAGACTATTTTAGAAGAGCCGGTCAAATTTAAAGAGAAGGAGATGGTTGAATATGAAAAGAAGGAAAAGAAGAAGTGCAAGTACCGTAAGGCCTATCTAGGGAAAAATAATTCTCCCATTGAGGTTTTTGATAGTCTTTTAGGTAGTGGAGGTGATAGTGATCCAAAGGGTGATTATTATCCCCTCTCCCTAGTACCCTCTGAAGATTCTAACGAGGAAGTGGTGATGGTTCCTCCAATTCCACCATGAACAAGACATGGGCGAGTATCATCTGAGGCTGATAACTCAGATTGATGACTCTGCCCCATTTTTGTTTTTGATGATACCATTGCCACGTTATTAGGATTGTCCTATTTAGCATTCATGTGATTTCTTGTTTCTAGTACTAATGTGAATTTTTTTAGGCTGGTATGTTGGAGAAGTGCTAGACTTCCTATCTTTGGTAGAATCTATGTCTTTTCTGGATGGTATACAAGTTTTTGCTTAGATTGAAAATGGAGAATCTTCTTTGGTCAAAAAAGATGAAGATTTGATGCTGTTGTAACAAACATTGCCTCTTAGGGAGTTGGTGTGTCTTCTTTAAAGAATGTGGAGTTTGGTCTTTTACTCTTCCATTTTCCTCAATGATTACATGTAACTAACTAAGGAGTGTCTCAAATTTTTGTGCAAATGATCTTCAATTGAAACGAAATGTAAATGTAATTGGGATTGATGCTTGTTGCTCCCTTATTTTATAAAAGGGATTCCAGGGCTCATTACATGGGTCAGATTTTTTAGGTCTAAACATGGTCTAGGTGAAAAGCTAAGTTTAGAAAATGCATTTTGTAAAAGAATATGGATGAATAGAACAATAGATTGTCTTAGGTGTGTCTTGTATGTAATAGTCTTAAATTGGTTTTATAGAGTCTACAGATATTGAAACAAATCTTAGTTCAAGAACAAGTACTTTCCTCTATGTACTTCTTACAAGTTATAAATGAATATATTAATGGTATTCTTATTTTTCTTTAGATGTTCCATTATATGTATGATTTTGTTTTTGCTTTAACTCAAAGAGTTAATTAAATGCCTGAAGAGGGTTATAGATTTGTAGGGAATTACATAGGATTTGATAAGAAGTTATTGTTTCAGGCACTGTGAGTTTTCATACTGCAAAGTATTATGAGAATAGTCTATCAATTTCTAAACTAAGTGACTTATATATTACTGGTTCTTACATATTTGACTCTATTGTCCCAATTGTTGAAGCACTTATCTATTTGTTAAATAACCTTGCATAAAATGAGCTACTAGCATCTCAGACTATAGATTTTGAAATCAGAACAATTTTCATTTAAAAATCTTTTCAATTTTGATGTATGGGTTTGAACTGCCCCTGTCTCTTGGTAAATAGGTAATCATTTGATTAAAGGTTAGCCAAACCTTTAGTGAAGTGCATTATTTGCAATACGTAGGAGTATATATGTGTATAATTATGTTATCAATGTGATATACCTAATTTGAACACAATAAGGAATACCCTCCTAGGTCTCACAGAGCCTAAAGAGTAGGAGTAAAGACCTCAAAATCCTTTACTCATTATGTTGGCCTTTGACCTTGAATTTTCTTAACCATAAGGGTTAGCTACCCTTTAGAGAAATTCATGGTTATGCTGGAAAAAGAACCAACAAGTTTCTTGACTATGGTATTCAATTGTGGATTTTTTTGGAAAATTGGGTCTATTGGTGATTTGGTGTTTTAAGTCTTGAAATCTACATGTTATCTTCTTTGATATCTCAATTTTTCATGTTACTAATTTTATTACGAGTTATGCAGTTTGTGGATTAGCTACCCATTGACTATAGTGGGATGACTTGAATGTGGATTGTCTATATCCACAAGATTAATTCAATGTTGATGCAAATTTCATTAGTTGGCCTTGTCCATGATCATTTGTGCATTGGTAGTTTGTTTTGAAATGAGTGGATGGATAGTTAGTTTTGTGACTTGTAGCGTGTTTTTTATCTTCTTGGCTTGGAGATTTTGGTTCTACTTATTATTTAGTGTTGCTGATATTGCATTTTATTGTGTTAGATCCATGAAGAATATTCATTAAGGAGATGGTTGTCATGATGCTTGGAGAGCTCAATATCACTGTTTAGTGGGAGCTTTAGCAATGACTATGGATTCATCACTTGGTGATGGATGATCTTGTTTAGTGTTGCTGATGTTACTAGGAGGAGCTCTTAGATCCTATTGTTGTAGAAGGGTTCTATCGCTTTTGCATGGACATTATATGGAGATGGTTATTTTTTCATGTGAATGAATATGTTGACATCTTGGTTTTCCATGCAAGACTTCTTTAGTCTTTGGTTGAGGTGTCATGATTTGTATTCTAATATGTGATCATTGTTTTGATAAGATGGCTATTTTATTATGCCATGGTTTACTCTTAGCTTTGGATTAGAGTTTTGGCATGATACAAGTGATTTTTATTTTCTTTGGATCTTATGATATTATTTGAGGAGCTATGAGATCAAGATGTCACATTTATGTTCTTGATTCATGATTGGAGCTTTGACATTGATCTTGTGTGGTTCTCTTGGTATTGGGTACATTGATCACTTTCTTGATTACTTCATGATGATGCTTTGTTGCATTTGGATTTTGGCATGGATTTATTGGTTACAGGTACTCATGTATACTTGGAGACATAGGTGAGGGTAGATTTCTCTTGTGGTTAGAGACATTTGTTGAGATGGTTACTCTTGATGAGATTTTAGCAGGAATTCTAAGTAGCCTACACCTTGGCTAGATGTGAGTTCAATATGGACCTATTAGAAGAGTTTTCTTGGATGATTCATGATGAATTGGATATCTTGGAGGAGTATTCTCACTCCCCACTCTTGGTCCCCTCGACAGTTTACTTGAGAGGTATTTACCATTGTTTCTTTCATGATATTATGTTATGCTTTGCCCTCTCATGCATATGGTTCTTGAACTATGGATATATGGTTTTGGAGGATTCATTTGAGGAGTGTTGGCATGTTTATCTCCTTATGCATCATCATTACATTCATTGATGTTGAGTTTAGGAGATGTATTTGGCTTATTTCCTTCATTAGGAATGGATTTAGTTTGATCTCCTTTGGTTATGAGAGGCTTACATCCATGTTGGTTACATAATATATATGTTATGTTTGATCTTGGCGATTGAACAGTTGGGTGTTATTATGGATTTTCTTTTAGGTTATTGTGGAGGAGATCATACTTGACATAGTTGGCATTTAGATGATGTGCAGTGTTTCTCTCTTTGGTCTTGATTATCTTCTTGGATGTTTGGCTTCACATTACACTAGTTTTGAAGTTTGGTTGGAGCTATTGTGATCACTAGCTTGTGGTCATGTGTTTTCACTTATGTTCTTGGGTGATGACATGGAGGTTTCTTTATCTTTGTGAGCAATGGAAATGGAATGCACAACTTCCTTATTAAAGAAAGGGATCCAATTTCACAATGTTCACATTCAAGAATATCTTAGAGACTTCAACCCAATGAAGGATATGAGAGATATAAAAATAAGATATATTTGGGGATGAATGAAACAAGTGAGGGGATTCACCACCAAGTGCAAACTTGGAATACATGAAATGTTTGAAAACATAATGTGATAGGCAAGCATATGTTAAATGACCTAGAAGTGATTATGAAACAAAACATAAAATTGTAAAACTAAAAGTGTGGACTTGGAAAATTTTTGAGGATGGAATAAAGACTAGAAATGCTACTAATCCTAAAATTTTTACCTACTAGGACTCATTCGCCATTCTGGGTGAATACCCAAATCTGGAAAATTGCACCAAAGCCTATTTCAAACAAATGGGTATCCAAATCTATAAAAACCTCTGAAAATGGGTACAGTGGGACTCATTCACCACTAATGGCGTATGATTGCACTTTGAATTTTCTAAAAACCTGAAAGTGGAAACAAAATCGCTCAATCAATTCTCTCTATACCTCTAGGTGTTCAGATCTGAAACCCTGATTTTTGACACTATAAATGACAAATTGTAGATATTTTGACCTAGATAGTAAGGAGATGACTTCAACAAGTTTGTAACTTAATCTTCAATCATTTCCAAGTCTTCAATTTACCTAAATCCCTAAATGCAAAGAAAGAGAGAAAATGTTGATTGTTAGGAAAATGGGGGTTTGCCTTGGTCAAACCCCTTCTAGGTAATTAAACCAAAATAATGAAATAAGATAACGAAGCATCAAATAGTGAAATTAGAGACTTTCCATGATAATATATCTTGAATTTCTACAACAATGGATGAAGAATCTTCCATTGAATGTCTGAAAAATATTATCTTGATGACTTAAAATGTTAAAACCCTAGCTTGCTTGACTTGAGATGAATAATGAATGATGAATGAATCATGAAATAGGTTTTAGAAGCTTGCTTATATAGGAAATCCATCTAAAATTCCCATTAATTTGATCCCCAAGGCTGACATTGAAGAAAATTAAACTTAAAACCTAATTTTTCCCACTTAAAACTTGTAGAAGAATGAGACAAGAAGATAGAAGTGACACAACATATACGTGGAGAAACCCTTTTGGGAATGGAATACATCACTAGAATCAATGGTTCTTGTATTAGTTAACCTTAGAACAAGATTGAAATAACACTGCCATCAATCTTGATTGATATGATAA
>VDFB02000008.1:308479942-308784393 GCA_007258455.2 Sequoia sempervirens
TCTGTCACTTTTGTGGGACTCACTAGGTTTTTAAGACAACGATTACTTCATAAGGGAGAAAGATTGATAGTCGATGGTGAGTGATGTAGTTCAATTCTAACTGCTCCCCACCACCCTATGAGGGCCTCGCCTATGTCCCATATTTTGCTACTTGCAAGTGGGAAAGTGTCAAGTGGACATTCTAAAATGTTCTGATGGACTCTAGTGGAGTTAGAATGCTGCTAAATTTGGTTGAGATAGCACTATGATGAAAATGACATTATTTTTGTGATTATTATTTTGAGCACATGTTTGGGTTTCGACTGTCAATTCTGAAAGTTATTGGTACATGTGGGAAGGTGATAATTAAGCAAGATAGTGTACGAACCAATACTCTGAGATCAAATCAATACCATTCCCTACTATTTTTCTATGAAGAAATACAAGTGTATTAATTCCCATGGGTGAGCAGGTAAACATGACATGGCATGTTTTAAATTAATGCTAAGTATGTGGTTGAAATATGTGTACAAAGTGGATGCATATCTACTTTGAGATTTTTTGATTAGGAAAAGGCATTAATAGCATATAATTAAGCTTTATCACAACTGGTTACACTGGTGATATTTGACCATTGATTTAGTTTTAAAACATAATCAATGGTTGAGATTTTAAAAGCTCAAAGCAAACTGATGTTAGCCCGTGTGCACAAGCTTTCCTTGAGTATTAATGGTTGGAAAACTTGCATTGCTTAATATAATGAGGATTTATTGTCATATCTTTCATTCAAAATTTGCATCCAAAGGTAGACAATTGAGTTCTAGTTCAAGAGCAGAATTGGTGAGAATTTCTTGAGTTTTCTTGTTTTGGTTCTTAGGAAGATGAGTACGGCATGTGAGTCTATCAAACTAGTGTGGAGATATAGGAGATTGAGTTTGTTGGAGGCTGGGGAAAATGCTCCTGAGAAAGAAATTGATACAAAAGGAGCTCCTAAAGCACCAAAGGGTAGAAAGGCACGTAGGAAATTCAAGAAATATGGTGTAAGGAGAAATTATCATTTGAGAAATCAAACTATTTTGAAAGAGCTAGTTGAATATGAAAAGAAGGCAAAGAAGAAGTGCAAGTACCATAAGGCCTATCTAGGGAAAAATAATTCTCCCATTGAGGTTTCTGATAGCCTTTTAGGTAGTGGAGGTGCTACTGATCTAGAGGGTGATTATTATTCCCTCTCCCTAGTACCTTATGAAGACTTTGACGAGGAAGTGGTGATGGTTCCTCCAATTCCACCACAAACAAGATGTGGGAAAGTATCCTCTAAGGTTGATGACTCAGAGTGATGACTCTTCCCCATTTTTTTTTGATGAAACCATTGCCACCTTGTCAGGATTGTCCTATTCAACATTCATGTGATTTCTTGTTTCTAGTGTTGATGTGGAAATTTTTTAGGCTGGTATGTTAGAGAAGTGCTAGACTTCCTATCTTTGGCAACATGTATTTATTTTCTGGATGGTATACAAGTTTTTACTTAGACTAGGAGTGGATAATCTTCTTTGGTCAATAAAGATGAAGATTCAATGCTATTACAACAAACTTTGCCTCTTGGGGAGCTAACATGTCTTCGTTCAAAGAATGTGGAGTTTTGTCTTTAACTCTTCCATTTTCCTCAATGATTACATGTAACTAACTAAGGAGTGTCTCAAATTCTGGTACAAATGATCTTCAAATGAAACAAAATGTAAATGTAATTGGGCCTAATGCTTGTTGCTCCCTTATTCTATAAAAGGAATTTCATGGCTCATTACATGAGTCAAATTTTTTAGGTCTAAATATGGTCTAGGTGAAAAGCTAAGTTCAGAAAAGGTATTTTTTAAAAGAATATGGATGAATAGAACAATAGATTGCCTTGGGTGTGAGTCATGTATGTAATAGTCTTAAATTGGTTTTATAGAGTCTACATATATAAAAAAAAATCTTAGTTTAGGAACAAGTACTCTCCTCTATGTATTTCTTACAAGTTATAAATGAAGATATTAGTGGTATTCTCATTTTTCTTCAGTTGTTCCAATGTATGTATGATTTTATTCTAGCTTTAACTCAAAGAGTTAATTAAATGCTTGAAGAGGGTTATAGATTTGTAGGTAATTACATAGGATTTCATAAGAAGTTATTGTTTCAGCCACTGTGAGTTTTCATATTGCAAAGTATTATGAGAATAGTCCATCAATTTCTAAATTAAGTGACTTATATATTACTAGTTCTTACATATTTGACTCTATTGTCCCAATTGATGAAGAACTAATCTATTTATTAAATAACCTTGCATAAAATGAGCTACTAGCATCTTAGACCATATATTTTGAAATCAAAACAATAATCATTTAAAAATCTTTTGAATTGTGATGTGTGGGTTTGAACTACCCTTGTCTCCTGGCAAATAGGTAATCATATTCTTAAAGGTTTTCCAAACATTCAGTGAAGTGCATTATTTTCAATATGTAGGAGTATATATGTGTATAATTATGTTATCAACATGATATACATAATTTGAACACAATAAGGAATACCCTCCTAGATTTCATAGAGCCTGAAGAGGAGTAAAGACCTCAAAATCCTTTACTCATTCTGTTGACGTTTGACCTTGGATTTTCTTAACCATAAGGGTTGGCTACCCTTTAGAGAAGTTCATGGTTCTGCTACAAAAAGAACCAACAAAAGTGGTGACTCTGTTGGGGATGGACTTATGAAAATTCTGATAGAAGATCATTTTGCCTTAAGAGTCAAGAATTTGGTGAATCTAGACACTGGTTCAAATATTGAGAAGTTTTCAGACCTGGAATTGAGTTTGAGGTGAAATTTCAAAGAATTTGTGTGATTCTATTGTGGAGAAGACCCATAAGGAAATTCATCCTTACATTAGCTTCATATTTGGTCCTTTTTGAAGAGATACCTGGCGACTCTGTCAAAAGAAACTGCTGAAGATTTGAAGAAAATCTTAGAGCTACAAAAAAAATTGATCAAGAAGGAAAGTTAGCATAAATTCAAAGAATGTATTATCATGTTTGAAAGTAGTTTATGAGAAGTCTTCAAGTTTGAAATAATTTTGGTTCCCTAGTGAGTGAATTAAGCACTAAGAAAGGGAATAATAGTGATTGTTTTTACATACTTTTGTATTATTAGATTGCAACATCTATAATGAAGTATGCAATATTTCTGAAGAGATTCATTTAAAAGGTCTTAAGAAAATCAAATTTTTATTTTGAAACCTTAAGATTATGTTGTAAAAGCACTTGGAAGTATCCTTTGAAAATAAAAATTTGATAAGACAACTTGTAAAGGCATAAGAAATCATATATCAATATATGCATCTTTGTATGCTTCCGAGTACAACCGTGGTTTCTAATCCACTCCAATCAGGTTATAAGAGAAGTTTTAATTCTAGAAGATATAAAGCCATTAATTTTAGTGGAATTAATGGTTACCCAAATGTTATTCCACCTGAAATCAAAGATAAGTTACCAAAATTCAATGGTACAAAGAAAGAAGCAACAAATAAGCATCTACATGAATTCAACAATTTAATGGATGACTATGAAGTAGATCATGAGGATATAGTTATGAGACTATTTATTTAGTCTTTGAAAGATGTAAGAGAATGACTCTCTGATTTACTGGAGCTTGCTCTATTTTCTCTTGGAGTGAGTTCAAAGTAGTATTCACAGAGCAATTTGGTGAAATAATCAATGCTAGTTTTATGCTAAATAAATTCATGAACATTGAAAAAGAGAAGGATGAGCTGGTTCCATCATTTAACAGAAGATTTGCTAAAACATTGAGGGATATTTCTGAGCTCTTAAGGTTAAGTGATGTAGTATGATTTGTTGTTTATTTGGGATCTTTTGATTGTAAGATGAGCTATTTATTGAGAGATAAGGATCCTAAAAATTTGCATCAGGCCTATGGTATAGCCACGAATATTGAAAACAACCAAAAATATGGAATGCACAAAGGTCATTTGAATACAAGTGTCTACTACCCTGAGACACATGTTGATGAAAAGTGTAAATCATAAGTTGAAAATGAATTACCAAATGCTTACACCCCTATTGTATTAGTTTTCGCATCATTCCATAATGTTGATGATGTAAAGCCCCAAACAAATTGTGAAGAAGTTGCATGTATTTGTGATCCTATAATCTTTGTTCAAGCCCTCTCCTACATAAGTAGATATGAAGAAGAATAATCATATGATCTTTTTGCAAGGTTTATGAGTATGCTACATTCAATTCCCAAATGTCACAGACCTAAAAAATTAGAGTGTATGATATTTTTTATGAATCTTATGAACCAGGTTTGAGTGCTCTTCCAAAAGAGTTGAAACCTATTGAGCTTGACCAAGTGTGTGATTATTTTTTCATGTTTTAAAAAATTAGAAATGATCACTAGGAAACTATCATGTTTTCAACTTATGATTATAATGATTATGTGGCTCCACATATGTTAGGAAATGAGATACCACATAAAGAAGAAGAGAGTAGAGCTAAGATGGAAAAAACATGCCTCAATGAAGGAAATGAAATAACTGGTTCCAAATCTTCTAAAGAGTCCATTACCTATGCTCCTATGGAAGACATAAAAGTGAGCATTCAATCTAAAAATTATGAACACAATTTTAGTACAGACAAGTCCTCTTGTTGTAATAATGATGTTGGTAATAAACATGATCATTCCTCTAATATTCATGTTTTTTTCTCAAAAGGAAGAAATTGAAATTTTTGCTACAAATGGGAGATATGATGATAACGATGGAAACACATGTTTGTTTGAGAAGGAGCAAATTCATTTTGGTATGTGGCAATTGATCATGCTAGACTGTACACCTTGGCATGTATCCTTGTCGGGGTTTAGGGCTAGGCCGGGCCTCGGGCAGGGATTCGGGGGCAGTAGCCCTTAAGAAAAATTTTCCTCCTACTTTTTCGCATCGTCATTGGAAAAGGAAAAATCAACAAAAAAGGGAAAAAGCCAACTTTTTAGAACCCTAATCTGGAAGCTTCTAAGCTTGTTAAAAGGAGGTTTAGATGTGGGTTATAGTATGATGAAAAACGCGATTATTCGCAAGATTGTAATAGTTTTTTGCACTAGATAATAAAATCATTGGATGGCTGCAATTTGGTGGATGTAGCCCAGATTGGGTGAACCACTTTAAATTCTCTATGTTATAATTTATTCTATGTGTGTTTTAGTTTCTCTATTTATTAATTATATTTGCATTTAATTGTTAGATATCTTCCTTTCTAACCCTAACAAGTGGTATCTAAGTGGGTTGTATTTCGATTATCATCTATAGGAAGGTCTCACGGTTGAGTGGGAGTAATGGTAGACGAGGGTAAGAAGGTTGAGAAGTTTAATGGGTAGAACTATCAGTTATGGAAGATGAAGATGGATGACTACCTCTATCAAAAGGATTTATGGTGGCCACTGGAAGGGAAAACCAAGAAACCCACAAGAATGACTGATGAGGACTGGATATTTTGGATAGAAAGGCTCTTGGCAGTATTCATTTATGCCTAGCATAATCGGTGGTCTTCAATATTACAACAACAAAGACAACTCAAGAGTTGATGGAAACCCTGGTGAAGTTATATGAAAAGACTTCCACTTCAAATAAGGTATTTCTTATGAAGCGTTTATTTAATATGAAAATGGTAGAAGGTGGGTCAGTTACTGATCATTTGAATAAGTTTAATATGGTCACCAGTCAATTAACTTCTGTAAAAGTAAAATTTGATGAAGTTAGGGCTCTTTTGATTCTATGTTTTTTGCCTGAAAGCTGGAATAGCTTGGTAATGGTTGTTAGCAATTCTGTTTCTAGTTCAAATACATTGAAATTTGATGATGTTGGTGTTATTTTGAGCGAGGAAATTCATAGGAAAAGCTCAGGTAGAACATCCACTTTAGGCAATGTTTTGAATGCAGAAAGTAGGGGTGGAACAGAGGAGAGAGGAAACAATTCTAGAAATCATGGGAAGTCATGAGGAAATCAAAGGACAAAATATCCCAATCTAGAGACAAGAGGGATTGCTAGTACTGTGGTAAGCCGGGTCATTTGAAGAAAGATTGCTAGTCTCAGAAAAATAAAGAAGGAGACAAAAAGGAAGGAAGTAAAGAGGAAAATGTGGTAAGTAATAAATATGATGAGGATACTTTGATTATTTCCCTTGATAATGTTGATGATTCTTGGGTGTTAGATTCAGGGGCTTCATTTCATGCTACCCCCCATAGAAGTTATTTTCTTGATTATGTCCAAGGGGATTTTGGGCTGGTTTATTTAGAAGATAATGAACCCTGCCAGATTGTTGGAAAGGGAAGAATCAAGATTAAGTTGCAGAATGGGAATCATTGGCTACTACATGAGGTAAGGTATGTTCCAAAGTTAAGCAAAAATTTAATTTTAGCATGGCAATTAGATGATGAAGGTTGTGTTGTTACATTTAGTGATAAAAATTGGAAGGTCACAAAGGGTGCCTTAGTGGTAAAAAAGGAGTGAAAGTAGGAACCTTATATCTTTGTATAGATCATACTATTCCTTCTACTTTAATTGTTACAGAAAAAGGTTAATGTTCAAGAATAGTTGCTGCAGTTCAACAAGTAGAAGATCATGCAGTTGTTGCGGACTCTAAATCAGCGCTGTGGCATAATAGACTTGGGCATATGAGTGCAAAAGGTATGAAATTACTTCATTAAAATAATGTTTTACTAGGTCTAAAATGTGTTAATATGGATTTATGTGAAAGTTGTGTGTATGGTAAACAAAAGAAAGTTTTCTCAAGGATGGGAAGCAAAAGAAAGATGAGAAATTGGAGCTTGTGCATACGGATGTGTGGGGACTAGCTCAAGTATCTTCTCTTGATGGCTCTCTATATTATGTTACATTTATGGATGTTGAAACTAGGAAGGTATGGATTTATTTCCTTAGGTAGAAATATGATGTATTTGAAACTTTTAAAAATAGAGAAGCTTGGTTGAGAATGAGATGGGTAAAAAGCTAAAATGTCTTAGATCTGATAATGGTGGTGAGTATTGCAACAAAGAGTTTAAAGATTATTGTTCCTTTAATGGTATTCATAGGTAGAAAATGGTTCCAAGGACTCCACAGGAAAATGGAGTGGCTGAGCACATGAATAGAACAATAATGGAGCGCGAACGGACTATGAAATTGCATGTTGGGTTGCCTTTAAAAATGTGGGCAGAGACTATAAACACTATTGTTTATTTAATTAATAGAGGTCCCTCTAATCCTTTGGGTTGTGGTATTCTAGAGGAAGCATGGAAAGGTAAGAAGGTGAGTTATTCTTTTCTCAAAACCTTCGGTTGTGAAGCATTTGCACATGTATATTTTGAAAATAGAACCAAGCTTGATGCAAAATTAAAGAAATGTATATTTGTTGGATATGGCATTGATAAATTTGGTTATAGGCTTTGGGATTTTGAAAATAAAAAAATTGTGAGAAGTAGGGATGTCATATTTAATGAGAAATTTTTGTACAAAGATTTGTTGCTGCAACATGAGAAGAAATAAAATGATTATGCAGTGTTGGATGATATTCCAAGCAATGATGTTTTAGTGGTTCCTCATGCTAGGAAACAACAACAACAACAAATACCATAAACTCCTGTGAGTGTTAGATGATCTTCAAGGATAAGTAGACCTTCAGTAATATTCTCTCCCTCTTTGTATACTATTTTGTTAACTAATGCTGGTGAACCAGAATATTATGATGAAGCTATGCAAGTGGACACCAAGGTTTAGTGGGAGCATGGAATGGAAGAAGAAATAGACTCCTTGCTGAAAAATTAGACTTGGGAATTATGTAAGTTGCCTGCAGGTAAAAAGGCTTTACCAAACAAATGGGTTTATAGGCTGAAAGAGGAGGATGGAGGTAAGAAGAGATTTAAAGCCAGATTAATTGTAAAGGGATTTGCATAGAAAAATGGTATTGATTTTGATGATATTTTTTCTCCATTTGTTAAAGTGGCTTCTATTCATATTGTTTTAAGTACTATAGCTACTAAAGATTTGCATTTAAAACAGCTTGATGTTAAAATTGCCTTTCTCCATGGTAATTTGGAAGATGAAATATATATGGAACAACCACAAGGATTTGATGTCAAAGGTAAGGAGAAACTAGTGTGGAGATTAAAGAAAAGTTTATATGGCTTGAAGCAAGCACCTCGGCAATGATACTTGAAATTTGATAGTTTTATGGCTAAGCAAGGCTACAATAGGTGTAATTCTAACCACTGTGTTTATTTTAAGATGTTGGATAATGACAACTACATTATTTTATGTTTATATGTTGATGACATGCTTGTAGCAGGGTCTAACATGGATCACATAAGTGAGCTAAAACAAAAATTAGCAAAATATTTTGCTATGAAGGATTTGGGGGCAGCAAAACAAATCATTGGTATGAAAATTTGTAGAGATAGGAAAAACAGAAAATTATTTTTATCTTAGGCTAATTATGTTGAAAAGGTGTTGCAAAAATTTCATATGGAGAATGCAAAAGCTGTCAGCACACCTTTGCCTAGTCATGTTAAATTGACTAAGGATATGTATCCAAAGACACAAGAGGAGGAAGAAAAAAGTCCAAGGTACCATATGCTTTAGTTGTAGGCAGTTTAATGTACACCATGGTATGCACGAGACTGGATATTACACATGTCGTAGGAGTTGTTAGCAGGTATTTGAGTCATCCTGGAGTTGAGCATTGGATTCTCAGGTAATTGAGAGTTATATCCAATAAATGTTTATGTTTTGGGGGCTCTAATACTGATTTAAAAGGCTATGTTGACTCAGATTTGGTAGGGGATATAGATACCAGGTGAAGTACCATAGGTTATGTATTTACAGTTGGTGGGACAATAGTGAATTGGATTTCTCAATTACAAAAAGTGGTTGTTTTATCCACCACAAAGGTAGAGTATGTTGCTGCAACATAGGTGGAAAAGGAGATGATATGACTACAACTTTTCATGGATGAGTTGGGAAAACAAAAAGCTAGAAATTACTTGTTTACAGAAAGCTAGAGTGTTATACATCTTGCAAAGAATTTTTCCTTGCATTTTAAAACAAAACACATACAATTGAGATATCATTTCATTTGGTTGGTGTTGGAGGATGGACAGGTCAAGCTAGACAAGATACATATAGATACCAATCCAGCAGATATGTTTATGAAGGTGGTGACAAGGGAGAAGATGAGCTCCTCTTCATCTTTGATTGGCATTCAAGGTTGAATTCAAGTATAATAGAGTAGTAGGGTCCAAGGTACTTATTTCTAGTGGGAGCTGTAAGTGCAGTAGTGTCATCTAGGATCAGTATCCAAGTGGGAGGTTGTTGGTATGTGGTGACTAATCATGCTATATTGTACACCTCGACATGTATCCTTTCTGGGGTCCGGGGCTGGGTTGGGCCCCGGGCAGGGGTTCAGGGGCAGCAGCCCCTGAGAAAAATTTTCCTCCTACTTTTTCGCGTCGTCATCAGAAAAAGAAAAATCAACAAAAAGGAAAAATTTGACTTTGTAGAACCCTAATCTGGAAGCTTCTAAGCTTGTTAAAAGGGGGTTCGGATGTGAGTTACAGTATGACGAAAAACATGATTATTCACAAGATTGTAATAGGTTTTTGCAATGGATAATAAAATCATTGGATGGTTGTGGTTTGGTGGATGTAGCCTAGATTGGGTGAACCATGTTAAATTCTCTATGTTATAATTTATTCTATGTGTGTTTTAGTTTCTCTTTTTGTTAATTAAATATGTATTTAATTGTTAGATATTTTCCTTTCTAACCCTAGCACTTCATTCTTGTGAATATTTTTCTGAGTATGAGTTAGAAATGTTAACTATAAAGGATATGAATAAGTTTAAAATCTATTATTATGTTCTTTTAGTGATTATGATGATGGAAGATTTATATCTTCATGTTAAAAATGCATAGGTTTTTGTAGTTATAATGAGTGTAATAGAAAATCACCTGTTTGATGAGCCTCTATTTGCACTAGAAGTGAGAAATGGTGATCCTTATTGGTGCAAAGATAATCCACTCTTTGTTGAGAATTTTGATGATGCATTTGACACATGGTTAGAATATGGTCTTGAGCAAACATAGCAACATATTGATGAGCTCCTAGAGGGCATCACATATGATTGTTTCACATTTGATAGAGATGTTACATATAAGGTTGAATATCATGAGGCTAAATACTTAGAAGAGTATGAACATTTTTTAGTTTCCAATTCAGTAGCAAGGTATGTTGATGGAACATAAAAATGAGATGAATAACGAAGAATGTTATCATCAGTATGAGCATGTTTCATGTGGTAACACTAGTGTGTCATATGATGATAAAAAAATTTAGTTTATGCCTAGTTATGTAATGCAGAATGACAAGAATTACATTAGCAATGGTATGCTCAGAAATGTGTGAGATGTGTTAATAACAATTATTGTAAACAAGTAGCTTTTAAGGGAAACTACATATTTATACTTGAAAAGGAAAATTTATAGATGTTGCAATGGTATGGCAAAGGTATAAGTAGATGGAGGAAAGTTAGTTCTTTTATTAGATTAGTCTTTTATAGGGGCAAGAATCAACTCTAAGTTTAGTGGCTTGATGCTGCTAACTATAAATGAAGCCTACTTATATTACAAGGTGTAAATTGATAACTTGTACCTTAGAGAAAGGCTTTAGATCAGTTAAAATTGGATCTCTCGGTTTTGGTCCCTGTGACCTATGTAGAAATTTTTTGTATATATGTTGGTTGTCCTGGTTTTGTCTTTTGAGATTGGTTTGCTTCACCTATGATTCAGGGATCTCACCATGCTTGCAAGAGGCATGTGTCCCCACTTGGAGCAATTGATGGAAACCCTCAAAAAATTCTTGGTTCCATTTTAAATTTTTGTATTACTTGGATTGAACTCTTGTTTTGGCTTACGGTTGTTCCTTATCATTGTTTTAGAGTTTTTGTGTTGCCTAAACCCCTCACAATTAACCTATAAATTTAGAAAACCCTTGGTCATTATATTTTCACATTGACCCGGTGTTCCCAATATCTAGTCATTTTAATTGTCACTTATGCCATTGAAGTCATTGTTTTCACCAGCCCCTGACTTTAGGATTGTCGGTCACCTCAATTATTTTAAATTTTGTTATGGTCAGACTTGGTTTTCCTTCTAGAAATGACTTAAGTCTTAAATCCCCATTCCTAAGGGTCAAGTTCTTGTTGGCCTAGAGGTGGCTCCTTTCTAAATTAAATTTTGTGGCATGTGAAGAATTAGGTTTTCATGATGGCCATCCAATCGATAAAATTTGATCACCACTGTTCCCCACACCCCCTGTTGATTTATTCCTTATTATTTTATTCGCGCAAGATGGCAGGATTTTTCCATGCATCTAGTACTTTGGTGGGCCCGATCTCCTTGGTAAATATAGCTGGTGCCATTTGAACAAGATCAACGATAGTTATCAAGCTACGTGGCCACATCTTGACCACTCCCTATGTGCCCATGTTGGTTTATTTCACATTATTTTAAACACATAGGCTAGCGAGTGATGACCACATGTCATGTCTGGTGGTGAGACCAATGTTTCTAAAATTTTGACAAACATGGCTTCAACAAAGATCAATGATGGACACCTCAACATGTGTCTTCATCAAGACCATTCCTTGTGCGCTTGTCCGTCTTGTACATTAGGGAAAGATTATCACACGAGCTAGCAAGCAAGGTGACATCTATCACTTTTGTGGGACTAGATAGGTTTTGAAGATGATGACTACTTCATAAGGGAGAAAGATCGACGATTGATGGCAGGTGATGTAGTTCAATCCTAACCGCTCCCCGCCACCTCGTGAGGGCCCCGCCTATGTCCCATATTTTTCTACGGGCAAGCAAGAAAGTGCCACGTGGACATTCTAAAATGTTTTGATGGAATCTAATGGAGTTAGAATGCTGCTAAATTTGGCTAAGATAGCACTATGATGAAAATGATATTATTTTTGTGATTATTCTTTTGAGCACATGTTTGGGTTTTGACAGTCAATTTTGATAGTTATTGGTACATGTGGGAAGGGGATAATTAAGCAAGGCAGTGTATGAATTGATACTCTAAGATCAAATCAAGATCATTCCCCACTATTTTTCTATGAAGAAATACAAGTGTATTACTTCCCATAGGTGAGCAAGTAGCCATGGCACGCCAAGTTTTAAATTGATGCTAAGTATGTGGTTGAAATATGTGTACACAGTGGATGTATATCTACTTTAAGATTTTTTTATTAGGAAAAGGAATTAATAGCATACAGTTAAGCTTTATCACAACTGGTTACACTAGTGATATTTTAATGTTGATTTAGTTTTAAAACATAATCAACGGTTGATATTTTAAAAGCTCAAAGCAAACTGTTGTCAGCTCACACACACAAGATTTCCTTGATTATTAATGGTTGGCATGCTTGCATGGCTTAATATAATCAGGACTGATGGTCATATCTTTCATTCAGATGTAGACCATTGAGTTATGGTCCAAGAGCATAATTGGTGAGAATTTCCTGAGTTTTCTTGTTTCGATTCTTAGGAGGATGAGTAAGGCATGTGAGTCTATCAAACCGGTGTGGATGTCCAAGAGATTGAGTTTACTGGAGTCTGAGGAAAATGCTCCTAAGGAATAAATTGATACAAAAGGAGCTCTTGAAGCACCAAAGGGTAGAAGAGCACATAGGAAATTCAAGAAATATGGTGTAAGGAGTAATTATCATCTAAGAAGCCAGACTATTTTAGAAGAGTCGGTCAAATTTAAAGGGAAGAAGATGGTTGAATATGAAAAGAAGAAAAAGAAGTGCAAGTACCGTAAGGCCTATCTAGGGAAAAATAATTCTCCCGTTGAGGTTTTTGATAGCCTTTCAGGTAGTGGAGGTGATACTAATCCAGAGGGTGATTATTATCCCCTCTCCCTAGTACCTTCTAAAGATTCTAACGAGGAAGTGGTGATGGTTCCTCCAATTCCACCATGAACAAGACATGGGCGAGTATCCTCTGAGGCTGATGACTCAGAGTGATGACTCTACCCCATTTTTGTTTTTGATGATACCATTTCCACCTTATTAGGATTGTCCTATTTAGCATTCATGTGATTTCTATTTTCTAGTACTAATGTGGAAATTTTTTAGGCTGGTATGTTGGAGAAGTGCCAAACTTCCTATCTTTGGCAGCATGTATGTCTTTTTCAGATGGTATACAAGTTTTTTCTTAGATTGCGAGTGGAGAATCTTCTTTGGTCAATAAAGATCAAGATTTGATGCTGCTATAACAAACATTGCCTCTTGGGGAGCTGGCGTTTCTTTGTTTAAAGAATGTGGAGTTTGGTCTTTTACTCTTCCATTTTGAAATCAGAACAATATTCATTTAAAAATATTTTCAATTGTGATGTATGGGTTTGAACTGCCCCTGTCTCCTGGTAAATAGGTAATCATTTTCTTAAAGGTTAGCCAAACCTTCAATGAAGTGCATTATTTGCAATATATAGGAGTATATATGTGTATAATTATGTTATCAATGTGATATATGTAATTTGAACACAATAAGGAATACCCTCCTAGGTCTCACAGAGCCTGAAGAGTAGGAGTAAAGACCTCAAAATCCTTTATTCATTTTGTTGGCCTCTGACCTTGAAGTTTCTTAACCATAAGGGTTGGCTACCCTTTAGAGAAATTCATGGTTATGCTGGAAAAAGAACCAACAAGTTTCTTGACTATGGTACTCAATTGTGGATTCGTTTGGAAAATTGGGTCTATTGGTGATCTGGTGTTTGAGTCTTGAAATCTACATGTTATCTTCTTTGATATCTCAATTTTTCATGTTACTAATGTGATGATGAGTTTGCATGCTTCAGTGTATGGGATCTACAAGTTATGCAGTTTGTGGATTAGCTACCCATTGAATGTAGACTATCTATATCCACAAGATTGATTCAGTGTTGATGCAAATTTAATTAGGTGGCCTTGTCCATGGTCATTTGTGCATTGGTATTTTGTTTTGAGATGAGTGGATGGATAGTCAGTTTTGGGACTTGTAGCATGTTTTCTATCTTCTTGGCTTGGAGATTTTGGTTCTACTTATTATTTGGTGTTGCTGATATTGCATTTTATTGTGTTAGATCCATGAAGAATATTCATTAAGGAGATGGTTGTCATGATGCTTGGAGAGCTTGATATCACTATTTTGTGGGAGCTTTAGCAATGACTGTGGATTCATCACTTAGTGATGGATGATCTTGTTTAGTGTTGCAGATGTTATGAGGAGGAGCTCTTAGATCCTATTGTTGTATAAGGGTTCTTTCACTTTTGCATGGACATTATATGGAGATGGTTATTTTCTCATGTGAATGAATATGTTGAAATCTTGGTTTTCCATGTAGGAATTCTTTAGTCTTTGGTTGACATGTCATGATTTGTATGCTAATATGTGATCATTGTTTTGACAAGATGACTATTTTATTATGTCATGGTTTACTCTTAGCTTTGGATTAGAGTTTTGGCATGATACAAGTGATTGTTATTTTCTTTGGATCTTATGATATTATTTGAGGAGGTGTGAGATCAAGATGTCATGCTTATGTTCCTGATTCATGATTGGAGCTTTAGCATTGATCTTGTGTGGTTCTCTTGGTATTGGGTACATTGATCATTTTCTTGATTACTTCACGATGGTGCTTTGTTGCATTTGGATTTTGGCATGGATTGATTGGTTACAGGTACTCATGTATAATTGGGGACATAGGTGAGGCTAGAGTTCTCTTGTGGTTAGAGACATTTGTTGAGATGGTTACTCTTGATGAGATTTTAGCAGGAATTCTGAGTAGCCTACACCTTGGTTGGACATGAGTTCAACATGGAACTATGAGAAGAGTGTTCTTGGATGATTCATGATGACTTGGATATCTTGGAGGAGCATTCTCATTCCCCACTCTTGGTCCACTCGACAGTTTACTTGAGAGGTATTTCCCATTGTTTCTTTCACGTTATTATGTTATGCTTTGTCCTCTCATGCGTATGGATCTTGAACTATGGATATATGGTTTTGGAGGATTCATTTGAGGAGTGTTGGAATGTTTATCTCCTTATGCATCATGATTGCATCCATTGATGTTGAGTTTAGGAGATGTATTTGGCTTATTTCCTTCATTGGGAATGGATTTAGTTTTATCTCCTTTGGTTATGAGAGGCTTGCATCCCTATTGGTTACATAATATATATGTTACATTTGATCTTGGTGATTGAACGGTTGGGTGTTGTTATGGATTTTATTTTGGGGTGTTATGGAGGAGATCATACTCGACACAATTGACATTTAGAGCTTGTGCATCTAGAAGGATTTTCTATAGGTATATGGTGTGCAGTATTTCTCTCTTTGGTCTTGATTATCTTCTTGGATGTTTGGCTTCACATTACACTGGTTTTGAAGTTTGGTTGGAGCTATTGTGATCACTATCTTGTGGTCATTTGTTTTCACTTATGTTCTTGGGTGATGAAATGGAGGTTTCTTTATCTTTGTGGACAATGGAAATGGAATGCACAACTTCCTTATTAAAGAAAGGGATTCAATTTCACAATGTTCACATTCAAGAATATCTTAGAGACCTCAACCCAATGAAGGATATGAGAGATCTAACACTAAGATATACTTGGGGATGAATGAAACAAGAAAGGGGGTTCACCACCAAGTGAAAACTTGGAAAACATGAAATGTTTGAAAACATAATGTGATATGAAAACATATGTTAAATGACCTAGAAGTGATTATGAAACAAAATAGAAAACTGTAAAACTGAAAGTGTGGACTTGGAAACTTGTTGAGAATGGAATGGAGACTAGAAATTCTAATAATCCTAAAATTTTTACCTACTAGGACTCATTCGCCATTCTGGGTGAATCAGTCCTAGATCTGGAAAATTGCACTAGAGCCTGTTTGGAACAAATGGGTATCCAAATCTATAGAAACCTCTGAAAATGGGTACAGTGGGACTCATTCACCACTAATGGCATATGATTCCACTTTGAATTTTTGAAAACCAAAAAGTGGAAACAAAATCTCTTGATATATTCTCTCTGTACCTCTAGGTGTCCAGATCTGAAACCCTGATTTTTAGCACTATAAATGATAAATTGTAGATATTTTGACCTAGACAGCAAGGAGGTGACTTCAACAATTTTTCAACTTAATCTTCAATCATTTCCAAGTCTTCAATTTACCTAAATCTACAAATGCAAAGAAAGAGAGAAAATGTTGATTGTTAGGGAAATGGAGGTTTGCCTTGGTCAAACCCCTTCTAGGTAATTAAACCAAAATAATGAAATAAGATAATGAAGCATGAAATAGTGAAATTAGAGACTTTCCATGATAATATATCTTGAATTTCTACAACAATGGATGAAGAATCTTCCCTTGAATGTCTGAAAAATGTTATCATGATGACTTAAAATGTTAAAACCCTAGCTTGCTTGACTTGAGATGAATAATGAATGATGAATAAATAATGAATGAATTATAAATTAGGTTTTAGAAGCTTTTTTATATAAAAATCCATCTAAAGTTCCCATTAATTTGATCCCCAAGGCCGACATTGACGAAAATTAAACTTAAAACCTAATTTTTCCCACTTAAAACTTGTAGAAGAATGAGACAAGAAGATAGAAGTGACACAAAATATATGTGGATAAACCTTTTTGGGAATAAACTTCATCACTAGAATCAATAGTGCTTGTATTAGTTAACCTTAGAACAAGATTGAAATAACACTATATCAATCCTTGATTAATATGAAGGTAAAATCTGCAACTTTAAACTTGTAAACCTGTTCAAGACTGTAGATTTTATTAAGTGTTCTTTGTCACAATTCTTTGTGTATGATTAATCTATTTAGATTCATTTTACCAAGTGTAGAAAGAGAGAAGATTGTAGAATAATGAGAAACAAAGATAGAAGTGACATAGCATATACATGGAGAAACCCTTTTGGGAAAAAACTCCACCACCAAAATCAATAGTGCTTGTATTATTTAACCTTAGAACAAGATTACAATAACATTGTATCAATCCTTGATTGATATGCTTCATTTTCCTTCAACAATCCTTCTTTAGAACCTAAAATAAACTCTCATAAATTTGCTGCAATTTCAAGCTATCCATGCATTCCATGTGACCAAGCATTAATCCACACATCCCATGCTATTCTTCAAACCCTCACACAAGCAAAAGCTCAACCTGCAAAAGCTGTAACAATATCTTATTCTTAAAAATCTCTTCAACTTTATGCAATTAAATAGATAATTATGAACATTTTAAACTCCAAAGAGTTTACAATTACAAGAGGATAAATATCATCACAAATATCTACGCCATTCTTGTGCAGGTAGAGTTCTTCCATGAAAAACAATGTCAAACCAAGTCCATCAATTTGGGCATCCCAAACTGAAGACTTAACTGATTTGAAGAATCTTCTCAAATTTGGAACCCAAGAATGAGCCCACTTAACTAAGCCTTGTAAATATCTTCTCATGAAAAAAGGTGTTAACTCTAAGATACCAACTTGGGTGCCCAAGGTGGGTCCAAGTCAATCTTTGTTAACTGGAACATATCTATCCACCATTCATGCAAACATCATGCATGATTGATCATCCCCTGTTAACTGAAAGTATCAACATGCTATCTATCATGCAACTCAATTCAACTGAAGTCAACTACATGCAACTCAAACTAACTACATGCAACTGAAGATAATTGATCCATAACTGAACTAAACTAAACTAAACTAAATTGAACTGAATTGATATTGAACTAATATTGAACTGATAGTGTCACTCCACACATTGTAATTATTAATCCCTAACTTATAGGAATTATACATGCATTATATAAGAGTTATCAATTCTCCAAATAGTTAACTTAAACAAGGTGGGTCCTACCTTCCATGTGAGCGATCCATGTGCTCCTATTTTGTAGGATCTCTCCTTGGCTGTCCCCACATGTTCCTATCATTTAGGAATAATTACAAATGTCAATTTACATGTTCATTTCATTTGAATTTGATCTCTTTCTAATCCTAGTGTTGGGGAACACTTTCCAAGGACTTAGGAAATACATGAAATATGTTTAGGATTGCAATTAAATGGTATCCTATTCCCAATAGAATGTCTAAAAAATGTTATGTTGATGACTTAAAATGATAAAACCCTAGCTTACTTGACTTGAGATGAATAATGAATGATGAATGAATAATTAATGAATTATGAATTAGGGTTTAGAAGCTTGTTTATATAGGAAATCCATTTAAAATGCATGTTAATTTGATTCCCAAGGCCACCATTGATGAAAATTAAACTTAAAACCTGATTTTTCCTGCTTAAACCCCAAAAATAGCACAAATGGGACTCATTCACCATCTTGGGAAAACGGGTCCCACCTTGATGGGACTCATTCATCCCTAATGGTGAATGGGTCCCATAGGGGCTCTTTTTCTAGCTGGAATGTCAGGGAATGAAGAAAATAAGATTTTAAGTTGATTTTGTTGGGTCTTTGATCAAATTATGCCTTAGGATGCACAATATGGGGTCATATGGACCTATTAATGATGATATAAAGAGTGATTAGGGGTAGGGACACAAATTTCAATGTGAAAGTGTGATTAAATACACTTTACGACATTAAAATGAGGTCCACATAGCCTAGAAAGACACAACATCCAATGTGAATGTGTAAAACACATTATAACACTAGAATAAAATTAGGTTTAATTTACAAGCCTTCTAGATTAATGTGAGAATGCAATTAAATAAATTTTACAACATTGAATTAGGGGAAAAATAGGTCCATTAGACTTAAATGCTTAATAAAAGTCTAGAAATGTGTGAGAGTTATTTACAACACTTTACAACACCTTTACAAGACATGCATTTTATTCAATTTGCAAGGGCCCAAGACTTAATGTGGATGTATTATTCACATTACAACATTAAATCAAGGCAATATTATGCCAAAATCACAAGGAGGGCCCAAACAAGACAAAAAAGTAGAAGGGTTACTTTTTCAGTGTCCACATTTAGCCCCACTTTAGTGAGAAGATGAACTTGCTTCAAACTCACACTAAAGTAGAAATTCAAGAGGGGTCCAATTGTACTCATGTGGATGGTCTAGGATAACAAAGATGAAGGAAGTGGTCAAGCCCTCAAGATCCAAGATCCTAAGTCAAACTGACATAAGCGCAAAAGTACATGCACAAGGCATGACAAAACAAGACATGCTATCATACAATGGCAATAACTAGAAGAAAGAGAAGAAATAAAAAATAGGTGGATCAAGCTGCGACCATTTGTCTAACACAATGTGGATCAGATCTAGGATGTTTTCTAGAAAATGCATACTCACTCTGAGGTAATGAAACTCTTGGCTTTCCCTCAGGTGAGAAGTCCTAAAAAGGTGAGAAAAATACACTCATGGTCGGTATGCACTCACACATACATAGGTGGCTATGGGGAAATTCATGTCTTAGATTGGGCTTCCTACTCAACCATACCAAAGTTATACCTCCTGATAACTTTAATAAGGCACCACACAAAAATGATGTTTGAAAGTCATAGACATTGTAAATGCAAAATGGTGTAAGGAATTTTCAAAGGGATTTTGCTTAGTTCGTGCAAGCTCTCATCTTAGGGAACACCATGCTTAATGTCTCCAAGAGAGGAAAAGTGAAAATGGTCTCAACTTGTTTCTAAGAGAGGACAAGTGCAAGGTCTAATCCTGGGCAACATTGTACTTGATGTTTCCAAGAGAGAAAATCACAAGAAAAAGGAAAATAACACAATGAAATATGAGTGTCGATGTATGCCCCCACTTTATAGTGGTTACTAACACCATTGCTATGAGAAAGTGCTTTAAAGTAGAAGAAGACATGAGAGCTTATTGAGAAAATCCTATGCCAAGTCATATGTTTTTGATAAACTATGTCATGAAAAGGGTAGTATGTCACATGTGAGCCAACTTAAGGCATGCCATCCACATCCCAGGCTTTCTCTTATACATTCATGAAAGGTGATCAACTAGCCAAAAGAGACAATGACAAGTGACATATGAGGAAGAGGCTCACTAACCCCTTGCCCCAACTTAGTGTAGAACAAGGGTGAGCCAAAATTATTAATAAGATGCATGGTAGAGTGAAAATTAGTATCAATTAGAGGAATTAGGTGCCCCCACATAAGGAAGAGCACCAAAGTCCTTAAGATGTTGGATTTTACTACTCAAATCCTTACATTCATTAGTAGAATGACCATGAACTCTATGATATGCGCAAAATGAATTCTTGTAACATATACCTCTTGCTTAGTAAAGATGTCATACCTATGCAAGACTCTTGAGATTGCAATATTTTGTTCTCTCCTTTATAGGAGGGTGTAAAATTTACTGAATTTGGATTGTAAGTGTTTTGTGAGATGACATTGACATTAAGCAAAGAGTTCTTTGTTTGTGTCATTTCAAGCAAAGGATGACAACCGATACTAGTAGTGTCTATTAGGTTAGGATGTGCTACTATTAAGGTTGGCTTAGAAGAATCTTTTGTGATGGTGTTGATATTGATTGATGGCTTGTTTATTTATATCAAAGGAAAATAACCAAGACCATGAGTTGTTTGTTGCATGTTAGTCTCTATAGGGTTTTAGATACCTTGTTCATTAGCACCACATCCTTTTCATTATAGCCAAGTTGTTTCATACGTTCATAACCCTTTCCATAAAGCTTTTTCATTGCTTTTGGGTCTAGTGGTTGTTTGTAATTGGCTTCATCAAAGGTTGTTGTGTAATATGTTGTATTTTGTTCTAAAGTAGTTGAGGAAAATGTGTTTGAAGGGTCTTCCAAGTTTTGTGTTGACATTACTATATTTATGTGTTCCTTATTCAAATCTATGTTTATGATCTTGTACTCGCCCATGAATGTATGTTCAAAATCTAAGGAACCCCAATCATCTTCTAATAGCTTCGTGACTTCCTCAATATGCTTTTCTTTATCTTTTTGTTGCACGGGTTCCACTTGAGTAGTTGGTGTTAAGGTTTTCAAGGGATTGTCTTTGATTTTCTTAAGTTGCAAGCCATTATAAGGTTCATGATCAACGTCAAGTGTGTACACTTTGTTGTTGTAAATGTATTTCATTTTATGATGAAGAGTAGAAGGCACACCATTCATTGCATGAATCCATGGTCTGCCTAAAGGAAAATTATATGAAATTTCATGAGGCATAACATGGATTTGTGTGTCCAATTGACCTTCCAAGCTGTAATAGGCAAAGTGATCACACCAAGTAGTTTCTTTTCTACATTGTCAAATCCCTTAAGAGATAAATAATTAGGTTGAATCTTTGATTTATCCTCATGAAGCCTATCCAAAATGTTGACGCTACACACATTAAGGGAGGACCCATTGTCAACATGGGTTCACTTTATCCCTATTCTTCTGTATTGAGCTATGATCATGAAATCATAATTTATTTATTTTCATTTCCAAAAGGGGGAGTTCACTTTGGTGGAAAACAATGCCAAAATTTAGTCCTTGAATCTTGGTTGCACATTAGAAGGGATAGGAACTTGTTGTAAAGCACTTTGAATCATGTTGTGGTAGTGAGGGGATGCTTGAATAAGGTCTCATAATGATATCTTAGCAGGAGTATTTTTTAGTTGTTCAACAAGATTGTACTCCTTTCCACTTTGTGAAGGTAAACAAGGGGGACCTAGTAACATGGGATTAGGAAAAGGTAGGGGTGTTAGTATTGGTTGTTATGGTTGTGGATTATTTCTAGTGTTATATGTATGAGAAACGGTATTATGACTCGGTTGCTGCAAAATATTGTGCTTAGGTGGGTAAAGGACAAGTTCAGGTTGGTTTTGAATGTGTTGCTTGTGTGATGGGGGGTAAAGAATGAGTTGAGGTTGAATAATATTAACATCCCTTATCAAGTGAGAATCTAATGTTGTCTTTTCATCTTCTTCTAAGGGCATAATATCATTAGTGTTAATGGTTTCCTTTTGTTGCACTATGATATCCTCCCTAGAAAGAGATTTTTGAGGAGAATGACCAACTAGATGTTCATGATATTCAGAGGTTGGTTCCTATAAAATGACTTCATCGCAAGTAAGGGAGTTATCAATGGCTGAATTTTATTGTTTATCGATAGTGGGGAGACTAGGGGAAAGATCTATTTGATTTTCACTTTTCTCTAAGCTTTCATTCTCATGTGCCATAATTTCTAATGTAGTAGGAGAGCTTGTAATATGTTCATTAATGATTAAATTTTGTAAACCAACTTCATCACAAGTAGGGGAGGCATCAAGAGAAGGACTACAATGGTTTCCATGTATAGATCTTTCCCTATGATAGGAACATTAGGGAAGGGAGGGACAATATTCCCACGACTCTCATCTATTGTGTTTTCCAACATCAAAGTATCATCTTCATAGCTATGAGCGATACTAGGAGAAGAAAAATTATGATTATCATGAGCAGTTATGAGTTCATTCCTTTGGCTCATAATTTCTTGTGGATAGGTAGGGAAATGATAATAAAGAGGGTTAGCATAGATCTTAAAGGTTTTCTTATCTAACACTAACATATTCTCATCACTATCACAAGAGGAGAAGATGTTAGGAGATGAACATACATAGGTGTCAATGGTCTCTTTTCATGTTGTGTGATCATCATGATTACTTATTGTTATGTTCTCTTTTTTAGTAATGTTTTGTCTAATAGATGAGGTAAGAGGAGGGAAACAAAATGGGTTTTAAAAACTCTCATCAATTGGTTCTTCTAACACTACAATATCTTCTTCACAAGTAGGAGAGATATTAGGAGAAGAACAAATGTGATTGTTATGATTATCCAAGGTTTCTTTCACTAGACTAACCTCATTCACAGAAGGGATACTAGGAGAGGGATCAATGATGAACAAAAAGAGAGGGGAAAGGACCTCATATTTAGATGCACTTAACAAAAATTTCTTACAATATGCAATACGATCTAAAAATAGAACATGAAGTATGATAACTATAGATTTTTGTAATGAAAACATGATGTAATGATTATTCTTCAAGCTTGAAATGTAACCATACTAAAGCAAACATGCAAAAGAGGAATGCAATTTTTTAGATTTTAAGGAGGACAATTGACTGATTATGCTATGTAACAGTTATATTTTTTGCTCCTAGCTCAAAAATAGGTTAAGTTATGTTTTTTTACAAGATGAAGCAAAGATACATATCACTTCTGCTATATTGCATTCCAAGTGTACAAAAAAAAATCAGAAAGATTACATTATCAACTTGCAAATTGCAATCATAAAGATGCATACAACAAAGAAGAAATATTGTACAAATATTTTTAAGAAAAGTAATATTTATTAACAATGTAAATGCATAAGATCTCACACAAGCTGTGAGACTAACTATTTTTAAATAGAAGAAAGAAAACATTGTATATTTATAGATATTAAAGAAAAGGAATGCACATAAAAGGAAGAAGGACCAGCCATTGCCTGAATGACTAGTCTCAGTGGAGTTGTCTTGCATCTTCAGTTTTGTACTTGTCTTGTGTCCAATTGCCTTGTCATTGTTGCTCCTAGTTTCCTGCATTTGAAAGAGAAAATTGTGTTAAAGCAATGAAAGTTCTTAAATCCTGATATGCACATACCTCTATAAACATACAATGTGATCTTCAAGTGCATTAAAATAGTTAGCATCATCAAAATGATCAAGAAACAAAGGAAAATCAAACATATCTGCCATATACACATGTTTTTCTAATTTGTTTGCTTCATGTGCAGATTTAGGAAAATAAATATTGTTGTTTTGATTCATCGAATTATAGCATGTGGGTTAAATGTGGCTCCCACAAGGGTTGATCCCAACATGACTGTAGTTTCCTCGACCAAATACTTATCATTCATAATAGTGAATTGATGAATTCATTGATACAAACAATCAAAATCTATTCAATAAAACTTCAATGAGTCATTGTTCAAAAAATTATAGTACTTCCCCTCTATCACTTTCAAGTCTAAACAGAGTTGATATAGTGAAGTTTAAATTTCTTTGAAATGATAGGCCATCTTGCTAATGAAATAGAGATCCAATCAAGACAGTGGCAGTTTTGTAAAGTCACAGCCTAGCAAAAAAAATATCAAAAGCATAACATAGCAGCCAATGCTTGCTCTTCTCGTAATGGTAACACCTATCTTTAAGGATAGAGTTGAAGATAAAATCATCATTTTATGGAATGAGAATATAGAGTTAGGGGTTTCTACTAAGAAAAGTTACTAAGGTATGAAGTCAAAAATGATAGTTATAGGATTTTGTCAATAAACTATTGTAAACCATGATGAAAATGGTCAAAGTAGAGAGATTAATCATAAGAGGTTTAGCCTAGACAACAATCATTATCCTAGTATTGTATTTGGTCTCAAGCATTCTCTGACATATATGGAATCAAGAAGATATCTAAAGTTAGGAGCAAAGATTAGCAAGGAAGTTCTAAAATGATGACAACTTTCAAAGTGAAAATCCTTGCACAGTCACAAAGTGAACAACTAGTAAACTGATGAAGGGCAGACTTTGAACTATTTTGAAGCAACATAAAAGGCTCAATGACTAAAAGTAAAGAGCAGCTAATGAAACATAGATCCATGTAGCCTTTTTTGTAGAAGAACAGTAATGAAATTATCAGGGCTTTTCAAAATGCTTCCATTTTCAATATGCATGTACATTGTTGCTATTACAACTTACAATGAATACAAGATAGTCAATAACCATGACAAAGAATCAATATGAAGGTGTGGATTTATGCATTTTGTGGCAATGTACAAATGAAAAACACAAATAACAGAGGAAGAAAAAGCAAAGAGGCATTGTTAATGAAGACAACCTTTGGACAACTTGATAGGCCAAGTAAGATATTATAGTATGCATCAATATTATCAATGCTAAATAGAGTGATGATAGAATAAAAGGCAATGAGTTGTTATGCACAAATAATGAACATGTTTCAAGGTGACAGTCCTTTTGAGGAATAATAGTGACAAACAACACTGCTATGGTTTGATATAAAAGCAAAGTCTATAGAAAATGTAAAAGATATGCTGATATGAGACCATGGTCAAAGGTAGTTACGGAGTAAGATAAAGAGGCCAAGTTCGAATTTAGCTCTTCATCTTGTAAAAACCAAAAGCCTGTTTCTTTGATGGTGACCATGAAAATCAGAGATTAAGCCTTGTTTTGTATGTATACCCATGAGGGCCAAACCAAAAAAATGTAGAGTTTTAATTTTCTAAGGAACATGAAACTCCCTTGGTTTTGTTCAGCCAATGGCGGCCATGTTAAGTTGAGATAAAATTTACAAAGGATAAATATATAAAAGAAAAACATTAGAGAATGTATATGTCGAGGCTTTTAAAGCCCAATTTACAAAGAATAGAAGTTTCTATCCATTTTTGTTATTGGTAACTACAAGTGGGTGTCTGGAGAGAATCTACAGAAAATTAGCATGAATGCCAACTTTTTGCCTCTGTGCATACTTTTTATCATAGTTGAGCTCTATTTTTGGAAACCCTTGTCAATGAGCCTGGTTTCTTCGTGAAGTTTCAGAATTAAAATGAATGTTTTCCATTTCATTTTGTTCCTTTTTGTTTTTTAGGGTTTGATACCCTAATGCAAATGCCGATAGGAGTTGGGCATTTTTTCCTTGTATTTTAAAATGTACATTGCAAATTAATACCCCATCCTATGCCTTAGCAAGTTTTTTACATATGAATGCTTAGGAGTCCTTGTGGACTTAGTGCTTTATTTTTTATTTTCCACAATGGTCGAGTCTTATGTATTTTTGCATATAGAACAAATGCAAAGCCTTTGATTTTAGTGATATTGCTATAAATCACTTTAATCAAGGTGCTATTTTTAATGCAAAATAAGATGTTATGGTAGCAAACAAGGCTATGGTCAAAAAGGAGTTGGTTATTTATGGAAGTTATGTTTTGCAAGCATATTGGAGAAGTTTTAAGTAGTTACCAACATGTGGAGGGCATATAGGAGCCTTTTTTCTTATTTTTGGAGAAATTTGGAGCTTTTTGTGGGAAGTTTGAAATGTCATTATGTTGGATATAGTCAAACTTGACTTTTTCACCCTTTTGGAGCTTATTTGGAGGGAATTTGGTTGCTTGAAAATAGGATTTTTGGAGGCATACGAGCTCATGGAGTTTCTAGTTCCTATTTTGGTGGAACTGTTTTGAGTGAGCATATATTGACTTCACTTTTCATTTGTGAGGTAGTTCTTGATATGTATTTTTCTGTCTTGTGACATTCTATAGTCATTTGGATATTACAACATTTTTTGTGACTCATTTCTGGATATGAAATACATATAACACCTTGGATATTATAGACTCAATTTTTCCTTCTTATTCTTGCAATATTGTGTATTACCAATTGATTGATCAAGTTATTAGTGAGGTAATTTAATATCCTTATAGTTTTGTCTCACATTTTCATACCATTTTTGCAAAAGTATGTTCATGCAGGTTGCAGGTTATGTTTAAAGTTGCATATGTCTTTTAGAATGTGAAAGTATTTTCCTTTTAGAAGATAATGTATTCAAACTTTCCTGTGAAATGTTTTTACATAAACCTACAAAACTAATTTGTGAAATTTGAATATTTTCATTAGTGTTCAAGTGTACGAAATTTTGATCTTTCATAGTCCTAGTTAGTTTGGTGTATCACCCAATACTTTCATTTTTAGCATTTTCCCTTTTAAGCACTCCTCCCTTTTCCTTTCAAAATTAGTAGTTTAAGGTGATAACCAATAAGGAAGTTGGCCTTCTCTAGAGGTTGACCTCTTTTACAAGTTACTCACAACTTTAGAGGTCTTCCCATGTTTTCTCTAGAATGCTAAGTCCTACAACTTAACTTGTTAAATCATGCAGCTTAGCTAGGGTGCAATTTCAAAAGACAACAATAACAATGTGAGAATGCAAAATTAAGCAATGCACGAAATGAGCCAAATTAAGCTATATTTAATGAAATACATGTAACAAAAACTTAACTAACTGATACAGATAGGTAATGGTAGGAAACAAAAGTGTAGAAAGAAGGTTTTTAGTGCCGTGAAAAGCAGTTTTAGGGGTATAAAGGGATTGATTCGCCTATGGTGACGAATGAGTCCCAATGGTGAATTTTTTCAAAAAAATTAATATTTTTTGATTGATTTTTATGTTTTCTATGTTGTATGATGTAGTCCTAAGATGCAAATGTAGAATTGAAGAAATTTTTAATGATTTGAGATACAAAAATGAAACTTATATGCACTTTCACTAATGCAAAATTTGAGAAACCCTAGATGCAAATTAACTAATGTAAACCCTAATACAAAGTTAATGTGAGCTAGATCTAGGATGATGATGGAATCCTCCAAATTAGAAAAGAAGGTATTCTAAAGTCGGGTTCACCAAAATGTGGACAATGGAAATGGAATGCACAACTTCCTTCTTAAAGAAAGGGATCTATTTTCACAATGTTCACATTCAAAAATATCTTAGAGACCTCAACCCAATCAAGGATATGAGAGATCTAAAAGTAAGATATCCTTGGGGATGAATGAAACAAGAAAGGGGGTTCAACACCAAGTGCAAACTTGGAAAACATGAATGTTTTGAAAACACAATGTGATATGCAAACATATGCCAAATGACCTAGAAATGATTGTGAAACAAAATAGAAAATTGTAAAATTGAAAGTGTGCACTTAGAAACTTGTTGAGGATGGAATAGAGACTGGAAATGCTACTAATCCTAAAATTTTGACCTACTGGGACTCATTCGCCATTGTAGGCGAATCAGTCCTAGATTTGGAAAACTACACTCGAGCCTGTTTCAGACAAATGGGTATCCAAATCTACATAAACCTCTAAAAAAATGGTACAATAGAACTTATTCACCACTAATGGTGTATGAGTCCACTTTGATTTTTCTAAAAACTCAAAAGTGGAAATGGAAGCTCTCGGTGTGCTCTCTTCGTACCTCCAGGTGTTTGGATCTGAAACCTTGATTTCTAGCACTATAAATGACAAACTGTAGATATTTTGACCTAGCCAACAAGGAGATAACTTCAACAAGTTTGCAACTCAATCTTCAATCATTTCCAATGTACCTAAATCTACAAACACAAAGAAAGGGAGAAAATGTTGATTGTTAGGGCATTGGGGTTTGCCTTAGTCAAACCCCTTCTAGGTAATTAAACCAAAATAATGAAATAAGATAATGAAGCATGAAATAATGAAATTAGAGACTTTCCATGATAATAGATCTTGAATTTTTGCAACAATGGATGAAGAATTTTCCCTTGAATGTCTAAAAAATGCTATCTTGATGACTTAAAATGCTAAAACCCTAGCTTGCTTGACTTGAGATGAATAATGAATAATTAATGAATTATGAATTAGGGTTTAGAAGCTTATTTATATAGGAAATCCATCTAAAATTCCTGTTAATTTGATCCCCAAGGCCGACATTGAAGAAAATTAAACTTAAAACCTATTTTTTTCCACTTAAACCCCAGAAATAGCTCAAATGGGATTCATTTGCCATCTTGGGTGAATGGGTCCTAGAGGGGCTCTTTTTCCAACTGGGATGTCGGGGAATGAAGAAAATAAGCTTTTATGTTGATTTTATTGGGTCTTTGATCAAATTATGCCTCGGTATGCACAATATGGGGTCATAGGGGCCTATTAATGATTATATAAAGGGTGATTAGGGCTAGGGACACAAAGTTCAATGTGAAAGTGTGACTAAATACACTTTACAACATTAAAATGAGGTCCACATAGCCTAGAAAGGCACAACATCCAATGCGAATGTGTAAAACACATTAAAACACTAGATTAAAATTAGGTTTAATTTACAAGCCTTCTAGATTAATGTGAGAATTCAATTAAATACATTTTACAACATTGAATTAGGGGAAAAATAGGTCCATTAGACTCAGATGCTTAATAAAATTCTAGAAAAGTGTGAAAGTTATTTACAACACTTTACAACAAATTTTCAAAACATGCATTTTATTCAATTTGCAAGGGCCCAAGACCTAATGTGGATGTATTATTCACATTGCAACATTAAATCAAGGAAATATTAAGCCAAAATCACAAGGAGGGCCCAAACAAGACAAAAAAAGTAGAAGGGTTACTTTTTCAGTGTCCACAATCTCTTTCCTTTGTTGGGTGTGGAGAACATGGGAGAGATTTTGGAGACTTGTGGTGAGAGTTACTCTTATAGGTTACTCATTTATAGGTTTTTCATATCATTTTGGATGATTCCTTGGTACTACATGATTTTGTTTACACTTTCTATATGATGTTATTGGTAAACTTAGTATGCCTTGATCATTTTGAGTTTTTTGACATTCCCCATGCAATGGGAGTTCTTAGATGTGTATGTTCTTCATTGAAAATTTTGACACATGGAGCTTGTGATTGTATTTTATGGGTTAGATGTGTTATTGGCATAAGTTCTACTAATGTTTTAGGTACCTTTGAGGTGTGGTAGATTAGATGGATTAGCATTTACTATGGGTGTTATTTCTAATCTCATGGATTTATCAGTTAGATAAGGGCAACCTGGTTTGGTTTTTTTCTTGGTTGATGGATTATCTTTTTCTTTGGAGGATTCTTCATCTTCAAAATTGTTTCTAGCTATGGGCTTAGAGTTGGTTTAGCTTTTGTTTAGCTCAAAAGCACAGTGAAGTTGTGGTAGTAGCCTATAGCCTTTGTTATCACTTGGATTTGATGCTTGTGTTCTTTGGATTACTGCATATACACCTTGGCTTGTTCCTTTTCTTCCATAGGTGGCATGTTTGGAGGATGACAAGAGTTTTTTACTTGATATGGTGAACATATTGGATGTTGTTGCAGGTATCTTGTTAGTTCATGAGAGCATGTTGGAGATTCATGTGGTTTCATGGATGGTTGTGATGATTTTGTTTGGACCTTAGCAGTTGGCTACCTAATTAGATTGGCTCTTGAAAGGTGTTTGAAAAGTGGGAGAATGTTGGGAGTTAAGGTGTCTCAACCTTTGCAATTTCCTAGCATTAAAATATTAATTTATTAATGCTTATGTTGTAATTTCTTGCTCATATTAATTTGTCATCTAATATAACTTGCACAGTGAGTTGCCAACATATTTGGAGGTGGCATAGGATGTGACATGGATGTTGTGGTCTCCACATGCAAATGTAGGAATCCCACTTTGGGAAGAGATTCCTTGACATGTGTCGACATCTTTGAGGTCTTCTATGACAAAGTATGATAGATTCTTATGACATAGAGCTAGATTCTATTACAGGTTGGAAAAGTGTTGGAAGGCATCTTTGCATGAGGAATCTAGGTGCCCAAGTTTGACCTATCATAGGTTGTAAGAGAATGTAAGAGGTATCTTCTATATTTAGTCAATTATGACAGATTTTCTTACAACTATAAGAGTTGTCATATATGACAGATTTTATGACATTGTAAGGTATATGCCATATATATTAGGGGAAAATTTGGGGTGCCCAAGTATGGAGGAATGTAGAAGGGGTTAGGAATCATGTGACAAGTGTCACAAGAGTTAAATTTTTTTTTGAAAAATTTGCCACATGGATTTGGATGCCCATCTCTTGTAGCTCATTCTAGAAGCTACCTTTAGGCTTGTATTCTTTATATATTGGATGTCTTGGAGTGGGTTTTGTATGTTGACTATTGCAGGTATCGAAGTGTTGTCGAATTTCCTCCATAAGAGAAAGATGTAGTCTCCATGCTAAGGTTGTAATCCTGCAAGTGTATTAATGTAACCTTATTGTTGTAGATTAATACATTGATTTGAAGCTTTTGAGTGTGGAGTTTTTTACCCGAAAAGGTTTTCCCCACATATATCATGTTTTCTTCTCTTATATCTATCTTTCTTCTATCTTCATGTTTTTCATTCTTGAAATGTTAACTTACATGTCATTATGCTGCTGAAATTTTATTAGATCTAAAACTACATCGACTTTCTTCTAAGGATGAATGCATGGGAAATTAAATTGAGTCTATTTCCGCGTTAAGGCATAGTAGTATGTTCTTGTATCAAGATGTTGAAATCTAATTTATTTAGAGAAACATAAGATACTGAAGGTGCATATTGGTTCATGGAAGAATTTTGAGTTCGTCATTTCCCTTTCACATATGATGAAGGCATTGCTAACAATTTTTTTAAAAGACATCAAAACAACTTCCAATTCACATATGAAAATGAGGAATATAATCCTTTCATGAGGGATCAAGGATATCAATTCCATGAATTTATTGTTTAGAAAACAGAATCTTCATTCATAATTCCCTACATTGGTGAAACATGTCACTCATTTAGTACTAGGAACAAAGATATCAACTCCAAAATTTTATTGTTTAGAAAATAGAATGTTTATGCATAACCCTCTACATTGGTGAAACATGTCAAGTTCATTTAGTAATAGATAAATTTATACTTATGTGAAATTTTCTTAACACAAGACACCACATCATCTTTGAATTCATCGATTTTATAGTGAAGGAGGAAAACTATAATAAAATAAAATTGATGGAGATTGTTGAAATCAACACGCACCACTAAATCACAATAGGGATGAGGGAAAAATTTTAAGATTCTTTAAAAAATTATCTTTAATACAATCCAAATTTGGTAGAAATTTTAATTTGTGTGTTATTTTTTCTTCCCTTCTTGGCTTTATTTCTCTTCACTATTTTAATCTTTGTGTTCTCCACCTCTCCCTACGTTTTTTAACTTACATGCTCTTGTTTAAACCTATCTCTACCATTCTTCTTATTCTCATATAACCTCTTTTTTCATTATTCCTTCACACCTCTCATATATACTTAATATCCTTAATGTTTACCTCCTATTAATATACTCAATTGTTTAACACTCGAAATACTGAGAGGGGGGGTGAATCAGTATTCCCTAAAATTGATTAACTTAAAATGAATTTCACAACATCTCATTCAATGTGAAGTAATGGAGAGAAACATTAAAATCATGCATCACAACAATAGACACAAGAACACCAAATTTTATATGGAAAACCCAAAAAGGGAAAAACCATGATGAGGATTAGCTCAAAATATATATTATAACTAGTTATAATGTTTGATCTAGAATGGTGGAATCACTATCCAAAAAAAGGAGAATCACTCACTACCAAAGGGTTCATTTCCCAAAATAGAAAGAGATAAAAGAAAGGGTGGTTCAATGCCAATGGTGAACTACTAACAATGTATCTAACATATTTTAAAGATATAGCTCCATTGAATCTCAAAAAACTAACTTAACACACTTCATACTTCACCACAACTATGATTCACACTTTTCTCTATACCAAATCTCATGCACAGACACTACTCACTTTATCCACCACATTCGCATAATGAATCAACCTTGTGTATATACTGTAACAACCCAAAACATCAATTAGGTCGACCTAATTAGATGTATTGTGCACCACATAACTTGTTGGCCCAAAACATCAACATACACACCTTGTGAAAATAATCAAAACATATACACCACCAAATAGGCCAGCATGGCCCATAATCACTCCTATGATACCACTCCATACACAATTGAATTCTACACAACCCCAAAATACTTAGATCAGCACCAAATAGCAAAATTGGTGAAGTAACATTTGAATGAACCAACTATTCATCCATATCTTGACATGCAGACCACCAAAACACTTGCCACTTGGAATGTACACACCTCTGACATTTGTAAACACTTCCACAAATTTTCATAACATAATATTCTCTATGGTGGAATGCAAAGCATTCCATCATACACTTTGTACTAGTAATGTTGTCATTGCATAGCCGATACTCTGTCAACATTATCTTCAACTGTTAAAGACAAACAACCATGAATATTTGGATATGAACATGTTCAACATGCACAATTGAACACCTAAAAACCACATGACACAATTTTGCATAGCAGAGTAGTTCATTGTAACACTAAAATTGCACTCATGACTTAGGCAATTATCCAAATCACTTGGTCTTCATTGAACCAACTCTTTTGCATCTATACAATGGGTTGACATAAATGAAAACACCATAACAACACCATATGTCGTACTCTCACCAATCTCCTTAATGACAAACAAACTTCCAACAATATCCCTATTAGGAAAAAAGTGTTTTGTACACCTTGCATAATATATTTAATGTAATTATTCTTGGGGCCATTTTATGTTGCATGTAACATTGGGACATAAGTTAAGTTGCTAAAATGTAATTATTTAATATTGGGGAAAATAAATAAATAAAGTACCCAATATTATATAAGGGGACATGGTTTTGTAATCTCATGGTTTTAGTCACATGGTTTTGTGTAATACCACTTAGTGGTTTTGTGGGAGCTTGCTTCTATAAAAGCAACCACAATGGTAGTTATTGAGAGATGCAATTCTCAATGTTAGCTCTGGTTAACATTTGTGAGTGTTTGAAGCATGGCATAGGATGTGTGGTTGCATGTTTGTTCACATGGATTGCTTGGAGAGAGCTTGTTGCTTCAATGGTGTTCATGGGGACTCAAAAGATGTATTGTAATATTTATTGTTGAATAATACATGAGAGATGGATGCTTTTGGAGGTTGGGTATGTTGTCTATTCTCTTGCATGCAGATTCTGAATACTTAGATGCATAGATTTATTTTGGGTTATGTGGAAATTGTCTTTAATTGTTGCAAGTTTCCAACAAGTGGTACCAATGCTTTGGTTGTGGTTGAATAACCCTTGGTAGAGGAAAATCAAAAAAAATCTTGTTTAAGTTTGAATCTATGCATTGCATGTGAGAATCAAATACATGGCAAGATATGAGGGTTTTGTATGTTGTTTATTGTAGATTTGAGGGTTTTGGGTTTGTTGTTTTGATGGGTTGTTTGTGGATTTGGGGTGTGAGAAATTTTGGGTGAAATGGGTTTCTTGGTTTTGCATTCAAGTGGGGGTTTTGTGGGGAAGATTTATAGATGATCTCCTAGCCCAAAATAGACTTCACGATTGGATCCAGGTTGGCCAAGAGACTAAAATTGATATATAATTTGACCTATTTTTGTTACTGGGAAAAATTGCAAAAAAAATTGCCCATACCCCTATTCATACAGACGTCAAAAATAATATTAAAAAAATGTTTTTTCCACACCATTAAAAATTTTCACCTACAAATTGAAAAAACCAATTAAAAAATCAATAGTGAAAAGGTTTAAATAAAAAAATTGTTTTTTAAAATTTTTGAGGGGGGCGTGTGGAGTCACCCCCATACCCACCACCTTGTCATGGTTGTAAAGCCAACAATAGTACTGTCAGTTGACAGTTTTCCACCAATAGTATAGCCAGATAGCCATGGTGGGCTCTTCCCACCCATGTGAGGTATCCCTAGCTATGGTACTTAGCCATTGGTTGTTAAAAAACAAAAAAAAAAAAAATTTGAAAATTCCGCCAATTTTATTTAAAATATATCTGCCATGCATTTTAAATGCATGTGGATGGAATTTATTCCAAAAGGGGCCGATGCAATTTTTTGCATGTAAAATAAATTTAATTGGAATAAAACATTTTTTTGGGTCCATCACCAAGGAGCGGTGCCGCCCAGGTGGGTTCATTGCCTAGCCACCAAGGGTGGCTAAATTTTTTTTACCTCAGGTGTAAACTAGTGTTTTACTTCGAAGGGGCATAACTTTTTCCCAAATTGTCCGTTTTTCAGCTTCTTGGACTCGTTGGAAAGCTAACTCAGAGCTCTACACTGTGTTATTAGAATTTTTTCTATATTTTATAGTTTTTATAGTTTTTTTCTTGGTCAAATTCAGGTGTTTATTTTGAGCTTCGAGAGGGCATATTGGGTGCAAAAGGAGTCGTATTTTGGACTTCCAATAGTTGACAGAAAGCTTTTTTAGAGAACTACATAGTGGATCAGGGTTGGAGTTATTTTGGTATGGTTTATTTTATTTCTTCCTTAATTTTTTTATGGGTTACTTTGACTATGGTGATACTATGAGTTTATGGATGATCGGATCTTGGAGATTTGATGTTGGATTCATTGTATGCTCAGCTGTAAATATTAGATTATTCTCTCATTTGAAATGGTTATCAGTATATGCTTGGATTTTCATGTTGCATTGTTGTATCTACAAGTTGTGTAATGTTGTAGGTGATCTATAACTTACAGGTATGTGTAGGATCATCATGGAAAAAACATGCCCTTAAGTGGCAAAAAATTCAAAAAAATTAGAGTTAGGCAACTTGACGTAAAAAATTGAATAAGTTATCTATATTATTTCAAAAATATGTAAGAATAGAATCTATAGCAAATTGGTTGTAATTTCTAAACTACTAGGTTTTTTAAAAACAAAAATCTATTTAGAAAATTTGAAATTTCAATGCAATGGTACTTAATTTTCAGGGAAAAAATAATAAGTAGGTGTCTATTTGACCACCCTAACCACAATAAAATGATAATATTTTTTATAAGATTTTACATATTCATGGCTAGATGTGATGCATATTTTTTTGTAATTTTTTTCCAAGTAAATAATTAATTATGATTTTTTATTACATTTTTTAAAATATAAAAACTTGTATGTCTAACCACCTTAACTTGGTCAAAACTTCATGAAATTCAATTTTAATTTTAATCCTATAGTATGCAAAGCATAGAATCTGACGATGTTTTGGATTCAAAAATATGATACCGCTTGAAAGCTATAGATGTTTTTCAATCAGCCTATCAATCAAGACTTTAGTCATAATTTGAATAGAAAATGAATAATAATTACTTATTAAATTCAAAGTAAAGCATAATTTATATCAATGGAAAGCTGAGAATCTCCTTTAAAAACCCTTTTCATTTCATCAATTTTGGGTAAGAAAATAGTCACCAGCCACATACCCATCATATTGCCACTTTTCGGCCCATCATGATCCTGCACATACCCTTACATGTTTCATTTATGACTTGGACATGGGTTGTATTTTCCCATTGATAGTTCAGTGTTGATGTATGTTCAGTTTTGGTGGCTTGGTTTAGTCACTTACTTTGCTAGTTTTGTTGTCATGTTGAGGAGTTGAGATGGTATTTCTAGGTACAATCATGATATGAGACCTATGCAGTTGACTATGATTATGGAGATATGTGGACACAGTTGGGTTGAGTAGTTGGTACATTTGGTGGTGTGTTTGGTTCCTTAACTATGGTACTTGTATATGGACATGTTTGGAAAATTAGATCAGATGTTGATTTGGTGTTTGAGTCTTTTGGTCTATATAGTTATTCTCTTAGATATCTTAGTTTGTAGTTTACTGATGTGATGATAAGTTTCCATGTTTCAGTGATTGGATCTACAAGTCATGCAGGTTGTGGATTAGCTACCCATTTACTTGCAGTGGGATGATTTAGTTGTGGATAATATTTATTCACCAGGTTTGATTCATTGTTGTTGCACACTTTGACAGTTGGTCTTATTTTTTGGTCATTTGTACATTGGTATGTGTGCTTAAAGATGAGATCGAGGATGGATGTTTCTTATAGTACCTGGAAAGTTGTTTTTGGGACTTGTAGCATATGGTTTATCATGATGTCATGAATAGCTTGGTTACACTTTTTAGTATGAGTTTTTTGATAGTGATGGATTGGTGGTGATTGGATATGTTTATGATAGTTTGTTGGTAGTTGTAGGTATCTTCTTGGCTTGGATATTTTGGTTCTACTTGTTATGTTACTAACATTTCAGTTGTGTGTGTAGACCAGGATGATCTTCATGGAGAGGATGGTTGACACGATGTCATGTGTGACTTGGTATCACAGTTCAGTGGGAGTTGTTGGCAGTGATGTGAAATCACCATTTGATGGTGGATGGTCTTCTGCAGTGATTGTTGGTGTCATGGATGGACTCTTGGTTTCTACTTTTATGCAGTGAGGGTTCATTGACATTTTCAGTTTCATTGATAGAGGATGGTTATATTCACGTGGTTTGGATATGTTGACTTCTTTGGTTGTCATGCAGGACTTCTTTGGTCTATGGTTGAGGTGTCATGTTTTGTTTTTCCTGATATGTGATCCTTGTTTTTGATATGATGGTTATGTTATTATGTCATGATTTACTCTTAATTCCATATTGGAGTTTTGGCATGATACAAGTGCATGTTATGTTCTTTGGATCATATGATACTCTTTGGGGAGGTGCTAGATCATGTTCTCATGTTTATGTTATTGATTCATGATTGGATTTTTGACATTCATCTTGTTAGGTTCTCTTGTATTGGATACATTGATCATTTGCTTGATTACTTCATGATGCTGCTATGTTGCATTTGGAGTTTGGCATGGATTGGTTGGTTATAGGAACTCATGGATGCTTGGAGACATAGATGAGGCTTAAGTTCTCTTGTGATTAGAGACGTGTGTTGAGATGGGTACTCTTGATGAGATTTCAGAAGGAAGTCTGAGGAACCTAAACCTTGGTTGGACGTGAGTTCAACATGGACCTATGAGGAGAGTGTTCTTGGATGAGCCATCATGACTTGGATTTCTTGGAGGAGCATTCTCATTTCCCACTCTTGCTATACTTATAAGTTTCACTTGAGAGGTATTGGTTCATACTGTTACCTTTGGATTGAGTGTATGTGTTTGGGATATTGGTTGAGGTAGAGCAAGACTTATGCTTCATTGTGATAGATTGTGTGGCTTCTCTATTGGGTGGCTTCTTATCTTTGTGCATTGGCATGATGGACGATGAGAGCATTCATGCTTGGGATGGTGGTCACTTTGATTCTTGTTGTGGGTATCTTGATAGAGCACATGGAGCACTTTGATTTCTACACCTGCAAGAACACAACAAATCAACAAATTAATAAGATCAAATGCAAGTTACAATAGAGATTCCTCAAGAAATCCATTTGAATACAAAAGAAAAGGAATGAAATTAAGAACACAACAAACTTAAAGCTAAGGTATCAAATCCTATTCTAAAGAAAAGCAAACTCTTAATCTCTTGAGGGAGTTGGTGCCAATTTGATGTTAAAATTGGCCCTTTCCCTACTCCAATGATGTGACAAAGATGATTGATGAAGATTGATGAGTGCTCCAAGATAAAATTTGCATAACCTAGCTATAAAAATCAATGAGATGGATGAAGATTGCTATGAATTTGAGTATAGTAAGTTTACTCAAGTTGTGGATGATGAAATGAGGAGATTAGCCTCTTATTTATACAATGTCAAGTTGGAATAATTCCCAAAAGAGAGCAATGTGGGACTAAGAATACAAAAATGGCAAGGTGCCACTTGTCAACATGTGAGTGGATGGAGGATGTGCAAGTTTTGAAGAATATGTCGATAAATGCATATATTTGAAATTTGAAATTGTTGAAATGACATGTAAGAGGGAAAGAAGGTGCATTAAAGGCCACTTGGCTCAAGGAAAAAGGACCTTTTAGGTGGAGTAAATGCCTTGTTGGAAGGACAAAGTCCACTTGGATTTTGAATTCAAATTTGAGGAATATTCCTTTATTATGCCTTTTGAGAGAAAATAGAGATTTAATAAATGAATTAAATCTATTTTCTTGTGCAAGTTGCAAAAGCTAGAGGATGGGACACGAGAGGAGATTAAATTAATGAAGGTTAATTAATTTAATGAGAGATCAAAATGATGTTACATATTGATTTAAATTTATGGATTGATTTAAATCAAATATGAGAAGAATATGATTTCAATATTAATTAAATAAAGATTTTTGTTATTTTTAACCAAGGAGATGAAGTTAGATTTAAACTAAATAAGGTTTTAATTTATTTAATTGAATGGATGGACTTTAGAGATTTAATCAAATAAAATTGATTATTTAATTAAATAGGGATAATTAGATCAGATTGATTAATTTAATTAGCAAGAAAGGATGACTTAATTAGATAAATGATTTATTTAATTAAGAGAGGAACATTGATGAATTTAATCAAATAAAGGTATTCAATTAAATGGTTAGACCGATGGATGATTTAGGATGAAACGGTGTTAGTGGTCGGTATCAGATGTGTAATGTCAATCAGTATATTTTCTATGTCTACATTTTGCCCCTCTTTGAAGTAGTGCACTCATTGCATTGGTTCAAAAAATAAAGTCTCGATGAAAAGCCAAAAAAAATCTATTTTTTTTAAATTGCCTCATTGTTGCCTCGGTAAAGGAAATTATGGTAATATACTACCCCCTCAAGAGATTAGATGAAAAAATATGATTTTTGGGTGATCTTGTGAAAAAAAGAGGACAAGGTACTCGATAGGTCTAGAAAGGCTCCAGGAGGTTAAAAAAATGATGCAAAACACCAAAAAATAGTGCAAAACGGCCTTCAGATGGACAAAAATAGGATCAGGGGTCCAAAACCCTAGCAGGATGGCTGAACGGGGTCAAAAAGCCCTAATTTTCTAGCTTAAATAGGCCTTAGGAGGCCACTTCCAATTCATTTTCACACATGACCTTCAAATATTTCATGATTTGAGCTTTGATACCCTAATGAGATGGCACAATGATAACTCTCATTCCATATCTCTGACTGAGTACAGACGTACCAGCGACCTCCCGGCATTAGGGCACTGATATATGATCCTTACTTGAACTTTGTTTTTTGTTTTATGTGTTCATTCATTGCATTTAGAATTAGGTCTCTTTCAGTGGTGCTATATAGCACTACTAAAATTTTAGACTGGACCGCTCGGTCTTTTAAACTGGATTGCCATCACAAGATGGACCGCTGAGATGGAGTTTGGAGTTTGGGAACAGACTTCAAACTCTGATGCCTTTGTGAGATGGAGTGTCAGATTTCAAACTCCGACGCCATGTCAAACTTTAGAATTAGGGTTTGGAACACTCGAGCAAAGTGCACCACCGTGGTTCAGTTTCATATTGGAAGATTCTAGTGTCGTTGCTTGCAAATTTCAAACTATGACACCTTCATAGCTTGCAGCACTGGGCTAGTTTTTTGAATGCTTAGGATAAATTTTCTTGATGATTTTGACACGGTGACCTTTCTTGATGCAGGAGGCGGTGAGGGAGCTCTATTCTCGTGAGCACAGATCATGGGAGATATTTAGTTATTTGCAAGATCTGATTAATAGGGAGCAGGACCGACTTCGAGAGATGGGGCTATGGTACATTGCCTACACATCACCTATGCGGACCCACCTTGGCATGATGTTTGCGCTTGCCAAGAGGTGGAATAGTGAGATGTATTTTCATCTTCCCACTGGCGAGGCCATTGTTACCTTGGAGGATGTGTGGTGCATCCTTAGATTGTTGATACATGGTCGACGAGTTATTCATGATATGGATGTTGCACGAGATGCTTTCCATGCAATCCTGGCTACAGAGGACATTATATTTTGCAAGGGCCAAATAGAGCTAGAGCGCCACATGACACTCATGCCACCATTCCATCTAGTGATTGCTGCTATCATTTCAGGTCTTGTCACTTCAGATTGACGAGGCCTATACTTCAGTCCTAGTTGGGGGCTTTGCTAGGAGTAGATGGTTCATGGCAGGCCAGTCTATTTTGTATGGGGTCTTGTTCTTCTTGCCTCCCTTTATAGGGATCTTCATGAGTATGCATATTTGTATAGTAGGGAACTTGGTGTAGGTGTCACACTCCTTCATGTGTGGGTGTGGGATTATATCTTCGTTCTTCGGTCGCAGGTTATTTCAGTGTCAGTCGACCCCGATGATCTAGTGGTTTGGTATTATAGGGGCGGTGTGTCCTTCATACACACAGGCAAGCATGGGATCCCTCACTAGAGGAGGGTCATTGATGAGATGATTGTGTTTACATGGTGCCTATGTGATCAATTTTAAGTGTATCAATATGTAGATTAAAAATAAATCAAACACACCAATAAGAAATTATATCAAAACAAAAAAATCAAATAAAAGGAATGCAAACTCAGTCTTTTATCCTTGATGTTGTATTATCATCCTCTATCTCCAGTGTTTTTGTTGATTCCATCTTGCTCTCAGATTGTATGCTAGGCTCAACAAATAGTCTTCCTAGAGAACAAGATTAAAGATGAATGCATGTTATGCTAAGATATGATTAAAATGATTACGCTAAACATGATTGTTGATAATGCTAAAATGCTAATCTTCTATCTCTAATGCATTTTGTGTGTGTATTCGTCTGTCTATCTATGTGTGTGTAACCAATGCTTGGATTCGCAGAGATATTTATAGAATTTTCAAAACCTTCTAATTGGCTAATGTGATTAATGGCTATGATAATTCTAGCAGATTGAATGGTCGAAGATGGAGAAGACTGGGGAGAAAAATAGAAGAAAAATAGAAAGCAAGATTTGTTTCCTCTTTCATGAGAGATGATAAAGATGAATTGTAAAAATCATCTTTTTATGAGATTTGAGAAAAGATTTTGAAGATAAATAATGAATTTATTGAATTCATTATTCATTTATTGGTGACATGGAAGATTTTCTTAATTAAATAAAATATTTAATTAAGATTTGGAAAGTGACATGTGGAATTAATTAAATAAGCATATTTAACTAATTTTAGAAGAAAGCGAATTAAATTCAATTAAATCAAAAGATTTAATTAAAATTAAATGTGATAATTAATTTAAATAAACAATGATATTTATTTAATCAATTAAGTGGACTGAAGAAAGTGGTAATTAAATAAAATGAATTTATTTAATTAAAGTGGAAGAATAAAGTAGGTGAATGATATAAATAAATAAATTAAATTTATTTATATGTAGAGGAATTAAGAAAAAAATTAATTAAATAATAAATATTTAATTAAATGCCAAGATTAATTAGACATGACCATTTTTATCCATATACATTTTGCCCCTCTTTGAAGTGATGTGTGAAACGCATTGCTTCAAATAAAATACTCCTACTTTAGAAATTTGTTGTGTTTGATTTTGCCCCTGGTTAAAAAAAAAAGGTGCCTGATATGCCTTTTGATTTGACTATGATATGTTTCTGATTGAAAGATGATGCTGATATTAATTATGCCCCCTTAGGAGGTAAATTACTGATGATGAGGAAAATGTTGATCTGATGATGAAATTTGGATGATGAGAGGGATGCAATGATTTAGCTCCCGATAATTGATTAAAAGATGCCCCAATTTGAAAAAGAAAGTCAAAGTTTGAGAAAAAGATAAAAAAATAAAAAATAAAATGCCACAAAAAACCCACCTTGGTTGACCTTTAAAAGGTAAAAGGGGTAAAAAGGGCAAGTTATTTTCACCTTTTGACTTTAGTGATTTTGTGCTCTTACGTTGACTTGGTGAGATGGAGATTCTATACCACCGACATAGATTCGAGCGGGCCCACCAATACTAGAGACTAGCTGCATATGGACCATCGATGAGTCGATTCAACCCTATTTGTGCTGAGAATTTGTGATTTGAATTGAATTTTGATGCATTTTAGTGTGGATTTAGGGTTGAGCATCCCATTTTAGCACATAGAGTAGAAGTTTTAGCACATTTGAAATTTCTTTTAGCGCATATAGGGCATAATTTAGCACTTTTAGGAAATTTAGGTAGAATGCACCGTTTGATGAAAATAATGATGTAGATTGCTTCTTTGGTCAATAGATAGGTAAATTGTCATGTCATCATGTTAATATGGATAAATCTGATAGAAAATCTAATGATGAATTGATAACATTGCTTCCCAAAATAGAAAACAAAGAGTAGATAGCTAATAACTTTGTTTCCCTTTGAATGAAAAACAAAGAGTAGAGTAAATGATGGATTGTTTGATAACTTTTCTTTAGAAAAAAAAGAGTAGATGTTTGATAGGACTTCTAATAAATTTTCATTCTACAATAGAAAACAAATAGTAGATGATGATAGAGTAAATTGATTTGATATTGAGATATCATTGATTTAGCATTGATTTTATGGTATGAGTCACTTAGATAGAATACTTGATATGGTTCACTAATATGGGTCAATGATAGATAGATATGAGTCTGATTGATTTGTATGATGTGAAGTAGATAGATCATGTTGATATGGGTCGATGATATGAGTTTGATTGATTTTCCTTGTGATGACCAAAAATAGGAGGGTTTCAAAAACCTCCAGATTAGAGAGCGCTTCCCTGGAGGGTGGGATCGAATACTAGATCTAACACCTATAGATGTATAGTTGATAGTGGGATGTAGGTTAGGGCATTTATTATCTATGCCAGCGATTCGGGTCAACAAGCGACTATTGACCGCACTAGCAGAGAGGTGGCATTATGAGCATAATACCTTTCATTTGCTAACAGGTGAGATGACTGTGACCCCTGAGGATGTATACAGGATTCTAGGGATTCTAAGGGTAGGTGTTCTTGTGGTTTATGACCACAAGGAGCTAAGTGGTATAGATGCACTTAGGAGAGTGTTTGGGGATGCTCAGATAGTAGGGTATTGGGTGTCATGGGAAGATTTTAGGGGATATCTGACCTTACCTACCATTTTGGTTCATTCATTGGAGGCATCCTTTTTCTAGACTATCAATCAAAGGGATTATCAGTTGGGTGGGGGACGATCATTGAGTTGATGATAGGTAAGCAGCAAAGATATGCCTAGGGGAGCTGCATGTTAACTCATTTATACCATGATTTGTATCAGGTAATATACAGTGGATCATCCAGTTTGTCTTGTGGTGTTACCCTACTCCAGATTTGGTCATGGGAACATATTGCTATTACGAGACCACTTTTTCCTAGAGTGAGGCCACCAGGCAGGCCATATGTGTATGCATATTCTATTGCACTTGTTCAACCCAAGCTGGGAAAGTTGGAGTACTAACAATGAACTCTTGATGATGTTGATTCAATGATATGGATACCATATACGAATTATGAGGCATGGGATACTGATCATCTAGAGATGTCATTTTTATGTATGTTGCAGTATCTGATAGGCCGAACCCCATTCATTAGAGAGAGATTTTTGGCATTGTGAGTATAGAGATAGTATGGCTATACACAAGGGATGTTGCAGGGTGTTGCTCACTATGGGAAACACAAGGATGATCTTGGATGGGGGTCGTGCATTTCATATTAGGTAGCATATACAGAGTATACCAGTTTACAACCTAAGGCATGGGCTTATAAGCCAGATATTACGGATGCAGGGATGTCAGAGGAGTACTCTGCGTATTTTCACACACACCCATTCCCTCATTTGACATGTCTAGATGAGTTGGTGCCCATTTTAATGGCACAACAGCCATGGGGTAGGAGACAAGAGGATGTGGTAGGGGGAGAGTAGGCGATGGGTAGAGGGGATGAGGAGGAGGAGAGTAGAGAGGAGGCAGAGAGTGGCGATGAGGAGAGTACAGATGATCGTGGTGGGGATGATGGCAGAGATGGTGGCAGAGATGGCGGAGGGGAGGAGAAGAGGTCAGTGAGGTAGGAGATAGATATCTTGGGTCGTGCTCAGATCATGTAGAGGCTGAGGTCTAGTACTAGATGGAAAACAATGATTAGGGTCTCCTCTATAGTGCAGTAGGCATATATAGATACTCTACAGGACCAAGTACAGATGCTTTAGGGGCAGTAGGCATAGTTGTAGAGCTAATTGGCTTAGGCTCAAAGTTTGGTAGTGCAGTTATAGGCACAACTTGCGCAGGCATAGTCACCTCCTCCTACCCCAAACCCACAGGTGGCCCAGTTGATAGTAGAGAGGGATTCTTTCAGACAGAGGGCAATAGAGGTAGAGGGTGTTTCTCAGAGACTCATGGACATTGTTAAGAGTGCATATTTGTGAGAGGCCATTGCAAAGGGATTCAAGATTGCTAAGGAGGCTGAGCATTATCAGATTAGATACAAAGAGTTGTGCCCTCCTAACCATAGAGAGCCTTACCCTCGGTCCCACAGTAGGACTAGGAGCAGATCACATACAATGACACATAGCAGAGGGGTTACAGGGCCTTGATAAGATCCTGACATAGGGAGTAGTGCCAGGTGACCATCCTCTAGACCAACTCCATCAAGGGGCTCTACCAGCCATCCTTGATTTATTGATGCAATATTATTTATGTATATTATTTTTGGAGCATTTACATTTTTTGTGATCATGTCTCATGTATCTCTCTATACTTTTCAATTCCATTGGACATTGGTCATTTGTATGTATTTTTGATGAGTGGTGATATGCAGCGGCAATGAGTTTTGGTGATGTGTGTTTTTGATGTGATGATGTGATATGCATGTATTTGTGCCTGATGTAGTATGGATTTTGATATGCATTTTATTGATTTGATGAATAACAGGATATGCAGGATGATTCATGATATGATGGTGATTTGTGATGCATACTAATAATGTCATGCAGGTGGATGACCTAAGATGTTGAAAGTGTGTAATGGGATATATGATATGTTTATGAAAAATGATGCAGAAATGTATGTTTGATTTTTGGATTTTTTAAATGTAAAAAATAATGATGATGTAATGGAAAATGGATGTTTATGTTGATGAGATGCATCATGAAGTTTTAGTATGTATATGAAAAAGATCTGAAATGATATGTGAAATGGGTCAACTGTTATGGGAAAAATGACATGATATGATATGAATGTAATGTGACAAATGATAAATAATGGGATGAAATGAACATGATTAATAATAATGAGATGTATGATGTAATGAAATGATGATAAAATGATAATGATAAATAATAATGTAATGAAATAATGATAAAATGATAATGATAAATGATATTGTAATGAAATAATGATAAAATGATAATGATAAATGATAATGTAATGAAATAATGATAAAATGATAATGATAAATGATAATGTAATGAAATTATGATATAAAGATAAAATATGAAAATGAAATGAAGATGATAATTTATATGCAACTATGTAGAAATGAAAATGAAATGGATATATAAATGATAAGATGGTAATGAGATGAAGATGATAGATAATATGAAAATGAAAGTGATATGAAATACCTAATGGATAAATGAATGTTATGAAATGATAAAGGATTTAAATGATATGCAGTAAAATGAAGATGATATAAAATGAGAATGATCAATGATATGCAATGAAATTATATGTGATAAAAAAATGATAAATGGCATGATAATGCATAATGATGGATGAATAAAGAGTAAATGATAAACTATATAATATGTATAGGACTTAGATGAAATGATAATTATTAATGAAATGATGATGAGGATGAAAGATGATAAAGAAACAAATGTATGAATGTCCTCCACAAATAGTCCAAAGGAGCATGACAACCGTTGATATTTTTATTCAGCCTTTCAAAAATCTAATGCAAATCCAATATGTAGATATGTACAATGATCTAAGTGAAATGTAATGAAATGAAACCAACCATTTGTTGAGACCTTTGCTAGCATTCTTGAATCATCATAGAGTGTTTTAAAATGTTGGAAGTATGTACAAGCATCAAAGGGGAAATTAGCACATCTTTCATGATTTTTGATATAGCAAGTGAACACAAGCATCAAGGTATAATTCAACCAAGATGACCTGAGCATTTCTTGCATAAACAGACAAATATTAACCACTTTCTAATGCAAATTTGGAACTATCATCAATGATATGCTTTGAAAATCATGCCTCATGACATATTTGCACCAAATTGATAATCAATCTCAAGATAGCAGAAAAAGAAAAATCATTCTCTTTCCTCACCACTCTAGTTCAGTACATCACCAAATGTGATCCAGGGGGATGATATCAAAAGTTAAACAACCTTTGTTCAAAATATAATACTACTATTCCAAACATTATTCAGATTTTAGATCATCCAGATATGAGTCATGATATGAAATTTGTTGAAAAACTGTGATATGGATCAATGATTGGATAGTTGGTCATGTGATTTGATTATTTGTTCGCAAGATTGGATGTTATTTTATTGTCTAGTTGTTTTGGTAAACTCTTAAAGTTGATTGTTCTCAGTATGTCAACGTTTGCCCCCAGTAGTGGCACAACTTGCTAAAATGAATATGTACAATGATCAAGCCATGGTAAGACATTATCACTCTAGGAAAATGATGGCATTATGATGTTGTTATGGCCCTAGAATGATGCATGAAAGGAAGGTTAAGAATCTAAGTACAGAACATGAGGTAATAGATGAAGAGCTACAAATAGCGTATGTTTGCCAAATTTTCACTATTTGTGTTTATTGCATTTTTTTGATTTCTTTTTTATTTTTTTGTATTTTTCCTGTCAATAGACTAGTTGTTGCCAGGTTTTTACCCAATGACGATTTTTTTTTTTAGAACTTTTTCTGATTTTTATAGATTTTTTAGGACTTTTTGTTGTTTTGTTATTTTTTAGGAATTTTTCTGCTATTTTTATGGTTTTTTCAGGACTTTTTCTGCTATTTTTATGGTTTTTTTAGGACTTTTTATGTTGTTTTTGTTATTTTTTAAGGACTTTTTATGTTGTTTTTGTGATTTTTTCAGGACTTTTATGGATGATGATAGTTGATTCAAACATAATACTTCATCAAGTGCATACTGCTGATGGGTTCATCAAACAAGTCCCCTTCTAATTTTGACAGTTTGTATGCTCTTGAACTGTATACCGCTATGACAACGTATGGACCCAACCAATTTGGTTCAAACTTTCCTTTCTTCTCTCTGTCTTGCTGATTTCATGGGTTTTCCTTCAAAACAAGATTACCGACCTAAAAGGCATGTGGCTTGACTCTATGATTATAGCTATGAGACATCATCTATTGATATGATTTCAAATGATCAGTTGCTCATTGTCTCTTTCCATCAAGGAGTTCTAGCTCTTGCAATTAGGAAACTCTGTATTCATCATCTGTTGTGAGATGCTTCAATGATACCCTGAGTGATGTAATCTCAACTTCTAGAGGTAATATGGATTATGCTCCATAGACAAGAGCATACGACATTGCTCCTGTTGGTGTTTTGATGCTAGTTAATCTATAGGCCCATAATGCAGGATTTAGTTGAATGTGCCAATCTTTCCCTACATCATTCACAGTCTTCTTCAAAAATTTCAATATAGTCTTATTTGAGGCCTTTGCTTGGCCATTCTCTTGTGGATATTATGGTGTTGAATATCTATGCTAAATATGGAATCTCTCACAAAGTTCATCAACATATTGATTCTTGAGCGGTCATCCATTATCTATGATAATGGAGTTGGGAATTTCATACTAACAAATAATATAGTTTAGTATTAATGATGAGATTTGTTTGCCAATAACCTTAGTAAGAGGTACTACCTCAATCCACTTGGTAAAGTACTTTGTTGTTGTGATGATGAACTTGTGTCCATTTGATGATGAAGGATGAATCTTTCCAACTAGATCTAACCCCCATTGAGAGAATGACTAGGTTGGTGTGAATGGTTGTAGTTCTTGTGTAGGAGCATGAATGAGATTCCCATGAATCTAACATTTTGAGCACTTCTTCACAAAAATGAATGATTCTCTTTCTGTTGTAGGCCAATAGTATCCCATTCTAATCAATTTCTTGGATAAGGTTAGTCCACTTGAATGAGTACCACAAATGCCACCATGAACTTCTTGTAAAGCCTTGTCGGATTCGTCACGTTCAAGACATCGAATTAAAGTACCATCAAGACCATGGTGATAGAGGGTGTCAGCGATAAGAGTATAGCGAGAGGATTGGCAGATAAAGTTGTGCTTTTGGTTATAGGATAAGTCAGGTGGTAAGATGTCATCTTTTAGGTAGGAATAAATTTTTCCATACCAAGGTAAATTGGATCTTACTAAGTGGCAAATGATTTATCTTTTAGGTGTGTCATACGAAGGTATAAATGATTGTTCCACTAGAAATTCATAGTGAGCCTAATTTTTTGGGAATTGCAACAATGATGCGAGTGTGGCCATGGCATCAGATACCTTATTATCAAGTCTCAGAATCTATATGAACTTGATATCTACAAAATTCTTCTTGAAATCATCAACCATCTTCTTATATGGCAATAGTTTGTCATCTTTGGTTTGATAATCATCATTGATCTAATTAATGACTAACTATGAGTCACCATAGACTTGTAGTTTTGTGATCCTCCATTCCAATGCTATCTTGAGTCTAGTGATTAAAGCTTCATATTCGGCTATGTTGTTGGTGCATGGAAACATTAGCCTATGACTAAGGAATGGTATGTCCTTGAGGGGTGACAAAGAGTATTCCTACCCCCAATCCATGTTGAGTGAAAGAGCCATCAAAATATAATGACCGTGGTTGTTTTGATTCTACAGTGAAGACATCGGCATCTAGAAATTCAATGTGCATGGGATGCTCTTCTTGTAGTGGTGCTTCATCCAGTTTATCAGCGATAACTTGTCCTTTGATTACTTTACAATCAACATAATGGATGTCAAACTCACTCAAGATCATAACCCATTTTTCTAGCCTTCCTATTAATGTAGCCTTGCTTAGCAAATACTTGAGTGGATCAATCTCTACAACAAGATTGATTGTTTGAGTTAGCATGTAGTGTCAAAACTTATGTGAGGAAAAGACTACTGCTGGACAAGATTTATCGATGAAAGTGTAGTTGATTTCATGACCTATTAGTGTTCAATTGATGTAATAGATTGCACGTTCCTTTCCTATAGAGTCCTTTTGTGCTAATAATTCCCCCAAAGATGTCTCGGTTGTGGCAATATATAAGATTAGTGGTTTGTCTGGATTTGGTGGTACTAGAATTGGTGGATTCATTAAGTACGACTTTATTTGTTGAAAGGCCATTTCACTCTTGTCATCCCATTTGAAAGGAACATTCTTATGCAAGAGATGTGTGAAAGGTATACTTTTATTTGCCAGTTGTGTGATGAACCTTCATATTGATTGAAGTCGTCCCTATAATGACCTCAACTGACTGATATTTCTTGGACGCATTTCCATGATTGCTTGTACCTTGGTAAGATCTACTTCAATTCCCTTTTCAGACACTATGTATTCCAAGAGTTTTCCAGATGTGACTCTGAAAAAACATTTCTTGGGGTTGAGGCAAACTTTGAATTTTTCTAACCTTTCAAATATTTTGGATAATATTTCAAGATGTCCTTCTCTTGTGTATGACTTTACCAATATATCGTCTACATAATCTTCCATGAATGTATGTGTCATGTCATGAAAAATTGTAGTCACAGCCCTTTGATATGTAGCCCCAATGTTCTTTAGACTGAAAGGCATGGTGTTCCAGGAATAAGTCCCCCATGGACATGTGAAAGTTGTTTTTTTCTGGTCTTCAGGTGCAATCTTGATTTGGTTACAAATAGAAAAACCATCGATTAGTGAATACATGGCATGGCCAGCTGTCAGATCAACTAGAGTATCAATGTTTGGAAGTGGGAAGTCATCATTTGGACATGCTTTATTAAGATCTCTAAAATCTGTGCACACTCTAATACTTTTGTCATGCTTGGACATAGGAACAATGTTGGAGATTCATTCTACATAGTCAATTGATCTTATAAATCCCACATCAAGGAGTTTTTTGAGTTCTTCTTTAACTAGTAGTGCAACATGAGGATGCATCTTTCTGAGTTTTTGTTTCATAGGTTTAACTCTTGGTATGATGGACAAGTGATGCATTATAAGAATAGGATCAAGACCTGGCATGTCTGCATAAGACCAAGCAAAGTTGACTTGATTTTCTCTGAGAAATTCCATGAACTCGGGTACTTCTTTATCGATCATTGATGCAACTAACTATAGAATCCTTGGTTTTTCTGTAGTTTCAATATTAAATTCTTTTGTAGGCTCAATCAAGAAAGGTGATTTCTCATGATAGTTCTCTAGGAGAGTGTCAAGTATTCCATCATCTATTTCCTTAAAAAGGTTTTCACCATTTGATACGCTCTTTTTTTTATCATTTGTTTGATCTAACACTGCCAGATTCTGGTTTTCACCATTAGATATTTCTTTTTTATTTTTATTTTTGTAGCTAGGAGACCTGACACTCTCCTGATTAAAGACTCTATGCCAAAAATCGCCAATGGAACAATCATTTGTGTCATTTTTGGAAAGGAAGTTCACAATAGATTCATTGCTTGGAAACATAGGTATATCGATAGGTTCAGATAGATCCCATTCAATGAGATCAGGATGTATTAGTGGTAGCAGGTCATTAGGCTACGTGAATTCGGCTATGGTTATGGTCATAACAGATTTTTTTGTAGGATTTGAGGTATGAGGTAGATCAATGATGATACGGTTCTCATGATAGTCTTGTTCAATTAAATCTGACTCAATATCACTAGAATCATAGTTACCTCGTAGTTCAGATCCTCATGGTTGGGACCCTGACCTTCGATTAGAGTTGGAGTGTACTTGTGTATGACATCAACCTTTTTGTCCCTCCAAAACTCATCATTGTAGATGGTGTCCCATTCATATTCACCAGAGTCTGTGTCAGAGTTATTATCCGTGAAATTCTGAATTGTTGTCAAACATGCTTCTCTTGTATCAGAACCTTCTTGCAATGTGAGGACATTATCATGCAACTGCTTGGATGCTCTTTCTTTTGAATTACTATCATAGCCTAGTCCTGTTTTATCTTTGGCGGCAAGTCCTAAAAGGTGAATAGGCTCAACTACTCCTTTTCTTTTCCCGATAGGACCATTGCCATCATAGCCAATATTTTGCATGAATGAATACCCTTTACCATATTGGTCGGTTGGTATCTTGACATTGAGAACTGTTTCGTCTTCATCTTTATAGAGAAACTTTATAACTTCTCTATCCTCAATTTCTTCCATGGGGAATTTTTCTTTGATAAATCATCCATTAAATTTTGTACTTGGTTCTATTGGTGGTTGTCTTGATGTTGATGCTATAGATATCTGATGTTGTGTGATAGAAGTTTTCCCATGTGACCAAGGTGACGTAGGATGATTAGCAAGATAGAGATAGTACTCCCCTACTCTATTTTCCTTGAATCATTGTTGTTTTTCAAAGCTTTTGGTTAACTGACTAATTTGTGTATCAAATTTTGGAGAAGTACTAACAGGAGCTTCTCGATTGTTGGGAACCAAAGTATCTTGACTAGCTTTGATGTTGGCACAAGTTTGACTGTTTGAATTTTAGTTGGTATTGTGATCTCTTGTATTTCATAAGGAAACTTAAGACATTGATGATATGTGGATGAAACAACTTGTATTTCATGGATCCAAGGATAACCCAACAAGATGTTGTATGCAAGATCATAGTCTAATACTTGACAGAAAGTATTCTTGATAATAGGTCCCACTCAGATCGACAGCATGATTAAACCCTTGGACACTCTTTCCTCATCATCATAGGCTTTAATATAAATATTTCTTTTAGGATCAATGGAGTCCTCAGAAAATAATAAATCTTGAACTAACTTCATGGTACATATGTTCAAACCAACACCTCCATCTATTAGTACGTGTTTGACACGAAACTTGTGAATCATGAATTCTAAGTATAGCGATGAGTTATGGGGATGAGTCATAGAAATGTCATCTTTCTCAAAGAATGAGAGACATGTGGGTGAGGACAAGTGTCCCACCATGGCTTGAAATCAGCCCACATCTAGATCAGTAGATACAGTTGTTTCAACAAGGGCCTTTTCTAGAATTTCCTTGTGTGCTGGGGAAATCTTTAGAAGTTCCAAGATAGAAATCTGAGCAAGAGTTTTTCCAAGTTGATTGACTAAGTCATATTGATGTTGAGGTAGGGTCATAGTGGATTTTGAAGAAGTTCCCTTTAAGACAACTTTAGCTTGTGCCCTTTTTGTTACGTGGACTTGTCTATATTCCATCTTTTCCTTAACTTTTATGACATTGACCTACTCGTCGTCAGTGTAGATATGATTGATTATATGATCATTGAAATGATTCACACTTTTTCTAGAAGACTCACCATTTTGATAGTTGGGCAAAGGGTTGTGAATTGCTTGGTGGTATTCATTTGATTGTTGGTGTCCAATTGTGACGGTGCCATTTTCAATTAAGTCTTGAACAACATTCTTCAAGGCTTGACAATTATTCATACAATGGCCCTTGCACCGATGATAGTCACAATAGTATGCAGCATTCCATGATGGCGGCTTCACACTAGGTTCAAAGTTACGTTGAGGTGGAAAAGTAAGAGCATTTTTAGCCATAAAATCTTTGAATGCGGATTCTAAAGATTGAACTAGTGCAGTAAAAGTTCTTATGCTAGAGAAGAAAGAAGATTGTTGTGGATTTTTGTTTGAGGTATTTCCTAAGGTATTGTTGTTGTTTCCATGGTATCCTTGATTGTTGTCATTCCCTTGATTGGGAGTAAAATTTTGATTCACATTATTTCTCAAAGGAGGAGGATTGTTTCCTTGATTTGTGGCCGAGTTGACATTGTTATAGTTATTGTTGCGAGGAGCACTTGGAGTACTAAGAACAAATGGCTTAGTCAAGACATGATTTGCATATACAACACCATCATTTACCACATTTTTGTTGTGAGTCCAAAAATTAGATTTGTCATTGTGGTGATTTGAAGAGCTAGGATTGTCCTTATCAAGTTTTATTATCCCTCTCTGGGTTAAGGCACCTTCAATGGTGATGGAATTTTCAATCAATTTCTAAAAAGTGGGGGGACAATGAATATTAAGATGATAGCTCATCTCTTGATCTAGGTTCTTTATGAAAGTGGTGATCTTTTCCTTTTCAGGAACATGACGTGGGTATCTAGCAAACAATATTCTCCATCTCTAAAGAAATGTAATGAATGGTTCACCAGGTTTCTGTTTAGCCTTGCAGAGATCAATCATGGTTATTTGATGTATGTTGTAGGAATATTATGATATGAACTCATTAATCAATTCCTCAAATGTCTTGACAGGCAGTGTGATTTTTGAGAGCCATTCCATAGATTGGCCTCTAAAAGTTCTAGGAAATAGATGCATCAAGTATGTATCCTCATGGAAAAACTCTAAAGTCATATTTCAGAAGTCCCTAATATGATTGATTAGATTCGATTTCCCATTGTAACGATCAAACTTTTGGATTTCAAAATGTTTGGGAAATGGGATCATTTTGAGGTATCAGTCAAAAGGATAAGGAAAAATGTCATCAAGAGAATATGTCTTCATTGTGGTTCCCCCTTGCATGTCTTTAATTTTTCCTTGAAGTGCATTAACTTGTTGAGATAAGGCACTAATATCAGACAAGGTTGTTTCATCAAGACTTCTCTTTAAGTTCTCGGTAACAAAATCATGAGGCAATTTAACTCCTTTGTCAGCCAAATACAGAAAATATTTCTCTTTGTTGCATTCTAAAATCTTTTCTAAAGCTTTGTGAAATTTTGGATCTTTCTCAGCTTCTTTAAGGTGATGTTCTTCATCTCATTCATCATCAGTATCTACAGGAGTTCTTCTCATGTCTCTGTTGAAAGGGGACAAATTTTTTTCTCTTTCACCCATGTCATTAAAAAGGGGATTACAACTCACACTATAAAGGGGATTACTACTCTCACCTTCTTGAGTTCTTTGGGTATGATCTTCTTGTTGAATATCCTCTTTCATCTTATTTTATTGAGATCTTGTAAAAATAGGCATATGATTTCGAAATGTTCTTCTAGACTTAGATCATAGTTTGATAAGTGCACAAATGATGATGTTTTGATCCAATAAGATGAAAATCTTATCATATGATAAAAGATGTTCCCAATTCTTGATTGTGGCTTCCAAGGATGAAGGATGTCAAAATCCTATTGGGGAAGTTGAATCAATAATCAGGAATTTTTTTGAAAAGGTGCACTTTTAAGATTTGATCCTTGTTTTTGAAGAATGATAAGTATATCAAATAGCCTAATTAAACTCACTAAAGGATTTGATTGGGATGTGTTGGATATTCAATAGAAGGTTGTGGTAGATAATTGAAGTTGAGAGGTTGATTGTGTCATTGTGATAGAGCTCTTCTCTGTAAATAGGCTTGTGAATACAAAGGCTCTACAATGTACTCATCAGTAAACCCCCTAGAAAAATCTTGGTACCTATGGAGAAACTCACGATAATGGAGCAAGATGTTTTGAATTTTATACAAAAACTTTCTTTGTTGTAGGGTTTTCTTGTAATCTAAATGTTTCTTGGGTTTCTTGATCCTATGGGAAATCAATTTCCTGACAAATTTGGTTGATTTCCACTCTCTAAGCATGAGAGAAATGTTAAAAATGCTACTAGACCAAGGATGTTACAAACTTAGATCTGTCAAAAGTAAAAATTCTGGAAAAAGTGAGAGATGCGCTACTATGTACCCTATATGCGCTGCAAAACAAGCATATGTGCTAGAGAATTAGTCAAATGTGCTACAACATACCTCAAATGTGCTACAAAAAAATGTTTTAATAGTGACCAAAAACTGTTCACAGAATATTCGACCTATGCACTAAAACACTCAATGTGCAAAAATAGGCTCTAAATGCGCTAGAACAGACCTCATATGTGCTAAGATATACCCTATATGCGCTAAAACAGTTTTCCAAAGTAGTTTTCCGAACAGTTTTGAGTAGTTTTCACTGAAATTTTGTATGTTCATTTTGGATTATCTTTTATTTGAATTAATGTGATTGAAAACACAACACTCTGAAAATAATTTTTTTTAAGCCCTTTACTAAACATCAAGTGTATGTTCAAAATGTTTTTCAAAAAAACAATTCACAGGTTTTGCACATAAAAGACAATTCAGGCAGACTCACTCTTAGCACTCAAGTAGATCATCATAATAACCACAGACCACATCTTAGAACTATGTCGACTCACACAGCCATATCACCCCCAAAGGGGCTCCCGTATTTTTTTCTTTTCCAAGTGTGTGCTCAGAGTGACAAAAGTGGATACCAGATCCCTTTAGCAAATGGTCCTTGGCAGTTATATGGTGAGTGTCTTGGGGGCAGATTCTTCCATCCCCTTGCACTGTGATTATTAGGAAGTTTGGAAATTAACACGGTTTGCTACTACACTAGGTTTGTATTAAGGGTTTCCGTTCGGAGCAGAAATAATAAAATCCTTCAGGAGACCTCCCAACCTTTAGAACAAAGGCTTTGGGGATGGTTATCTTGCACACTACCAACAAAAGTGGGTTTCCCCAGATTTCCTTTAAATTTTATAGTGTGGGGGAATAACCTAGCTTTGGTTTGAACCTACTTGGGTTGTTCCACTTGGGTGAGTACTTTTTCCCACAAGAGTAGGCCCTCTACAAGATGTAATAAAGCATTTAAAATTGCAAAAATTGAAAAGGCAAGTCTAGTAGTTTGATCACCCAGTTAAGGGGAGAGCATAGACCTATTTCCACAAACAAAGTAGACAGTGTTCTTTTTAGAGCCCCAAATGACAATGATTTAATCTATCTAAAGATGTTGCTTCACAACAAGCATTGGACTCATTTTAACTACAAAATCAATGTGTGGTGACTACCCTAGGATTGCTTCATTTTAAATTGTTGTGTCTACCCTAGGGTTGCTTCCTTTTAAGCCAGAAAAGATCTTGTCTGTGGAAGGCATCAAACTCAAAAACCTATTTTAGTTACACCCTGCATGTGCCAAAATATCACACATATGTGCTAAAGAAAATAGTTAGTGTGCTAAAACAGAACCCATAAGCACTACAGAAAATCCTAAATGCACTAAAAGAAATCCTAAATGTGCTAATCTAAGAATGCAAAAAAAATATTTTTTATTTTTTGACAATTTTAAATTGAATTTAAATGAATTCATTATTTTGTTCCCTAGATGTGCTAAAGAAATTCATGGATGTGCTGAAACAGTTCCTGAATGTGCCGAAAGACCTGCAGAAGCACTGAAAGAGACCCTGTATGCGCTAAGGAAACTCATGAATGCAATTGTTATCACCTGAAATTGCACCCTTGTTGAACCTAATGTTCAACACCTCAATGTAACATGGGAAGACCTCTAAAGATGTGGGTTTCTTGTAAATAGAGGTCAACCTCCGGAGAAGGCCGACTTCCTTTGGTATCACCTAAACTACTGATTCTATAAAGGGAAAGGGAGAAGGAGTGCATAAAAATAAAACTAAATACTATGGTGATACACCGAACATTACTTTGATTTAAAACTAGACTTCATACACTTGCTTGCAAAGACTGAAGATAAATTTGCATAACTCACTTCTGCATATATTTTTTAAAAAGTGTTTCACAAATAGGTCTTGGTGCTAAGATTCCTAGAAGGAAAGTTAATTTCACATCTAAAATTCATTACATCTTTTGACACAATTTGTGACCTGCAAAAACATGCTTTTTGCATAAAGGTTCTAAAATCTGAGACAAAGCTCAAAGGAAATAAACATTTACCTCACTAAAAGCTTGATCAATCAGCTGACTGAACACACAAATGCAAAGAGAAAGTAGGCAAGAGCTTCAAATCAATAATAATCAAGGTCTTTACTGAATTTCATCTCCAAAATTGAGTTACAAAAGTTTGCTAATATGAGAGAGGACTGCAAAAGTCATAGACTTTCAAAAATCATAAGGATAACTCCTTTACAAAGAGGCAAAAATTCTTTATATACAAAAAGACGTCAGCCCCTTAGAGCTCACAAAATATCAACCATCAGAAAGATCTCCCCTTAGATCTTTTTAATGGAGTTAATGCTACATCCTCGCTATCCATGTCCGTGAAAGAGTCACTCCAGGAATGGTCTCCTTGATCTTTTGTGACCAAAACATTAAATTATGGCCTCCCTGTCCACCTTTGAACCTCCTTTCCAAGCTGCCTCATCACTTTTGACTTCAGAGCAGATCGATGCTTTCATTCAGTTGATCTTCCTTGCAAGGATAGTCGCGACAGTCAAACTACCCATGGTTCACATTTGTCTCCCTTAGATTGGTTGAACAGATGCCACATGGTATCGCCAGATGGTCAAAGGTCCTTTAGAAAAAAATTGCATGTTGGTGAGACACTAATTGTGTCTCCCCGATGCAATTATGCTCTTATAGCAACCATCAGCGTAGCCTACAACCATCGGAAAGAGTTCATATCGAGCTTCAAAAAGTCATACAAATATCCCTAAAACCATTGGAAAGACCATCACTTTTGGCCAGACATCTTACCAATGTCAAACTCTCTCGGCGAGCTCACTTTATTTCGAGGAGACATTCCTATGTTGGTGAGACGTCATGGCGAGCTCCCTCATTCTCCCCGAGCTCCTTTCTTTCATCGAGACTTCTTTGTGTCAGTGAGACCTCACAATGAACACAAACCACTCTCCCTAAGTGCAACATTTCTTTCGATAAGACTTCACCAGGTTGGCAAGACTTCTCAGCGAGGCCTCCTTGTTTCGACAAGAGCTTATTTCATTTTGGTTAGACTACGATTGATCAGCAAGACCTCCTGTGAATGATGTCTCCTTTCGCCGAGACGTCCCTTCCTGTCAAGGAGAAATCACCCTATCGGTGAGACTTCTCCGCCTCGCTAGCCCCTGTTTCCAAGACTTCAGCCTTTCAAAAAGACACTATACCAAAGCCCCCACATCATTATACCGTTGTGCTCCTCTGTCGGCGAGACACTCATGCCAAAGGCACAACCCTTCGCCGAGATCCTTCATTTGGGGAGACTTTTCTTGGTCGGCAAGACCTTATGCCAAAGGAAACACTTTTTCCAAGCTCACAACTTTCACTGAGACCTCCTCTTGTCGGTAGGACATCTCCTCGAGACCACCATCTTATGCTGAAGGCATTATGTTTCAGTGAGACATCATTCATTTTCCAAGACGTCTCATCGAGCTCCACCTTTTCTCCCCAAGGACATCCCTTTTGTCAAGACCTTCGTTAGTCACCAAGACATCTCCCTGAGCTCCTGTTCCTTTGGTGAGATCCCTGGCCTTCAACGAAATATTACGCCGATATCAATCCCTCTCGGCAAGACCTTTCGCTAGTCGGTGAAATCTCATGGTGAATGTAAAACTTTATCTCCATTGATGGCCTCGTGAACAACTATCAGTGTAACTCCCACCAGTCGAGAAGACATCATAGTGGATGACAAGAGTCTTATCGATGGCCCTTTCTTTCTTGGCAAGATGATCAGCAGTCAGCAAGACATCATAGCAAAGGCACAAGCTTTCGCTGATGACAAATCCTTTTGGGGAGACCTCTACTTGGTCATCAAGACATTACGGTGAACTCCTTTCTTTCATCAAGACTTCTTCTTGTCAACTAGACCTCTCCCCGATGACACCCATCATCAGTCGAGGAGACATATAAAAACCAATGGCAAATAAAAATTTTGGCTGACTGGTGGATCCTGAATGAATATAAAACACTGCCAGTCGACAAGACACCCGAAAAGTCCCAGCGACTTTCTTCCTTGGGAGTTTTATGCCAAATTTGAATGAGGCAAGGATTTCCAATAGAATTCCTTGTGAAATAGCATCAAATTAATAATTTAATCATGCACAAAAATGTCTCCATTTGGCCTTCATGAACACCTAAAACACAAATGCCCTGCCTGATTGAGCCCATACTTGAAAATTGGGTAACATTTCTGGTGACTTCAGCTAGATGTTTTCCTACTAAACATAAAACCAATAGCCTAAGCCTATCCATTGGGCATGGATTCATTAGATAACTCTGAGGTTGATTTAAAATTCTAGCTCTATACATGGCTCAAACACATTAGTATCTCAAGAAACAGATCACTTGGAAACTTATTGAAAATTGGAAAACTATAGAAGGGAAAACTATCTACCTGTGTTGAAACAACACTTAGGAAAAAAAAAAGATGGATTGAAATGAAACTAGCCTACCCTACTCTAACCATCAAAGAAGCTAGTCAAACGAAACCATTGATAGGTTGGGTGAAATAACTGCCCCTTCTTCTCAATATGCAATAATTATCATGCATGATGGTAGTTACAAGAGGATAATGCTCTAAGAAATATTTAATAAATTGTTGTAGCAATTTATGAAAAAAATATAGAGACTCATGACCCTCCCTAAATAGATAAGTAAGGTTATTCAAGGGAAGATAAGTGAATTGAGTATACTCCCTTTTAACTTCCAGTGCATTTTGGATACCATCTTCTATTGTGTCTTCATGTATAGGTGCATGATTGGTCTTTGGTGTTGTATTGGACTTCATTTGAGCTAGGTATCTAATTGGACAACCTTTGGTAAGGGTAAAGCTTGAACTTCCTTGGCTGATCTCTTGCTCATGAACTACCATTTTATCACCTTGGGGGCTGGAAAGATTTAATCTTTGTGACTCAATTAGTGAAAAAATAGAAACCTCCTCAGTATGTTCATGCTTTCCCAAATGAACACTCATTTCTTCAATAGAGAACAATGAGATGGCTTCCTCCGACACACTTTCAATCAATTCATCAACCTCAAGCTCTTTTATAGACTAGAATGGAAGCTACTTATAATTCTCATCATTACTGGAAGAATTACATTCCAATTCAGGCTTGTTTTCCTCAATAAAGGAAGGCAACAATTCTAGTGGTGATGAAAACTCAAGTTCTTCTGTACAATAGAATGGAAGCTCCTCTAACTAGATATAATCTTGTAAAATAGGTTCATGAGGCCCCTCCTCTAGTTTCAACACCTCTACAAGTCGCTACTCAAGATCATCATAACCCTCAACTCCTTCTGATTCTTTGCTATCGAATGTTGAACAAAACTATTCAATAATACATGTGGACAACTCTTCAAAAAGCTTAACATTGCCTTCCTCCTCCAGAACACGCTTGAAAACATCAAAATTCTCACCTTAGAGGATGGAATCAGATTCAATCTCAGGCTTTTCTTCCTAAATTAAGGCCCCATTGTCTTGCTGATTATCATTTATCGACAACTCTCCAATGTCTTCTTTTTGTTCAATCACTTGTTGCTTTCTATATTCCTCCATAGCTAGATGTAACAGATTTGGAATTTTAATCTCCTCCACAGTGAATGAACTAACTTGATCAGTGAGTTGCTCTGTAACCACACTAGGCAGTACTAGATTTGTAGTACCCCTCTGTTTATGCTTATGTTTTTTGTTGATTCTTTTTCACATTATTAGACCTATGATGTTTTGTTGGATATTTTGATCGCTGGTTTTGAGTGATAGTGGATTGTTCTGTGACATGATGATACTTGTTTGATGATTATTGTTTTCAGACATGATATGATTTAGCGTAGATGTTATTTTCAATTGATATTGCTATGTACATGTTTATGATGGACTAATAGTTATTCATTTTTGTCAGTTTGCTCTGAAGTGTATTGGTGTGGAGAACGGAATCGCATCACTCGCTTGCGAGTGCCTTGCGATATCTGTGATTTTCTCCGCATGGTGTGTCTGTTTAATGTTTTATATATGTATATGTATGCACGTTATTTGCTTGGTTGCAGGATTTGCAGGTACATGACACCGACTCCACCTGTGTATTTAGGTCTGAGCGTGTCAAGACTCAATGGAAACGTTGTTCGGGAGATAGTAGTTTGGTTTATCCTAACCTAGTTTATAATCCTGGTCTTAGTACTTTGTCTGTTTTCAGTTTTGAGTCATAGGTTGTATTGTCATTTCTGTTTGGATAAATTGTTGAAAGCAAATTTGGTTAATTTTTAATGTTGGAATATTGTGTTTTAAATTATTGTTATTTAATTAATGTTAAATGTGGTTGAAATTTACTTACTTGATAATTTAATTCATTAATTAGCTTATTTGGTTAAATAGTTGGTCTTAAAAAGATTAAATTATTTTAATTAAATAAATAAATAAATTAAATTAAATTATTAAGTGTGTAAATTATATTGCATTTAAAAAATTAGAAAATTAAAATAAAAGTAATTGCATGTGAATTGAAAATTGATTTTTAAATTTAAATTTAAATTAAAATAATTATTTACATGCATAATTGAAAGGCAAAATTGCCGAGAAGTTGTTGAGAAGATATTTCTACTTCTCGACAAGTGTGCCAGTGCTTTAATTGATTATTGTTGGGGAAAATTGGTTACGGATATTTTGGATTTGGGATATTGCACTGGGATTATCCAATTTCCTCACGGGGAAATTAACAGAGCTTTTGGCAAAAAAAAAATTCTCTTACTATGTAAAATTCAAGATTTCTTAGAAATTGTTATCTCTATGTACTTGGTTGTTTATTTGTGGAAAAGGATCTTGGTGGTTGGTTATTTTGGAATTGGCTTTCTCAAAGGAATTGGAACCTACAGGCAAGAGAGGCTACAAGGGTTTCTTCTCCAGATAGCAAAGGAATTCAGGTAATCCTCTTTAAAATTTATTTTGTTTGAATTGGAAAGGAAAGCATCTGTAGATATTTTGTTGTGTTTAAATGAAAAGTTTGTGAAAAGAATTTAGATTTGCTGTGTGAAATTTTAATGGCTTTAGAAAGCCTTTGTAGAAAATTCTCTTGAAAACATTGTATTTTGTGAAGGGAATTTAATTGTTTTAGGAAATTGATGCCTCTGGGGAAAAATTGGATTGGAAATTAAAAATGTTGTGTGTATACTCTGTGAAACCCTGAAGAAATTTATAAAATTTCCCCAATATCTCCATTGTTAAATCCTTTGAAAATTTTATTTTACTCTTCAATTAAATTCCTGTATGAATTTAATATTCTTCATATATATAAATTTGATTGAAAATATTATAGAAATATTTCAGTTAAAACGCCGTCCAAATTTTTATGCATTTCCTGTTAAAAAAATTATTAAAATTCGCATTTTTTGAAAAAACGCCGTAGTACGGCGATTTAAAAAAAAAATATTATAAAGAAAAAAATAAAGAAAAATGAGTTGGGGAGGGCCGAACCCTCCCCAATACTCATTGTGGAGGGGCGCAGCCTCCATGGCTATGCACAGCAGCCAGGGGCTACTGGGCGCAGCCCTGGCAGCTGCGCCCATCTTGTGGTAAGTCGCGGGGGTGGGATGAGCAGCGCCCAACAATTTTTAAATTGATGTTTCTTTTTAGAAAAAATACATTGTATTTTGAAATACGGATTATTATTTACGAATTTTTATTTTTATTTTAAGTTTTAATATAATTTATTATTATATATATATAGTTATATATAAATATATAATATATATATTTTAATTAATATATGTTATATATATATATATATTATATATATATATTATATATATATATATATATTATATAAAAAGATAAATGATATTAGTTTTTAGAATATAATATTTTGTTATTTAAGAACGAAAATCATATTTAGTTATTTAAAAAAAAGGTAAAATTTCTTTATTTAATATGATTTTGTAATTGGGATATTTATAAATTTGATTTTCATATTAATGGAAGATAAATTGTATATATATAAATATCAGTGATTAATTTCTTATTTCTAGTTCTTGATTGAATGGATTTAATATATCCAAATGATAGCTTATTATTGAGTTTTAAATTGTTCTAAAATAGTAATTTTTCATTTTTTATGGTTAATTTGGGAATGTATTAAATGTATAAGTCTTCCAGATGGATTTGTGTAGTAAGGGGGGGTGTTATTGTTCAAAGTATATCTTGTGTTGACTTGAGTTGTGTATGTGTAAAATATAGTGTTTTGATACATAAATTTTCATAAAAGTTTTAATGACCGATGTGGGTCAATTTCCTATATGTGATGTACTTTGTGCACCTTATAAACCCTAGTCAGGAAAACACAGTATATCCTTGTTATATTTAGGGGAGTGGCTATTTGTAAGGGCCAACACACAAAATGGTGTCAGGGTAACTTACAAATAGTTAGTAACTCAGTGAAAACTAAAGAACATAGTAGTTAGATTTAAAACACTTAATAAGATGTATATGCCTCGCTTATGACTCATGAGCTACTACAGTCATGAGTATAAGTTGAGAAGGCCTGGAATGGCAAATTGGTGTCTCGTTTCCTTAAGAGACATTTTATTCCGCAACGGCATGCAATAGGGGCCAGGTTTCATAAGAGGTTGCCAGGGTAACCCAAGGATTGGGGGCCGGAACCTAGGAAGAAACACCAGGGTAACCTTTGCATTGTTGTGATGACACTCCACCTAGAATAACAGTTAACCTCGTATTTGTGGTAGAATCAATTGTCAAAAATCTAGAAGCAATGTAACCAATAGTTTGTTTGTACTAGTGTCTAGGGTTAGTAGATTAGGTCTAGGTAACCTTATTACTATCTCCTAGCACGGGGGGGGACCTACGGGTACCACATGGTTGGGTGGAACGTGCACCTTACTCCGTTGGGTCCCTAGTATGATCATGGCATCGAGAGCTTCATGGATGGAGAGCTTTTGATTGGATACTTATGTTTATTTCAACATTGTAAAATGTAAATTGGTAATGTAAAAACATCCCTCAATGTTGTGAGGTGATCATTTGTAAATTGTAATTATTATTTGAACTACCTCATCAGATGGATGAGTATTATATATTCTTTCAAATGCAATGTATGGAAAAACATGGTTGTACTTTATTATTTCTTGAATGGAAAATTTCAATGTTATGCAATGTTTATCTTTATGTTATTAATTATTATGTGCAATGCAAAATAATTAAGTCGCTTATGGAAAACTCAAAGTAGTGTAACGCCGCTTAACCTAGGAATGTATGCAATTAATTAACTTAATATTAATACTTTTAAAAAAAAATTATTACACCTTTTAACACTATTGCAACATTCTTAGGTTATTAAGACGAGGCATTACAGATTGGTATCAAAGCCAAGGTTACAAACACTAGACGCTCTGGGTAATCTAGAGCCCATTAGGTTGACCTAGTACGTAGTGTCGCAACTGATAACCTTGGTTGAAAAGTATCTAAGACTCGTTATTGTTATGTGTAGGAACATGCCTAGGCGAGGAGGAAGAGGTTGTGGTAGAGGTTGAGGTGGAGGCCGAGGCCCAATCCCTCAGGTTACTCCCCCTCCTAGCCCTCACCACAGTGATCAGGGAGAACAGATGGGTCAGAGGAATGAGGGACAGAATCCTGAATAGTCAGCAGTAGAGGGTTCTCAGATACATCCATTACTAGAAGAGGTCCTAGCTCATCTTGGACCTAGATAGGTAGATGAGCAGGAGGTTGTGAGAGAGAGGGATAGATCCCCTAGGAGAGTAGAGGACACAGCACATCAAGATTCTATTATTGCTGGTCACATGAGGGATTTACTGAGAGCACGTCCTCCTACCTTTGATGGTTTAGGAGGAGGATTAGAGGCTGAGACTTGGCTACTAGATTTGGGTAGATGCTTTGCCATGCACCCTTACGGTAGCAATACCCGTGCCAGATGCGCTATTATGCACTTGAGAGGATTCACCTCCACTTGGTGGCGCCTAGAGGAGCAGAAGCTCCACATAGATATTGGTTTTGTGTCTTCGGAGATGTTTCTCGAGAGGTTTAGAACTTGATTCCTTTCAGAACACTGGAGGTAGCGTAGGGCTGACGAGTTCCATGATCTACGTCAGTTAGCTCTTTCTGTAGAGCAATATGAACGTAGGTTCTATGAACTCAAGCAGTATGCTGGTATTGGTGATGATGAGCCTATGCTAGTACAACATTTTATCAGGGGCTTAAACGCCTGCATCAGTGGTGGTGTCCGAGTCTTTGAGCCAAAGACTATGGAAGTTGCAATGGAAAAGGCTCACATAGTTGAGGAAAATCTTATTATGGCTTTAGGTGGGCACATAGGAGTGCAGATTGGGAGTGCTCCTGCAGCAGGTTTTAGTCCACGGGGTGGACAGGCACAGACAGGTGGTTCTTCCAAGAACCAACAGACACCCACAAAGGGTGGGCAGCAACAACAACGAACACCTCAAAAGAACAATAACCCTCAACCACAACAACCAAACAGTCCTCAAACAGGAAAGGGTTGTAATTGGTGGCGCAACAAGCGCAATAGGCAGGATCAGCCTATGCAGAGTGCTTAGTCTACTGTCAATAGGGGTAGTTTTCAGCAGTCCAATGCACCTTCGGGTGGCAAAGGATTTGGTAGAGGCACAGGAATAGGTTGTTATTCATGTGGGTAGCATAGGTACATAGCTAGACAGTGTCCGATGAGAGGTTCTACTGGTTATGGGCCTCGACCTACAGTTTCAGAGCCTACAATGGGTGATGCAGGACGAGCACATATAGTATATGTAGCGGTTAATGACCACCAAGCCGATCACCAGAATACAGTGGTCAAGACTTCAGGTAAGTTACATGGTGTTAGTGTTTCTATACTTTTTGATTCTAGAGCCACTGACTCCTTTATTTCACCGACCATCGTAGACCGTTGTGGTCTTGTGGTGGTAAAACAAGGCGGTAAATGGCAAGTTGAATTCGCCCCAGGGATGAAGGTAGCAGTAGAAAACTTAGTGCAAGATTGTGAACTTAAAATTGGTACATTAACTACCTTAGTAGATTTATATGTTACACCCTTAGGATCGTATGATATAGTTTTAGGTATGGATTGGTTAGCATCTTATCATGCTGTAATTGACTATCGACTTAAGATAGTTAGTTGCATTAATGATTTAGGTGCAAAAGTAGAAATCGTAGGTATTCAAAGACCTATCTCTTTGCGGATGATATCTGCTATGCAATTAAAGAGATGTCTTCGACAAGGATGTCAACTGCTTGCAACAACAATTACTGATTTAGATGAGGGTGAGAGTCGAGAGGTATCTCTTGATGATCATCCTATTCTTAGGGAATTCACAGATGTGTTTCCTGATGACATTCCTGGAATGCCACCGAAGAGGGATATCGACTTTAGAGTTGACCTAGTTCCTGGAGCTGAGCCTATATCTAGAGCTCCTTATAGAATGATGACTCAAGAGTTAGAGGAACTTCGTATCTAGTTAGAGGAACTTTTAGAAAAGGGATTCATTCATCCTAGTGTTTCCCCTTGGGGAGCACCTGTTATCTTCGTAAAGAAGAAGGACAGATCTCTTAGGCTGTGTATTGACTATCGTCAATTGAACAAGGTTACAATTAAGAATCGTTATCCTTTTGCCTAGAATCGATGATCTTTTTGATCAAATTAAGGGAGCTAATGTGTTCTCTAAAATTGATTTGAAATCTGGTTATCATCAATTACGTATAGCTGAAGTAGACATTCATAAAACTGCTTTTCGAACTCGTTATGGGCACTACAAATTCACAGTGGTACCATTTGGGTTAACGAACGCACCATCTGTATTTATGAGTTTAATGAATGGTGTATTTCGTACATACCTTGATCGCTTTGTCCTAGTATTTCTCGATGACATTTTAGTCTATTCGAGGAACATGAAAGAACATGAAGAACACTTGAGACAGGTTTTGTAATGTCTAAGGGAAAATCAATTGTATGCAAACCTGAAGAAGTGTGACTTCTTTCAAACTGAGATCAAATACCTTGGGCACGTGATATCTGGAAAAGGTATTTCTATGGATCCTTCAAAGATCCAAGCTATTGTAGATTGGCTCGCACCTACTAATGTAGGTGAAGTTCATAGTTTTATGGGTCTAGCTGGCTATTATAGACATTTTTTAGAGGGATTTTCTAGAATAGGTCATCCTATAAGTTCTCTTCAGAGGAAAGGGAAGAAGTTTGTTTGGACGGAGCAGTGTCAGTTGTCCTTTCAGACTCTTAAAGAAAAGCTAACTAATGCACCTATACTTATTGTTCTTGATCCTACTAAGGATTTCGTAGTTTGTGCGGATGCATCCTTAGAGGGTTTGGGAGAAATTTTGGTGGACTTGACATGTCATTATCTCATCACTTCCACCTTTTGTGGACACATCATGTAATTATCTCTCCACCTTCTGTGGAGTGATAAGTTTTACTAGTTGTCTCATGTCATAAGATTCTGACACTTGTCATAATCTTATGCCCTTCTATGTTCTCACCTTGGCTATTTAACCAAAGGGTATCTCTCATTTGTAATCAGAATCATAATCAGCATATCATATTAATGACATTGAATACAATTTATTCTTGTCATAATCTTTCTCTCTCTTCTTGTGCTTTCTATTTGGTCCATAGATCTTGGGTGGCTGCCATAGCCAATTCTAACAGCATTTCTTATTAGGTCATCATTTCGAACTTCATACTGATCACCGTAGTTTGCAATACATCTTTACGCAACCTAACTTAAATGCTAGGCAAAGACGGTGGATGGAGTTCTTGTGTGAGTATGATTTTGAAGTAAAATATGTTCAAGGAAAAGAGAATGTAGTGGCCAATGCCCTTAGTCGACGTCGATATGAGATCTCTGCTACTACTCTTGAAATTGATTTGAGAGGTCAAATAGTAGTTGCACTTCCTACTGATAGATTATATCAGGAAGTGAGGTCAGAAATTGAATTGGGTAGACCCTTAGAAGGTCAATTTGCAGGTTATGTCTTAGAGTCAGATGGTATATTACGACATTTAGGTCGCATTTATGTACCACATGTAGAGAGTCTTCGTACATTAATTATGACTGAAGCTCATCGAGCTCCGTATTCAGCTCATCCAAGAGTTAAGAAAATGCATGCCAATCTTCGGCAGTTGTATTTTTGGCCTGGTATGAAACGTGATATTGCTAACTACATATCGAGATGTCTTGAATGCCAGCGAGTTAAAGCTGAGCATCATCATCCTGCTAGATTATTGCAGCCAAATCTCATTCCCGAATGGAAATGGGATATTATATCCATTGACTTTATTGTAGGGTTACCTACGTCATCACGTTGACATGATGCCATTATGGTAACTATTGACTGTTTGACTAAAGTAGCTCATTTTTCACCTGTACGTTCATCTTATAATGCTTCATTCGTAGCTAGGATATTTATGGAGGACATCATTAGATTGCATGGGATTCCTCGTAGGATTATATCGGATAGAGATCCTATTTTTACTTCTACCCTATGGAGTTCGTTACAACATGCGTTAGGTACACAATTGAACTTTAGTTCAGCGTATCATCCTCAAACTGATGGTTAAACTGAAAGAGTTAACCAAATATTAGAGGATATGCTTAGGATGTATGTAATGGACCAACAATCACGTTGGGAGGATTATTTGTATTTAGTAGAATTCGCTTATAACAATGGATATCAGAGTTCCATAGGTATGCCACCATTTCAGGCATTATACGGTCATCCTTGTCAAACTCCTTTGAGTTGGGATCGACTAGAGGATAGAGTGTTATTAGGACCTGAGATGCTTCGTGATATGGAACAACAGGTTGACCGTATTAGAGAGCATTTGATAGCAGCTCAGAATAGGCAAAAGAGATATGTCGATGCGCATAGGATAGATCAACAATTCGCTATTGGTGATAGAGTGTTTCTTCGAGTGCGACCGCGAAAGAGTCCAATCCGTTATGGAAAAGGCTCTAAGCTTGCACCTCGATTCGTTGGACCATTCGAGATTTTAGAGAGAATTGGTCCCATGGCGTATTGACTCGCCTTATCACCCAGTTTGTCTCATATTCATGATGTTTTTCATATGTCAGTACTTAGACCATATCATCCTGACATATCTCATGTACTTGATTGGAATGCGTTACAGGTAGAGGACAAGAAGCTGGCTTTGGAGCCCGTGGCCATTCTTCAGCACTGGACGCTCGGTCTCAGGGGTCAAGATGTTGATCAGGTGAGGGTCCAATGGGATCCTAGCCATGAGCCTTCGGCTACCTAGGAGGATGCGACACGCATGAGGGAACTTTATCCCTATCTGTTCGTAGGCTTTCAGGAGCAAGCCTGATCCTAGGGGGAGGATGTAGTACCCCTCCATTTATGCTTATGCTTTCTGTTGATACTTTTTCACATTATTAGACCTATGATGTTTTGTTGGATATTTTCATCGCTGGTTTTGAGCGATAGTGGATTATTCTATGACATGATGATACTTGTTTGATGATTATTGTTTTCAGACATGATATGATTTAGCGTAGATGTTATTTTCAATTGATATTGATATGTACATGTTTATGATGGACTAACAGTTATTCATTTTCATCAGTTTGCTATGAAGTGTATTGGTGTGGAGAACGGAATCGCATCACTCACTTGCGAGTGCCCTGCGATATCTGTGATTTTCTCTGCACGGTGTGTCTGTTTAATGTTTTATATATGTATATGTATGCATGTTATTTGCTTGGTTGCAGGATTTGCAGGTACATGACACCGACTCCACCTGTGTATTCAGGTCTGAGCATGTCAAGACTCAACGGAAACGTTGTTCAGGAGATAGTAGTTTGGTTTATCCTAGCCTAGTTTATAATCCTGGTCTTAGTACTTTGTCTGTTTTCAGTTTTGAGTCATAGGTTGTATTGTCATTTCTGTTTGGATAAATTGTTAAAAGCAAATTTGGTTAATTTTTAATGTTGGAATATTGTGTTTTAAATTATTGTTATTTAATTAATGTTAAATGTGGTTGAAATTTACTTACTTGATAATTTAATTCATTAATTAGCTTATTTGGTTAAATAATTGGTCTTAAAAAGATTAAACTATTTTAATTAAATAAATAAATAAATTAAATTAAATTATTAAGTGTATAAATTATATTGCATTTAAAAAATTAGAAAATTAAAATAAAAGTAATTGCATGTGAATTGAAAATTGATTTTTAAATTTAAATTTAAATTAAAATAATTATTTACATGCATAATTGAAAGGCAAAATTGCCGAGAAGTTGTTGAGAAGATATTTCTACTTCTCGACAAGTGTGCCAGTGCTTTAATTGATTATTGTTGGGGAAAATTGGTTACGGATATTTTGGATCTGGGATATTGCACAAGGATTATCCAATTTCCTCATGGGGAAATTAACAGAGCTTCTGGCAAAAAAAAATTCTCTTACTATGTAGAATTCAAGATTTCTTAGAAATTGTTATCCCTATGTACTTGGTTGTTTATTTGTGGAAGATCCTCCAAAGGATCTTGGTGGTTGGTTATTTTGGAATTGGCTTTCGGGAAGGAATTGGAACCTACAAGCAAGAGAGGCTACAAGGGTTTCTTCTCCAGATAGCAAAGGAATTCAGGTAATCCTCTTTAAAATTTATTTTGTTTGAATTGGAAAGGAAAGCATCTGTAGATATTTTGTTGTGTTTAAATGAAAAGTTTGTGAAAAGAATTTAGATTTGCTGTGTGAAATTTTAATGGCTTTAGAAAGCCTTTGTAGAAAATTCTCTATTGAAAACATTGTATTTTGTGAAGGGAATTTAATTGTTTTAGGAAATTGATGCCTCTGGGGAAAAATTGGATTGGAAATTAAAAATGTTGTGTGTATACTATGTGAAACCCTGAAGAAATTTGTAAAATTTCCCCAATATCCCACTGTTAAATCCTTTGAAAATTTTATTTTACTCTTCAATTAAATTCCTGTATGAATTTAATATTCTTCATATATATAAATTTGATTGAAAATATTATAAAAATATTTATGTTAAAACGTCGTCCGAATTTTTATGCATTTCCTGTTAAAAAAATTGTTAAAATTCACGTTTTTTGAAAAGACGCCGTAGTACAGCGATTTAAAAAAAAAAATTATTATAAAAAAAATAAGAAAAAATGAGTTGGGGAGGGCCGAACCCTCCCCAATACTCATTGTGGAGGGGCGCAGCCTCCATGGCTGCGCACAGCAGCCAGGGGCTGCTAGGCGCAGCCCTGGCAGCTGCGCCCATCCCGTGGTAAGCCGCGGGGGTGGGATGAGCAACGCCCAAGAATTTTTAAATTGTTGTTTCTTTTTAGAAAAAATACATTGTATTTTGAAATATGGATTATTGTTTACGAATTTTGATTTTTATTTTAAGTTTTAATAAAAATTATTATTATTATACATATATATATAGTTATATATAAATATATAATATATATATTTTAATTAATATATGTTATATATATATATTATATAAAAAGATAAATGATATTAGTTTTTAGAATATAATATTTTGTTATTTAAGAACGAAAATCATATTTAGTTATTTAAAAAAAAAAAAGGTAAAATTTCTTTATTTAATATGATTGTGTAATTGGGATATTTATAAATTTGATTTTCATATTAATGGAAGATAAACTGTATATATATAAATATTAGTGATTAATTTCTTATTTCTAGTTCTTGATTGAATGGATTTAATATATCCAAATGATAGCTTATTATTGAGTTTTAAATTGTTCTAAAATAGTAATTTTTCATTTTTTATGGTTAATTTGGGAATGTATTAAATGTATAAGTCTTCCAGATGGATTTGTGTAGTAGGGGGGGTGTTATTGTTCAAAGTATATCTTGCGTTGACTTGAGTTGTGTATGTGTAAAATATAGTGTTTTGATACCTGGATTTTCATAAAAAATTTAATGACCGATGTGGGTCAATTTCTTATATGTGATGTACTTTGTGCACCTTATAAACCCTAGTCAGGAAAACATAGTATATCCTTGTTATATTTAGGGGAGTGGCTATTTGTAAGGGCCGACACACAAAGTGGTGTCAGGGTAACTTACAAATAGTTAGTAACTCAGTGAAAACTAAAGAACATAGTAGTTAGATCTAAAACACTTAATAAGATGTATATGCCTCGCTTATGACTCATGAGCTACTACAGTCATGAGTATAAGTTGATAAGGCCTGGAATGGAAAATCGGTGTCTCGTTTCCTTAAGAGACATTCGATTCCACAACGACATGCAATAAGGGCCGGGTTTTGTAAGAGGTTGCCAGGGTAACCCAAGGATTGGGGGCCGGAACCTAGGAAGAAACACCAGGGTAACCTTTGCATCATTGTGATGACACTCCACCTAGAATAACAGTTAACCTCGTATTTGTGGGAGAATCAATTGTCAAAAATCTAGAAGCAATGTAACCAATAGTTTGTTTGTACTAGTGTCTAGGGTTAGTAGATTAGGTCTAGGTAACCTTATTACTATCTCCTAGCACGGGGGTGGACCTACGGGTACCACATGGTTGGGTGGAACGTGCACCTTACTCCATTGGGTCCCCAGTATGATCATGGCATCGAGAGCTTCATGGATGGAGAGCTCGTGATCGGATACTTATGTTTATTTCAACATTGTAAAATATAAATTGGTAATGTAAAAACATCCCTCAATGTTGTGAGGTGATCATTTGTAAATTGTAATTATTATTTGAACTACCTCATCAGATGGATGAGTATTGTATATTCTTTCAAATGCAATGTATGGAAAAACATGGTTGTACTTTATTATTTCTTGAATGGAAAATTTCAATGTTATGCAATGTTTATCTTTATGTTATTAATTATTATGTGCAATGAAAATTACTTAAGTCGCTTATGGAAAACTCAAAGTAGTGTAACGTCGCTTAACCTAGGAATGTATGCAATTAATTAACTTAATATTAATACTTAAAAAAAAAAAATTATTACACCTTTTAACACTATTGCAACATTCTTAGGTTATTAAGATGGGGCATTACAAGATTAGTTTCCTTTACTTGCGAGGGATGCATGGTTGTAAAATTTGGAACTTCATACCTTGGAAGGTCTTCCTCTTGAAACCGATCTGAAATGCAAGAATTTGTTCGGATATCATGCCTTTGAGGAAGCAAAGACTTCATCTACTCTTCTTTTGCAGCTAACTCTCTTTCAGACTTCATCTACTCTTCTTTTTCAACTAACTCTCTTTTGATCCTATTCTCAAACTGTCCCCTTTGTGTTTCCAATTCCTTCCCATGAAGGTAGGCTTGATAGGCCATCTCTTCTTGTTGTTGATCGTACTCCTGCTACCTCCTAAACTCTTCTATCTACCTTGCAATGTCTGATAGTATATCCTTCATGTTATTCATGTTATTCTTTATATAATCAACCTCTTGGAGCTGATTTTGGATATCCGAATGTGGATCCGAAGATTGAGTAGGGGTGGGTGGGAGGTAAGCATGTTGAGCATGCTAATAGACTGATGTTGCATGGTTGTTTGGGATTAAACCAGTAGCATGATTGGCCTAATATGGCTGATAGAGTGATTGGTTGACAGGATTTTCATGAAACTGAAATGGTTATACATGCTAACTATGAAAATTTGTCATGTCTACTCATATAAATGCTGGAAATCAGAATATTATGCTTGTAATTGAAACATACCAGCACTGAACTTGTTGAAACCAGTAGATTTCCTTGGAGTCACCAAGTATGTAAATAAAATGCCTGCAAAAGGCTAAAACTACTAATGCACATACCATACAGTAGCAATAAAATGAACAAACATGAACTAAGGAGTAGTTCACTGTCCCATCGGGCATGCCAAAACTGTTATCACTTGAAATTGCACCCTTGTTAAACCTAATGTTCAACACCTCAGTGTAACATGGGAAGACCTCTAAAGATGTGGGTTTCTTGTAAATAGAGGTCAACCCCTGGAGAAGGTCGGCTTCCTTTGGTATCACCTAAAATATTGATTCTGTAAAGGGAAAGGGAGAAGGAGTGCATAAAAAAAAAACTAAATACTATGGTGATACACCGAACGTTACTTGGATTTGAAACCAGACTTCATACACTTGCTTGCAATGACTGAAGATAAATTTTCACAACTCACTTCTGCATATATTTTTTAAAAACTATTTCACAAACAGTTCTTGGTGCTAAGATTCCTAGAAGAAAAGTTAATTTCACATCCAAAATTCATTACATCTTTTGACACAATTTGTGACCTGCAAAAACATGCTTTCTGCATAAAGGTTCTAAAATCTGAGACAAAGCTCGAAGGAAATAAACATTTACCTCACTAAAATCTTGATCAATCAGCTGAGTGAACACACAAATACAAAGAGAAAGTAGGCAAGAGCTTCAAATCAATAATAATCAAGGTCTTTACTGAATTTCATCTCCAAAATTGAGTTACAAAAGTTTGTTAATCTGAGAGAGGACTACAAAAGTCACAGACTTTTGAAAAGCATAAGGATAACTCCTTTACAAAGAGGAAAAAATGCCTTATATACAAAAAGATGTCGGCCCCTTAGGGCTCACAAAATATCAGCCATCAGAAAGATCTCCCCTTACATCTTTTTAATGGAGTTAATGCTACATCCTCGCTATCCATGTCAGTGAAGGAGTTGCTCTAGGAATGGTCTCCTTGATCTTTTACAACCACAACATTAAATTCTAGCCTCCCTGTCCACCTTCGAACCTCCTTGCCTAGCTGCCTCATCACTTTTGACTTCAGTGCAGATCCATACTTTCATTCAGTTGATCTTCCTCACAAGGATAGTCGCGACAGTCAAAATGCCCATGGTTCACCTTTGGCTCCCTCAAATTGGTCAAAAAAATGCCACATGGCATCGCCAAATGGTCAAAGGTCCTTTAGACAAAAATCACATGTTGGTGAGACACTAATCGTGTCTCCCTGATGTGATTATGCTCTTATAGCAGCCATCGGCGTAGCTCACAACTGTCAGCAAGAGTTCATATTGAGCTTCAAAAAGTCATACCGATATCCCTAAAACCATTGGCAAGACCATCACTTTTAGTCAGACATCTTACCAATTTCAAACTCTCTCAGCGGGCTCACTTTATTTCAGGGAGACATTCCTATGTCAACGAGATGTCATGACGAGCTCCCTCATTCTACCCAAGCTCCTTTCTTTCACCGAGACTTCTTTGTGTTAGTGAGACCTCACAATGAACACAAACCACTATCCCTAAGTGCAGCATTTCTTTCAGTAAGACTTCACCAAGTTCGTAAGACTTCTTAATGGGGCCTCCTTATTTCGGCGAGAGCTTATTTCATTTTGGTTAGACTACGGTTGATCAGCAAGACCTCCTGCTAATGATGTCTCCTTTTGCTAAGATGTCCTTTCCTATTGGGGAGACATCACCCTATCGGTGAGACTTCTCCCCCTCGCTAGCCCCTGTCGCCAAGATTTTAGCCTATTGGCAAGACATTATACCGAAGGCCCCACATCATTATACCATTGTGCTCCTCTGTCGGCAAGACACCCATGTGTCGATAAGACCTCATGCTGAAGGCACAACCCTTCCCCGAGATCCTTCATTTTGGGGAGACTTTGCTTGGATATGAGACCTTAACCCAAAGGCAACACTTTCACTTAGCTCAAAACTTTCACCGAGACCTCCTCTTGTTGGTAGGACATCTCCCTGAGACCACCATCTTATGCTAAAGGCATTATGTTTTGGTGAGACATCATTTGGTCGCCAAGACGTCTCAGCGAGCCCCACCTTTTATCCTTGAGGACATCCTTTTTGTCGAGACCTTTGTTAGTCATTGAGACATCTCCCCGAGCTCATGTTCCTTCGGTGAGATCCCTGGCCTTCAGTGAAACATTATGCCGATATCAATCGCTCTCGGCGAGACCTTTCGCTAGTCAGTGAAACCTCATGGCGAATGTAAAACTTTATCTCCGATGATGGCCTGGTGAACAAATATCAGCGTAACTCCCACTTGTTAGGAAGACTTCACAGCAGATGACAAGAGTCTTACCGATGGCCCTTTCTTTCTCAGTAAGATGATCAGCAGTCGGCAAGACATCATAGCAAAGGCACAAGCTTTTGCCAATAACAGATCCTTTCGGGGAGACCTCCACTTGGTCGCTCAGACATTACGGCGAACTCCTTTCTTTCATCGAGACTTCTTCCTTTTGGCCAGACCTCTCCCTGATGACACCCTTCATCAGTCGGGGAGACATATAAAAACCCATGATGAATAAAAAGTCTGGCCGACCGGTGGATCCTGAATAAATATAAAACACTGCTAGTCGGCAAGACACCTGAAAAGTCCCAGCGACTTTCTTCCTCAGGAGTTTTATGTCAAATCTGACTGAGGCAAGGCTTTCCAATAGAATTTCTTGTGAAATAGCATCAAATGCATGATTTAATCATGGACAACAATGTCTCCATTTGGCCTTCATGAACACCTAAAACATAGATGCCCTACCTGATTGAGCCCGTAGGTGAAAATTGGGTAACAACACTAAAACACAAAATTTTCTGAAAAGTCCAAAATCCAAAATGCAAAATCTTGTCAAAAATAGGGCAAAGGCCCCACGGTGGGTGCTAGAAATGTGTGATCGATTTTAAGTGTATCAATATGTAGATTAAAAATAAATCAAACACACCAATAAGACATTATATCAAAACAGAAAATCAAATAAAACGAATGCAAACTCAGTCTTTTGCCCTTGATGTCATCTTATCGTCCTCTATCTCCAATGTTTTTTGTTGATTCTAGCTTTCTCTCAAATTGTATGTTAGGCTCAACAAATAGTCTTCCTAGAGAATGAGATTAAAGATGAATGCATGCTATGCTAAGATATGATTAAAATGTTTAAGCTAAACATGATTGCTAGAATGTAAAATTACGAATGGTAAAGTTGATAATGCTAAAATGCTAATCTTCTGTCTCTAATGCATGTATGTGTGTATATTCATCTATCTATCTGCGTGTGTGTAACCAATGCTTGGATTCGTAGTGATATTTATAGAGATTTCAAAACTTCTGATTGGTTGATGTGATCAACAGTTGTGATAATTCTGGCAGATCGACAATCAAAGATGGAGAAGACTGGAGAGAAAAATAGAAGAAAAACAGAAACTAGGATTTGTTTCCTCTTTCATGAGAGATGATAAAGATGAATTGTAAAAATCATCTTTTTGTGAGATTTGAGAAAAACAATTGAAGATAAATAATGAATTTATTGAATTCATTATTCATTTATTGGTGACATGGAAGATTTTCTTATTTGGAGAAAATGGATGATTCTTAATTAAATAAAATATTTAATTAAGATTTGGAAAGTGACATGTGGAATTCATTAAATAAGCATATTTAACTAATTTTAGAAGAAAGAGAATTAAATTCAATTAAATCAAAATATTTAATTAAACTTAAATATGATAATTAATTTAAATAAACAATGATATTTATTTAATTACTTAAGTGGACTTAAGAAAGTAGTAATTAAATAAAATGAATTTATTTAATTAAAGTGAAAGAATAAATTAGGTAAACGATATAAATAAATTAATTAAATTTATTTATATGTAGAGGAATTAAGAAAGAAATTAATTAAATAATAAATATTTAATTAAATGCCAGCATTAATTAGACATGACCATTTTTATGCATATACAACACCCATACCTTGGTCGGCCCGAATGGGTTGATGATGTACATTAGTTGTTCTTCGCTTGCCAGAATCGGCTCATATAGGGTTGGGAGCACACTATGATCAAGTGGTATCTGTCGGGACCAATTCAGCATCAGTTTGGCGAGGTACATGATAGGCCAGATGATAACTGTGTGGCCATTTTTTTTCATATAGTGTCGTAGGGTTCTTAGGGCCAATACATTCCTGCCCCTAAGGCAATGGACATTTTTAGGTAGCTGGTGGCCCATCCATGGGCATATGATTAGGGGGTCACAGATCCAAGAGTGACTCAGGCATATAGAGATTGGTTTCGACTGCCTCTACTTTTGATAGTTCCAGGTGCACCTTTCATTCAATGGAGAGCCAGGGGGAGAGGGGCGGGTTGAGGATGAGGAGGTGGCAGTCCTTCAACAAGATAGCTAGCACAAGACCAACCAGCATAGGTCTAGCTAGCACAAGTCCAGTCAACATAGGTTCAAATGGATCAGCCTCATGTTGATGTACACATGTAGGACCAAGATCAAGGGCTAGAGGGTGGTCATGATGGGCACCAGGATTAGGTTGTCAAACCACCATGAACTAGGGATGAGGACCAGCCTCACACACATCCTCTTCCAGGACAGCCAGTGGGTCAACCAGATCCAAGGGACAGGTTGATACTATAGTTACAGACCCATGTCCAGGCCTTGATAGTAGAGAGGGACCAGGCCCGTACGGAGAGAGATTAGTCAGATTTATAGAGGAAAGCTACAAAGTTGCAGGTGGCTATAGAGATGGGTCACAGACAACAACTAGAGAGTATGGTGGCTTCGTCCTCTCACAGTACAATGCCCCTTCGCTCATACAAGGAGGCCATCTAGGAGGTGGATTACTATCGGTTGCTATACCATCAAGCCATACCTAGACCAGCCTGGGCCCCAGATTACTCACAACGAACCAGCCACAAACCAGTAGAGGGTCACAGTGACAAAGGCGAAGGCAGTAGATAGGAGGGTTAGACCTTATTTTTTTGATCTAGATATTATTCTTTCATGCCATATGGGCTCATTTTTTATAGCCTGTTGGGCCTTTTTTGTACTCATTGGCATACACACATGTATAGTGATTCAATTATTATTTTGTACTATGACAATTATTTGATGATATATATGAGATGATGATGTTGATGTGATTTGTTGTGTATCATGCATTTATGGATGGTTCTATTTCTATATGTGATGCAATAATGCTATGGTATTATGTGATGGATATATATGGATGTGTTTCTTTCTAATGGTGTATGTGCTATGTGATGGTTATGCAACTAACAGATTTATATTATGCCTCATGTGATGATATAATGGATTTGTGATATGGATGGATTTTATGATGGTACATTTTTCTTGTAGTACCTTTTTATGTATGCTTTTATGATGGTGCAATCTATATGATGATTTTATGTATGTTGATGCAAATGTGATGATTTATGAAATGATTTCTTTTTCAATAACTTTTCTGTTATGATGGTGATGATGATGTGAATGCAGTGATCATGATATGCGGCTATGCAATGGTGAATGTATGTGATTTTCCATGTATGATATGTATTTATGATGATGTTTATATAATGATGTGATGTGTTTTTTATACTTGAAATGATATATGTTATGCCAAATGGTATGGAGATGATGATTTATGGTGTCTATGCAAAATCATATGTGAGTAATGACCTTATGATGTATATGTGATGGCATAATGAATGCTTTTATGAGAATTTTTATATGATTATGGATGGATGTATGCACTTAATACAATGGATGGATTTAATTATGCACTAGATGGTTATAATGATATGGGGTGATTTATGAAATGTTTATGTAAAATGATTGCAATGTGGTGATTTATGAGATGTTTTATTATGATATGGATGGATGTTGGATGATATGCATGTTTATGATGATGTATTCTTTATGCAAATGGATGCAAATGCCTGGCCTATTTATGTGATGTGATGGTGGTTATGATTATGCTATGGATGATGTGATGGATTATTTATGTTTTCTATAATTACATAAGAGATGGTTATATGCAAATATGTATGTGATGTTATGATTATGAGTTGCTTAGAATAAAAAATCTATGAGATGATCAATTTTTCTATATGATATGCATTGTGCTGACGATTTATGCATGCAGGATTAATGACAGTGGTGATTGATTGTCATAGTACCCTGTTAGCATGAAAAGTGAGAAGGGATGAAAGAAAGAAGAGATTTCAACAATACAAAAGATTATGAATATCTACTATGGATTTGGGATTTTCAAAGGGATAATTATCTTATGTTTGATAACACACATAAATACAATGCATCAAGGTATTAAGAACTGGGATGACATTGTATTTAGTGTCATGGAATTTGACTCGACAATCAAATAGGAGTATCCTTGTTCATACCTAACATATGGAAACCTTATGAGGATGCACTTTAGGTATTTCATACATCTCAAACAAAAACATAGGAAGGCAACCTATGCTATGTGGTCAACAAGATATCTAGAACACCCTTTGTACATACCTAAATAAAACAAGTATCTGCCAAGTTATTTTATAAGAAATTCTAATAAGCATAATAGATAAAAAGATAATGATCATTGCCCCATTCCTATCTCTCTAAATCCCTTTGTTGGGGACATCATTGAGAGGTCCTTGGAATGAGCATAATAAGATAAATCAAAAGACAAAGATACAGTAAACAAACAAGTTGATGTTCTTCAATACTGCTAGCTAAGACTAAACCATGGTGATGTCAAATGTTGATGTCCATTGTAGGAAGGATGCATCCTAAAAAATGATGATATCAGATGATTTGATATGGGACCAATTGGATGATAGGCTATTGATACAAAGAATTCACCAACTTGCTTGTGTACTAACCTAGATTTTGAGATTTTGACGTTTTGAGTTTTCACTTTTTAACCTGTTGGACTTGTTTCTGATTGTTTTACCATAGGTTGAGGATGACGATTGTTTATTATGAGTGATGTTTATTGCAGGTGAAAGTGAAATGGCATGGATGGATTTTTTTCAAATATTTGGATGTTTTTGATGTTTTGAAATGTTTTGAGGTTGTTTTGATTTTTGAATTTTCCCATGTTTTGAGGTTTTATGATATTTTGACCAAGAGACTAACCTAAGGACCTATCCTAGGGGCCTCGGGGGTTGATCAATATATTATCCTTGCCTACATTATATACGCAAACATTCATTCTTACCTTGTTTTAGAGCCAATAGTTCCTCTAGACTGACATCCATGGCAATATTGCAGGCGTAGTTTTTGATGAATGCATCTATGATTTATTGGAATGTCTTGATGCATGTAGGTAGGTGAGAGAACCATTCCATGGCATGGCCAGCCAAACTTCTAGGAAATAGCCACATCAGATAGGTTTCGTCATATGCGACTTCTGTGCAATGAACCTAGAATTCCCTGATGTGGTCTTCAGGGTTTCCCATTCCATGGTACTTCTCAAACTTGGGGATCTAAAATCCCTTTGGGAATAGTTTCATCACAAGGATCTTGTCGAATGGATAAGGACACAAGTTGCTAAATGTTTTTTTGGTTTTCCCTAATTGAAGATCGAGCACTTGTTGTGAGAGTAATTTGATTTGTGTTGCAACATCATTTTATAGATCAGGAAGTGGGATGAAAGAGTTCTAAGGTGGTCCTCTTGTTGATGGGATGGGTGGATTGGTTGATGTGTTGATTGGTGGTATTTTTACATTCCATTGAGCCACGTATGCTTGTACTTGTTGTTGTATCAACAACGCTTGTTGTTGGTCTTGTTTTTGTTGTGATAGGATTGCCTATTACTGAGCGTGCTGCTATTGTTGTGCCAACAATGCTTGCTATTGAGCTACTAATTGGGTTGCTTCCTACTATTCTTGATATTGCTTTAGTGTTTGTTGATATGCTTGTTGTTGTGTTGTGTGTTGTGCAATATATTGCACTTGTGCTTGTGCTTGTTGTGCTTGATATTGGGCTTGAGCTTGAGCGTGCACTTGAGCTTGTGCTTGAGCTTGAGCTTGAGTGGCTTGAGCTTGTGCCTAAGCTTGAGCCTAAGCTTGAGTAGCTTGAGCTTGTGCATGAGCTTGTGTAGCTTGTTATTGCAATAATATTTGGGCTTGGTCAACCTGTTGTGCTTGTAATACTACTTGGGAAACTTGAGTAGCTTGTGCAACTTGAATAGCTTGTTAAGCAGCTAGTTCTGCGGCTTGTTGAGTAGCTAGTTGTGTGGCTTGTTGTTTTTGTACTCACAGGAATTCATTTTTATAAGAAACTTGTTGAGTGGCTTGCAACTCCATACTATATTGGCTTGATGTATTGGAGCTTGGTGGTGGTGGTGGTGGATTTAGAATGGTGCTTGTTGTGGTGGTGAGAGGTGCTATTGTGTTGGTGATTGGGGTTTGATTGGTAGATGGTGTGATCAATGTGGTTGGTCCTTGAGAGACCATGTTTTGAGATGTTAGGGGGGTGGTTGATGATGTGATGGTGGTAGTATGTGTTATCAGGGTGGTTTCCATCTCTTGTTGCGATGTCAATGACAAATTTTGAGAGATTAGCATGATGCTTTGATTGATATTTGGTAAAGGGGGAAGCCCTAAGCCAAGGAGTTGTGTGGATGATGATGGTAATGGTGGAAGTGGTGAAAATGTGAGGGATGTGATCTCTTGAGGAAATGGTGTAGTGTCAAAAATGCCCCTTAGTCCGAACATGTCACCTTCTCCTTGCACGGTTAAGGGGAGAGAGGTTTGGGGTGTTGCACAAAAGGATGATGATAATGGATCTTTGGGATCATGGAAAGTGAGAGGGAAATATGTATGTAATGGATTTTTGGGTATGGTGTTTGCATCCAAGTCTTGATTATTGACAAGGTGGTGTTTTTGTAAGGCATTGAGAAATGCGTTTCCCTTGTTAACACTAGGTTGAGTTGGAGCAATGGATGATGTGATTTGTGGGATTTCTTGAGTGATATTTTACGATGGGGGTGTAGATGAGATGGGGAGTGTGGATGAAATTGGAGGCATGACCTCTAAGGATGGTTCCACTTTAGAGCTCACATCGAAATCAAAAGGTAGTTTAGAACATTTCTTTGCTAATTAGAGCATGTATAGTGAAGGTTTGAGTCGCATCATGATATTAATAATCTTATGGTTCTCTGGATTTTGAATCATTTCGGTGATTTCTTTGTGTGACATTCCAAAGGGATTCTTGGTAGGATCCTCTACCTCCTCTTAAGGGTTTTGTGATGATGTAGGAAAGTTGATTAGAGGATTACTTGATTCAATGGGATTTTTTTCAGAATTTGTTTGACTTAGGTTACTTGTAGTGGATGTTTCTTTGTTCGCTTCCATGTTCCTCTTGCATTGAGATCTAGTTTTCACCATAAAATAGGGATCAATTTTGAAGAATATGGGAGATGAACCTCTAATTCTTTTGGATTGATCTAATCTTAGGCACAAAAAGAGAAAAATTAGGATATTTTTCAAGAATCAAAGGTGATATGATGGAGATGATGTAAAATATGGATGATGTGGATGTTTGAACGTTTGAGAAATCTTGAGGGGATGCTCTACTTTTTAGGGCTTTTGGATTTGTTTCTTGGATTTATTTTGGATTTTAAATTGACCTTGATTTGATTTTTGGTTTGCTTTATTTTTGGATTTATGAACAAATAGACCCTACTTAGATGTTGGATTATTATCTAAGAGGTAGATTTTCTCAAAGGATGATAATTTGAATATGTGTAGGGAGAAGGATGCATATACCCACACCTATTCAAACAAGATGATAATTTAACCAAGCATATGAAAAAGGATGCATCTATATATACCTAGCAAAACAAGATGGTTTGATGATTTGACTAAGCATATGAAGAAGGATGCATCTACATATACCTAGCTAAACAAGATGGTTTGATTTTTTTGATTCAAAGATTTCAAGGATTTTGCTTCAAGGTTTTGATGATTTTAATTTTTTCCAAAAATACTAGCATGGAGGATAATTTCAAGATTTTTCAAAAGGTGATGATGAGGTGATTTTGGTTTGATGTTCAAGGATGAATGAAAAGGTTCTATTTTGATCCTAGGATGTACCTAAAATGACACTTGTTTACTAGACCTCGGTATTGAAGAACATACAATACTCCTAAGGACCTCTATAAGCAAGAAGTGGTTCAAATTGAGCATACATTTCCGGATTGTTCAAAGGAATGAGTCTATAGAACCTTGTGAATTTTTTGCTTATTTTGATATGTTTTTTATTGCACTTCCTAATGTATTTCTTGATGAATTTTTGAGTGTGACTCCTAAATTTTGAACTTTTTCTCAAGGACTTTTGTTTTGGGATTTTAACTTTCTTGGAAATCATGAGGAACGAACACATGTATGAGAGCCAATTTTTGTTATCTTTGCTTAGTGATTTTGTTTTACCACAAACACTTCTTTGATTAGATTTTCAAACTAGATGTCCAATGTCCCAACTTCCTCAAATCCCACAAGGTATATTATGTGGAATTTTGATGAAATCAAGGCAAGGGTTACCTATTGTTTAACTTTATTAGGAAAATTGAGATGTAAATTCAAGTGTTTAGAAACGTCTAAAGATAAAATCCCAAAGGGAAAGCAATAACACATGAATTTGATCAATTGTATTTTCCTCCTAAAGGGTTTGAAATTTTGATGTTGATGTTAAATGTTTGTTTCCAAATGTTTTCGAACAAGCAAAGTGTTTTGACTCACAAGCAATTTAATATCCTAGATTCATTGGTACATTTTTCTTGGTGGGCTTGCCTCATGCCCTTCGTAGTAGAAGAGATGATTTTACATGCAACCAAGGAAAAAATATAAAGGTATGTTAAGAATGAAGTCTTAACCTCTATATTTTAACCAAGATCGGACATGGCAAGTAACTTCTTGGAATCTAAGTTCCAATGCACCACTTTGATAAACTCGTTGGATGGACTAGTTGGCTACTACAAAAAATGTTCTTAATGATGGGACATCAAGGACATGGCACCTTGCAAGCGTCCAACAAGCCACTAAAGGCTTTAATCAATCCTACTAAGGGTGCTTATAATTTTTATGGTAGTACCCCCTTTTGAAAGACACTATATGGCTAAGGCCTACATACCATGAGGACTTGACAGTTTAATCTTATCCATTTATATACTGGCCCGAATGAAAAACCAGTTGGAGTCACCTTCGAGTTTTCCTTTTGAATGTGTCTCTTAGGAAGGCCCCTCTAAAGGTAAACAACATCGATCAAGCACATCCATTGTTCAATTGACCTTCATTTAGAAACAAAGGGAGAACATACGCGATATACTTAACTCAAACTCGCAAGCTTTGTTCAATTTTAATAACCCAATTGAAATGTGGAGGCAATTACTTTATCCCAACCTAAGACCACCAAAAAGCCTTTAGATTCTCAAGATCACCGTGAGGCGTGAGAGAAGCACATACATCTTTTCAATGGTGTTAGTTTGAGTAAGCAATTACAAAAATAAAGTAGCACATGTTCTTTTAATCTAACAAAACAATAATGACTCCTTTTTATAGCACCAAATGAAGTGTGAGAATTTTCCTTCTTCAATTATTATCCCCAAACAAAATCTAGTGAGTTTGTGTCCTAAGGTTCATTTTAAGCTCTTTTTGTAACAAGAATTTAAAAAGTTCTTTTTAGAGCCCAAAATGAAATTAATAAGTCCTAAGCATCAGAGATAGAAAATTTTTCCTTAAGAGGAATAGTGAATCCTCTAAGAGTGTTGAACAAACACTAGAGTGTTTAAAAAAACTTGGTATCATGAAATGAGGTCATCATGCTTCTTTTCCTCTTCACCTTTGATCAATCCAACCTAGAAGAAAATCAGTTAGGTTCTACAAAAATAGAGGTCAAAAGAGCAGAAAACAAACCAAATAACCAGAATTTGATAAAAGGCACATGCTAAAAATAAATTTTCACTTTCTACTTCCCTCCGGCAGTGCAATCCACAAAAGCATTGCAGTTTGAAAACACCAACGGTGTTGTATAACACTACTTACTAGTCAGTGTCGCTCTGCAGCCAAACTAGTGAGCATGAAGACGTTGCTATTCTGGTCAGTGGTGCAGTTTGGATTTTCAAAAGATTCTAGCGAGTTGGAAAGATTTAGCGGTTCTGTTTGAAAATTTGAATTTTGGGTAGGAAGCAGGGAGCGTCACAATTTGAAGTTTACAGTGGTGCAATATGGTGACGCTAAGTTCTTAGCGGTGCTAAATAGTGATGCTGAGCTTCTAGCAGTGGAGTTTCCTGTAGAGACACAAAAACATGAAAAAGCATGGAATTTTTTCAAAAAAAGTGATTTGATCTTCTAGTTGGCCCTCCTAGCACCAAAATGTGAACCAATTTTCTACACCTACAAGAACACAAAAAATGAACACATTAATAAGATCAAATGCAAGTTAGAATAGAGATTCCTCAAGAAATCCATTTGAATGCAAAAGAAAAGGAATGAAATTAAGAACACAACAAACTTAAAGCTAAGGTATCAAATCCTATTCTAAAGCAAAGAAAACACTTAATATTTTGAGGGAGTTGGTGCCAATTTTATGTGAAAATTGGCCCTTTCCCAACTCCAATGATGTGACCAAGATGATTGATGAACATTTTGATCCACTTTGTTGAAGATTGATGAGTGCTCCAAGATAAAATCTGCATAACCTAGCTATAAAACTCAATGAGATGGATAAAGATTGCTATGAATTTGAGTATAGTAAGTTTACTCAAGTTGTGGATGATGAAATGAGAAGATTAGCCTCTTATTTATAGAATGTCAAGTTGGAAGAATGCCCAAAAGAGAGAAATGTGGGACTAAGAATCAACATATGGCAAGGTGCCACTTGTCAACATGTCAGTGGATGGAGGATGTGCAAGTTTTAAAGAATGTGTCAATAAATGCATATATTTGAAATTTGAAATTGTTCAAAATGACATGTAAGAGGGAAAGAAGGTGCATTAAAGGCCACTTGGCTCAAGGAAAAAGGACCTTTTAGGTGGAGTAAATGCCTTGTTGGAAGGACAAAGTCCACTTGGATTTTGAATTCAAATTTAAGGAATATTCCTTTATTATGCCTTTTGAGAGAAAATAGAGATTTAATAAATGAATTAAATCTATTTTCTTGTGCAAGTTGCAAAAGCTAGAGGATGGGACATGAGAGGAGATTAAATTAATCAAGGTTAATTAATTTAATGAAAGATCAAAATGATGTGACATATTGATTTAAATTTATGGATTGATTTAAATCAAATATGAGAAGAATATGATTTCAAGATTAATTAAATAAATATTTTTGTTTTATTTAACCAAGGAGATGAAGTTAGATTTAAACTAAATAAGGTTTTAATTTATTTAATTTAATGGATGGACTTTAGATATTTAATCAAATAAAATTGATTATTTAATTAAATAGGGATAATTAGATCAGACTGGTTGATTTAATTAGCAAGAAAGGATTACTTAATTAGATAAATGATTTATTTAATTAAGAGAGGAACATTGATGAATTTAATCAAATAAAGGTATTCAATTAAATTTTTAGACCGAGGGATGATTTAGGATGAAATGGTGTTAGTGGTTAGGATCAGAAGCGTAATGTCAATCAGTATATTTTTTGTCTACAGCTTCTCTATTGGGTGGCTTCTTATCTTTGTGCATTGGCATGATGGAGGATGAGAGCATTCATGCTTGGAATGGTGATCACTTTGATTCTTGTTGTAGGTATCTTGATGGAGCACATGGAGCACTTTGATTTTATGATGGTATATGTGGCTATATGTATTGTTCATTTGATTCATGTTTTGAGGTTACGTGTTCCCCTTATGCAATGTATACAACAAGTGGGATAATGTTAGGAAAAATGTGTGTTGTACACCTTGCATAATATATTTAATGTAATTATTATTTGGGAAACTTTATGTTGCATGTAACATTGGGACATAAGTTAAGTTGCTAAAATGTAATTATTTAATATTGGGGAAAATAAATAAATAAAGTACCCAATATTAAATAAGGGGACATGGTTTTGTAATCTCATGGTTTTAGTCACATGGTTTTGTGTAATACCACTTAGTGGTTTTGTGGGAGCTTGCTTCTATAAAAACAACCACAAAGGTAGTTATTGAGAGATCCAATTTTGCATGTTAGCTCTAGTTAACATTTGTGAGTGTTTGAAGAATGGCACAAGATGTGTGGTTGCATGCTTGTTCACATGGATTGCTTGGAGAGGGCTTGTTGCTTCAATGGTGTTCATGGAGACTCAAAAGGTGTATTGTAATATTTATTGTTGAATAATACATGAGAGATGGATGCTTTTGGAGGTTTGATTTTTTCCCTCTTGAGGGTTTTCCCAGGGTATATCTTGTGTCATATTTTCATGGGTATGTTGTCTATTCTCTTGCATGTGGATTCTAAATACTTAGATGCATAGATTTCATTTGGGTTATGTGGAAATTGTCTTTAATTGGCTGTAAGTTTCCAACAATCCCTAGGTTTTCTATTTTGATTTCTATAATCATTTTAAATTATTCATTGAATATGAAAATAATCTATATTCATTATAGAGGCTCTTTGTTGATGCTATTGTTGTCCTTACAATTAGTCGTTATAGTTTAAAATAGTACAAAAAAATGAGGTCTATATAAGGAAAAATTTCCCTCTTACTTTTTTTCTATATTTTAGTCATTGATGCCTTTGGATACTTCATCAATCACAAATCCTCTCAAGGGTTTATTTGAATCTTCACCCTCTCATCTAGGCACTAAAATCTTCAATTAAAGTTTCATTGATATTTTTGTCTCTTTAAGAAGCAGAGTCTTCTATGATTGAATTATAGCAATGTCTTGATATCTGATGTAAATATTTATGGTTGATATCAAATGGAAAAACATATAATTATCTAAATAAGCTCCTATTTCTATTCCACATTGGTTGAAAATTTGTGGGTGGGATTGGATCAGATTGTGAGATTTATTCAAATTATTGGCATCCCTAGTTTTTGAAGGTTGCACTATGGAAATTTGTAATTATGTGATTCAAGTGTTCTTGAAAATAATAGATATTGGTATCTAGAGTCTTGTTCATAGTTTCATAAGAGTTCACATCAAACTTAGAGTAGAAACCAAAACTACATATTTTACGCCTTGATCTCGTTTGGAAGTAGGGTATGTAGGTAGTCTGGGAAATGAAGGATGCTCCTAGTACTTAGGCATTTAGTGATGGCACTTAGGGTATGCCTGATAAATATTATGCTCAACTAATAATATATGATTAATTCAATCAAAGATAATTTTATTCGTTAAAGAAAAAATGATTTTTTTTTCAAATTATAAAATAAAATAAAATATGTTCCTTGTATACTCAGAAGCTTGATTCCCTGCATGCCTTAGACCAATATTCTGAGGTGGGTTTCAAGTCTTTATTTATTATTATTATGCACTCCTAAATAATTATGCAAAAAGAAAAAATCTATAGTCTAATTCTCCAACAAATACGTAGTTTATAGAAACAAACTTTTCAAATAACTAATTGCACAAATTAAAATTACACTAAAACAATGTTTATTCAAATCAATTCTCAATACATATGAAAAAAATAATAATTCTTCTGACGTTCAATTCATTTTTCTCTTCACAAGTCTTTACACTCAACTTTCCCACTGCTCATTGTATTTCCCCACAAATAATTTCTATGCATTTCTCCCTGCTACGTATCTTCCTTATCAATCTACCTTCAGTTCTTTTTCATTATTTTGTAGTCCTCTGTAATGCCCTGTTGCCCCTCTCTATCTTGAATACAATCTACATTTTCTTTTTCTTTCATAGACCATCTTTTCTCTTCTACGTGCAACCCCACTTGTCTTGTTATTTTTTGTTTATAAAATAAAATGTTATGAATATAGTGGAGCAGCACCCCCCCTTCATGCGTCCCTCTACTCACCATCAAATCTACAGTTATGTTTTACATAACCACTCCATATCTCTCCAACTTCCTCCATTTTTAATTCTTGTGCCTCTTCAATTCTTCAATATTCTTTTGGATAATAGGGGAGAGGGGCCTATAGTGGAGCACTCTAACTTCGCATTTCTCAAAATCCTACGTTGAAATTTCAAATCACTCCCAATTTTGTAGAACATTTTATTTGACAACTCATGTGCTTCTATATTTCGTTTTAGGGCCACATCATCAAATATGGTGCCACATCAGCATGATTTTTGTTTAGGTATCCAAAAAGGCCCAAAAAAAAAGTGAGACTGATAGTGGTGCACTAAGTCATGTTTTATTGGTGTGCTGATGTGGGATCACATGATTTGTCACTTTGTGTACTTTATGGATAAAAAGTGTTTTGCAATTACATAGTAAAGAGATCCACTATGGGGCCCACTAAGGACTACTTCTATCCCCACTATTGGACCCTTCTCCATTATGGGCCTCTCTCACCTATTACATGTCACCCCTTAATTTATTTCTGCATAAATTCTAAATGGTTGAAAGATATTAAAAAAATATATTTTATTTATTTATTTTCTTTTTGAATTCCATTGACCCATTTGCATCTAATTAATTTTCTTTATTTTACTTCATTCAAATCTCCCTTTAAAGATGAATTTATTTCCCTTAGATTGGACCAAAATTATCATGACTTGGAGGAGATCAAATCTAGAAAATGCTTTTATGAAATGTCAATGATAAGCTTGGAGCTGAGAAACAAATTTTTAATACAAATTTCTATCAAAATCTCACAATTCCTTGAAAACTTGCAAAGATATATGATTCTATATTACAAAACTTCCCTCCAAACAATTTTACTCCAACTTTCATAAAATTCAAAATTTTAATTTTCTTGTAAATTGTCAACCATTATCATAAAATTTTAAATTCTCTCAAACCGTAAGGAATTTGATTGCGATTATTTTTGCACATTAGAGGAGATATCATCAAGAATATTTTTCTAAAAGGATTTATTCCCAACTCTTACGAAACTCTCAAAAGAATTATTTCCGTAAAACTTGGATTTTGCAATTTTGATCAGATTTCTAGATTCTTGCTATTGAGAGATGCCTAAAAACACCAACACAAACCAAAATACATACCAAAATTGAAAATTCAACTGAAATATTTTTTTGGACGATGCAGGATCGCCTGTGGACTTGGATCTCCTACATCAAACATGTCAGGTAGAAATATTGTGAGCATAGGCTCACAATGGCAAAGGAATATGGCAAAGGAAGAAATTTTGCACAAGGAGATGATAGTGAAACAAATATTTTGAAAAGGAATATGACACATGTTCCAGCCAAGTTTTGGAAGAGAAGAAGGAAGAAAGTTTGTAGGGTACCTATCTCAGCATTGGAGTATGTTGCAAGTTGCTTACAACTTGAAAGAGTAGTCATTTTGTGAGTCTATGGTCACAAACTTCTTACCCGATGTGTCTGATGCAGGAGCATCCAAGTCTACAGGAAATCAACATCAACAAAAAAAATTACAATTTGGTTTTTGGTTTCAATTTCTATTTAGATGTGTGATTTTGATGATTTACAGGCAATTATTTAGAATTCAAATATATATTTACTGTGGGATCAATTCCATTAACTAGTGAATTCATTTCTAAATTATAAAAGGTAGAGTAAAGTGCAAATGTATTTCCCATATTTTAATTATTTTGTTGAGCTTTGCGGAAGAATGGCAAGGGTTGTTTGTGTTAGAGAAAATAGAATGCAAAATCAAAATAAATTTGATTCTTTTCATATTTCTTGGGTTGAGTTGTTGGACACCAAATTGAGGAGAGGAAGGTGAAGAGATAAGGGGAAAAATAGAAAAGGCCCTTTCTTGTTGCAAAATAAATTTTGGGGGGCATTAGATTGAGGAGTGAGAAAAGGTTGAGTTGTTGATGGAGTCTGCAACATAGTTCCAATGCCCAAAAATAGATTTTTTTTGGAGTTTTGGGATTGAATTCAAGCATAGTGTTGTTGGTAGAAAAATATTGTCAGCATGTATTCATATAGATTAATATGGGAGCTTCCTTTATGCAAGTTTTAGACGAAAATATTTTCATCTGCTGGTTCAAATTAAATTTCAAAAAGTGGTATATCACAAGGTTGTCTGAAACATAGTTCCAACATTTAGAAATGTTTTTTCTAGGATTTTAGTTTGAGTTTTTAGTATGGTATTATGGGTAGATAAATTGTGATCCACCTATATTCTTGTAGATGAAGGTGGGAACTTCAAATGTACAATTTTTTTATGGAAATTGGAAGCTTTTTGCATATTCAAATTAAATTTCAAAAAATAGTCTGCTAATAGTTTTTTGTGCAATTTTGCATATGTCAATTTAAATTTGTCAATTGAATTGATAATTGGAGTAAGAATTAAATTGTCTGGTAAAAGAATGAACATGTATGAGATGATTTTGGAAGTGTTTGGCTGGGTGGGTTGCTTGGAAAGGTACCCCATCCTTGACTGCATCAAAGGTGAACCTCAGTGCATTTCCTTTAAGGAATGTAGTCTTTAGATTGACTCAAGACCCAGATGGTTATGATGAGTCTAAGTCTCTGGCCAGAACATTTTACCTATCCTATTTGATGGATGGATGCCCATCTTGTTTGATGGATGGATACCTATCCTATTTGATGGATAGATGTTGGATGCACATCCTATTTGATGGATGGATTCCTTTCCTTTTATATGGATAGATGTTGGATTCCCATCTTGTTTGATAGATGAATGTTTGTCTTGTTTGATGGATGGATGCCTAACTCGAATGGATCGATGAACTCTTGTCCTGCATGTATAAATGTCTAACTTGTATGGTTGGATTCCTTTCTCAAATGGACGAAAGCCTATCCCATATGGATAGAAGTACCTGAGTATACAAGTGAATGCACACATAATAAGATAATAATCAAGAAAGAAGAAAAAAATCAATGGTAATTTTGGGTTAATAGTTTGGGTCTTTACATGTGGTATTATAGCAAGTTTCAAAAGTTAGGCCTTGAGCATACTATGACTTGCATGAATTAAAATGCATAATGTTTCAAAGCTATTAATTGATCTTTTGTGCAACTTTTTTTGTTGATCGCCTTATTGTATTTTATTCTTGCTTATTGTATGTTAACTATAACTTTTTATATTTGATATTCATTTGATCTTGATGAATCCTTGAATATTTATGAATCTTTTCTTTGATTTATTTATAGATATTTTAGCCACCAAGTTTTAATATATATGTATTTTTCTTATGACCTTGGAATTATTGTTGAAATTTGATATAATTTAAACTTTATGCCTTACTATAATTTAAATAAGATAACTTTTATACCTTATTGTTGGTATTGATATAACTTATTGATGGAATTGATATATTTTATAATTTGTTAATGGATTTTTTTTTTACACCTTATTTTTGAAGTGAACACATTTCATGATTTATTGTTCGAATGAGTGTATTTTATGAATTACTATTGGAATGAATATGCTTTCAACTTATTGTTGAAATGGATACATTTTTAGACTTGTTGTTGAAAAGGACATATTGTGAGACTTATTCTTAGAAATGGATTCATTTGATTAATTATTGTTTGAGTTAATGAATTTATGACTTATTATTTTTTATTAGAGGTAAAATATAGGTTTTGAAGTGGCCCAGAACCCTTTACATTAGAAAGCAACTAAAACTTTAGAAAATAACACTAAGCATAAAACACCACAACAACGACCCAACAATAAGAATTCAGCCAAAAAGGAGGACCCCAACCAATAGCACTACATTTTTTTCATAACATTTTCCACCTCCACATCACTTGCCACAACCTTTTGATCATCATCCAAAACATCATAAATTTCTTTACCAAAATCCCCAACCTAAGCTTTAGTCTTGTTCCTAGTCCTAGCACTAGGTCCATTTGTATTCACCTTAGTAATCAAAACAATACCTTTCTCCCACCCTTCCCAACAACACCCTCCTCTGCCATCAGCTTACAAGCAGCATTGATCTCTTCAACATGAGCACTTTCTTTACCCTTTTTGGCACTAACCACAGGAGACATCACACCAGTAGAATCAAATTTACTGATAGAATTAGACACTTCCCCACCTCTCATCACAATATCCCAAATTTCTTCATTTGATCCTCAAGGGTGAGGATTCTACCTCCAAGATTTTGTTTCATCTTAAGATTTTCCTCCACCATAATGTTTAAGGAATCAAACAATTCATCTATCTAGTTTTAGAAAGAGGACTCCTCAGCCTTACTCACCACGCCCATAACTTTGGCATTAGCTTTATTGAGTTCATGAAAAATCAATTTAAATAGTTTGAACAAAACAATGGAACCCTCACGCATAGTTCCCAACACATTAGACATTTCTTCTCTATCAATATTAAAAACCCCTTCCCCAAAGCATCTTCCTCATTGGAGGAACTAACCTTATCTTGACTAGCAAATATTTCCTTACCTTTCCCAGCAGCAACTAGAGTCTTGATTTTGCAGATGGAGCTCACAATCTCCTCTACCACAACCTTTCTCTTCTTTAGCCTCTCCAATTCCACATTCTAGGTTTCCACAGCAACATCGGCAGCCCCATACTTACCTTTCTACTACAAATCTAGCTTAACACTCAAGGAATCATCAACATCGAGGCCACCTACAATAGTGAGAGGAAAGTCCCTCTCTAATATTTGACTCACAGTCCTCAGAACATGTTTCTTCCTACTTCCCTCCTTCAGCTCCTTCTTCTGCTTGGTTATAGGGGGTGGTGAGGAAGCTTCACCATACAAATCATTATTAGCCTTCACACTCCTACTCAGCAAATCAACAGCCACCTCATCACTACAAGTCACATAACCCTCGCTAGCACACAACTCCCCTTTTTTCATCTTTCCCATAGTAGGGGATTGGGGACCCACCTCCAAAGAAGCAAGTGAATCTAGAACAAATTCTGCATCCTCCTCTGAATTTGACTCTTTTTCCAAAATTAGTCTCATTTTCTTCACTTTTTTGTTGGTCAGTTCCTCTTCAGAAGCAGTATCATACTCCTCTGTAGGCTTAGACTGTTTACTCTTGGTAGTAATTGGATTAACCACCTCAAAGTTCTTTACATAATTAGAAATAAGGATTAACCCCACATGCAAAACAAGATTTTTAGGGTTTTCCTTATGATCCTTAAGACCCAAATCCAAAGACATCAGGCGATAATAAGGAAAGGAAATCCTCTTCTTATGTCAGAAGTGATTGAGCAAGATGAAGTAGTAAACATTTACCACTGAGAAGCAACCTTCCAAGGTTATGAAATGCATTAGATCTTCTACAACATCTCCCCACAATGCCTTAAGAGAGCTTGTTTGGCAGCCTCCACTCATCGCAGTCCTCAAATCCTTATCTTCATCTCCCTTGAAGAAGATTTGCATTGTGGTCTACAACTCCTTTTTATCTCTATAAACTTTCATACCATCCATAGCCAAACCAGTAATATTAGCTATAAATTCTTCATTGACATCAAACTTCATTCCATATAGTTTCAGCACCCTATCATTTCATCCTTTAGCAAATAGCACTGTAACCTAAGGATTATTGCCATGTAATTTCTTCAAGTAAGGAGTTAACCCTCCTTTCTCCAACACCTGCCAAACCTCTTTCTTCTTCTTTGCAGCTTCACACAAGAATAGTTCTATACAATTTCTATATCCACCCATATCAACAAAATTAGTAGAAGGTAACAGCTTGAGGGCTTTAAACACAGTGCAAGGAAAACTTTGGAAGACAATGCTAAGAACATCCAGAATTCATGTGAGAACATAAATGAAATAGAGGAGAAGAAAGAACATTGAGTTTCATTCCCTACAACACCTAGCCCCCATACCATTCACTTGATTCAAATCTGGCTTACCATCCTTTCTCATAATAATCGTCCATGTGAGGAAAGACATGCACATTGCCAACCATAATGAGAACTTAAGAAAATTAAAATTGGCCATCATAGCTAATACTTGCAATAGCCTCTATAGGGAGAGGGTCATTTAAACCCCATTCCCTAACCTCTCTAACTCCAATATTAGTGAAGATGTCTGCTAGACCATTACCTTCTCTCAAAATGTGTGAGATGTAACATTCATCAAAAGATTTCAGAATATCAATGGAGTCCATTATCAAAGACTCAATAGTCCAAGAGGGCGGGAACATAATTTTTCAAATTATTAATGATATTTGAAGAATCCTCCTCCAACCAAAATTTCCTAAATGCTTTGATTTGTGCCAACTTAAGACCATGATAGGCTATAGTCACTTCCACAGTGTGGTTTGTCTAGATTCCCAAAGGGAGTGCCACAACAGAGACCAACCTACCATTAGAGTTTATGATCACTCCCCCACAACTTACAGGTCATGGATTCCCTTTAGAAACTCCATCAAAATTAACTTTCACCCAGCCATCCGAAGGAGCTTTCCAAGCAACATATTCTCTAGAATTTTTCCCTTTAGTCATCGGGAGGGAAATATCACAAGGAAACTTCCACCTTTGAGTAATAGAGATCTCATAGGGGCTAAGATTAATCTTTATCCCATTGTGAAAAGTGATCCCAACAAGAAAAATTAATTTAATAGCAGCACATATTTTGTAAGCCACAGAGATAGCAGGGAGGGAAAAATTCCTAAAAATTTTATTGTTGCACTCAAGCCAAACACCCCAAACAATGTGAGGGAGAGAAAGAGACTACAAAATATGAAGAGTAGGATTGGGCATGGGGCCAACCCATTGAGACCACAACTCTTTAATAGAACTAGGAAACACCCAACTTAAGTTCCAAAGAGAGAGCACATGGTCCCACACCATTCTAACATATCTACAACAGATCAACAAATGACAAGCATTTTTGGCTTCCTCTTCACATAGAAAGTACCTTTTAGGCATCACAAAATCTCTTTTGACCAAGTTATCAATAGTTAATATTTTATTCTGGTAAAAGAGCTAGAAGAAAATATTAACCTTAGGAATCAATCTAGAGGACCATAAAGAAGCCCAAAAAGGAGTAGGACCAACAAAGGATTCATTAGAATGAAAAGTTGAAGCAATAGAGAAGTTACCATTAGAGGAAGGCTTCCAAACAAATTTAGCAAGAGAAGGGAAAGAAGGAATATGAACCAAAGATATAACCTTAAAAAGAACCTCTAGACCAGGTTCCACCTCATGCAACTTCTTCCAGCAACCTCCCTTGATATAGTCAGCAACAAATCTGCCAAATTGTTGCACACATAGATCCGTGAAAGGTTGAGCCCAGGGTTCATCTTTAAGGGGCTTGTTTCCAAACTAGCTATCATCCTAGAACAAAATATTTCTACCATCTCCCAATTGCTAAATGAGACCCTTGGCCATAATCCTACGGGCCTTTATCGTGCAATTCCAAAGATAAAAACCAAATGGGGGATTAAAATCTTGAGATAAGAACCCGCTTATACCATCAACACCATGTAAGTATTTTCTCCAAGAAATTTTTTCCCATTCACTCTTAGCCAGCTTAAGGTTCCAAAACTGCTTTCCAAGAAGGGCAATATTAAGCACTCTAATTTTACAAATTCCAAGCCCACTAGTATTTTTGGGTCTGTAGACATCATCCCAAGCAACCAAATGAATTCTTCTCTTATCCTCAACCCCAGACCAAAGATATTTTTTCTGAATTCCTTCCAAAGTATCCACAAATTTCCTAGGCATACAGGAAGATTCTAAAAGTAGATTTAACCAGCTGAACTTTCCCAACTTGGCTCAAAAGTGCACCCTTCCAACCAACCAATTTAGCATTGAATTTATCAATCATACCCCTCCAAAAATAATTAGAAACTTTAAAGAACAAGGGAAGGCCCAAATAAGAAGCAGGAAGTTCCCCAATTTGGCACTGCAGAATTCTAGCAATTTTAGTCTTTCTATGGATTGGAGTGTTAAAAAAGAATATAACACTCTTAGGAAAGATAACCTTCTACCTCGAAGTAGCCTCGTACTTATGTAAGATAGAATTGATAGCCTTAGCCTCCTTAATGGATGATTGTCCAAGCATAAGAGAATCATCCAAAAACTACTTATGAGAGAAAATAACATTATTGGAAGAAGGGGTTAACCCAAACATGACCTCACTATTAATAAATCTCTAGATGAGACAACCCAAGGATTCCACCATAATAATCAACAGAAAAGGAGATATAGGATCCCCTTGCCTCAGTCCCCTAGAGCAATCAAAGAGAGGGGAAGGGAGCACATTGATGAGGAGAAAGAATCTCAGAGTAGAGATAAGCTAAAGCACAAGAGCCACCACTTTCTCCCCAAAACCAAAAGAATCTAATATCTTAGAAACAAAACCTTGGTCAACTCTATCATAAGCTTTAAGTAATTCAAGCTTCAGAATAAAACCAACATGCTTATTAATAGTAAGAGAGTGAATATTCTCATGAATAGAGAGAATAGAATCCAAAATTTTCCTACCAACCACAAAACCATTCTACTGAGGAAAAATAATAAGAGGAAAAATTCTTTGCAATAAAATCACCAGAACCTTGGAGAAGATCTTATAAACCGAGTTACATAAGTTGATTAGACGAAACTCATCAAAAGAAGAAGCATCAGGCTTCTTAGGAACCAGAACAATAAAAGAGGAGTTCAATTCCTTCAGGAGAGATCCAAGCCTAAAAAAATCCTAGTATCTGCAACAAAATCCATAGCAATAATTTCCCAGAAGGACTAAAAAAAGAACATAGGAAAGCCATCCAGACCCGATGCCTTATTACCTTCAAAGGAGAAAACAACACTCTAAATTTCAACTATCTAAGGAATACAAACCAACTGTCTATCAATATCATCATCTAAGATCTTAGGAATATCCCTTAGAATATCCTCTTAACAATCCAAATCAAGCTCTCCCTCCACCGAAAGCAGTTGAGAGAAGTAGTGTTGTCCCTCAGCACACACACCTCATTCAGAACGGGGACCCTCTTTTCTTTCGCTTTGTCGGGTCATTCTTTCGCCACCTCATTTTGCATACCCCCATTTTTGGTGTCCCATATGGTCAACGTACCTTCGATCTCCCATCTTTGGTTGACCATGTTTGTCCCCTTCATCTTAGTTGAGTCCAAGAGCCTTACGAACTCTCTTTGGCAGTTTATTTCTGCTAGTATCCTATTGGGCCTGTCGGGCCTGCCTCATCAGGTTTCCCTTTTTGGGTTTTTGTCGGGAATTTTTCATTCCAAAGAGCGGGAGGTTCCTGCCTTCCTAGGCCCAAGAAACTACATCCTCATTTTCCACCCCATTTAACTTGTAAAAAAATTACACAACCATCAACCATCCCGGGCCCGCCCCGTTGGACTTTCGTGCCCAGAATTCCTTTCTGTTTTCATCATTTCCAACGGTCGGCCTATGATGTCTTTCCACCCTCCGGACTCTGGGTCCCCCTTCACTAGTGATTTGAGAAGGAAATTTCAAAAGGTCATCTAGCCACATCCTTCCAACCTCCGAGCTTTGAACCTCTCGCTGCCATCCGTAAATTTGAAATCCACCAACCCACTGCCTAGTTGTATGGGCATTAAATAAGAAAATTAAATGCACATGAGGGTATAAATATAGGGCCCAACCTATCATTTTCATTTTTTCAAGTTTTCCAAAGGAGATCAGAGTGCTTGCCAGAGGAAATCAATGCATCCATCGCCAGTTGCCCTCACGTCTGATATCATCATTCGACCATCCTTAGTCGATTTCACATCTCGTCCCATTGGACTTTCAAGGTAGGTTCGTCTTCCATTCCACTGAGGGGTTTTTTATGATTTTATGCTTAAAATAATGAATAAACATGGGCTAAAAATGTATTTAATTGATAAAACATGACAAAACCCATGAAACACATGTCTTCAAACCTTGAAAAACCCTCCAAATCACCTCTTAAGATCAAACCAGAACTTAACCTCACCACCACCATTCGTCGCATAGGGCATTCATGCCCTTCGGGCCCACACCAACATTTCACCACTGAAACTTAGCAAATAAACAAAAATATTTTCAAGTGGCAGAGTCCACTCTTGGGTCTGGCATCCCGAACCTCCGTCATCTAATCATTGTTAAACTTTGCCAAAGACAAGACTCAAATTTTAGCCTCCGCCTAAGCTTCTCGGGCCCGCAACCCAAGATTTTTGTGTTTGGAACTCCTCAAAGTTTTCACCGTTGCAAACGGTAGGGGGACTCGTCCACCCAAACTCTGGGGCCCACTTTTTCATTCATCATTCAGAGTTAAACCTGGAAATCAACTGACCAAACACGTCCCTAGGTCCCGATCCCCAGATGTTCGTCTGCAGAATTTCATAACGTCTTCACCATTTCAAACGGCCATCTAACAACATCTTCCTGCCTCCTGGGACCTAACCACCCTTTCGTCACGAAGCTGACGAACATCAATCCTTGGCATCCATACCCTCGTTAGGCCTTGACCAATAGGATTTTGTTCCCTTTCGAGTGATATGTAAAGGAAAAGTTTCCTCGTCTTTCTAACCTCTAAGTTTCGACCTCCTAATTGAGAAGAAAGTCATCACAAGGAAAATCTAGCGGCCGAGCTAAATGCCAAGTCTAGTCCTTTGGGCTGATCCCTCTAGACTTTCGTGTCATGCCTACTGTTTTCAAGTGATAAATCACCACCGACTTTCCACCCCTCCGAGCTAGAATGCTTCAAAGTTTAAAGGAAACCATCAGCTATCTTTTGACCTTCTGAATCCCAGAACTCCATTTCTTACAGGTCATTGCATACAAAAAACTCCTAACACCTTTCTAGCCCTAAACCTCCGGGGGCCCGAAACTTGACCAAAATGACCTCAAATTTCAAAACCAACCTTGACCCACATGCTCAAAATATGGTCCTCTTCGACATGAGCCTTTCAAACCATCAAAATGTGAAGATCAGAGAAATCACCTAGATTGCCCCAGCATGTTCGCCCTTACAAAACAACATTCCTACCAGAGAAATCAGACCCCTTGTGCTTGGATTGTCCAAAATCCCTTCAGAAAGTGACTAATGGCATCTAAAAGAGAAAATTTAACTTCATTAATCATATGATGTCTAATTGGATTTAGTTCATGAGATTTTGGCTAAATGTTAATGCTTTCTTAATTGGTTGTACTCATTATGTCTATGTTTACAGGATATATGGAATCAGGTGCAGGACCCTTAGGGGAAACTACAGAAAATGACAAAGGAACGAAAGTAGGTAAGAATCCTTCTGGAAAGGAGGATAAAGACAAGATGAAGTTCCAGTTTTAGGGTGAGCCTCTACGTTCAAAAATCATCACTGACTGGACAGAAATCACAAACACCAACATCGACCACATCGATATTGAAAAATTCAAACAAAGGGTTAGGGTTCACCCAAAGACTAACAATGCAAGATCAATCAGACAAAGTGGGATTGCAAAAGCAGTAGGCTTGCCCCTATCTCTCATTACCCTCAATTGGTCATGGCTTTCTGACAAGCCTACCAGCCACAAACAAGAACCATCGTCGATAGAGATGGAAACATCCTCATTCACATGTCAGTTGAGGGAATTACTAGAAATTTTCACATTCCTACCTTTAAGTAGATGGAGATGCCCACCATGGAGGAAGGAAAGGCAACTTGGGATGAAGACCCTATGGGCTACAAAATATTAATAAACCAATATTGGCTCAAGGAGAAAAGGGGAAGTGTTGCAAAGGTTCCTCAAGAACTCTTTCGCAGCGATTTCTATGAGGATTACAATGAATTCATAACCATGTTGGGTAGGGTAATGGGCCTCCCTACTACTGCATTTCTCCAAGAGTGGATGGTGTATTTTGTTGAGAAAATCCTCCATGGAGATGAAGATGTCACCACAAAAGCCTCATTCTATTGGGGAGGCATCATAAGTGACTACTTCCACAAGCAGTTTATGAACATGAAAAAGAGATCTAAATTCTACATGACCTCCTATCTGGTCTATTCACTAGCTGAGCAAAGGAAATACATCCAATTATTTTTGGCACCTGATGAGGAGCCAGGATGAAGATTGAAATCTTATTACAAATATCCCCAACTACAATTTAGAAACTTCAAGGAGTACTACAGGGTGAATGACACCTTCATCGGCCACATCATCAAGTTGCTTGGAGGGGATTTTGAGAGAAGGGTCTCTCATAGCACGCAGGCATTCCTAAATCAGTATGCCTTCCTATTTATATAATTCCCCAAATTCACATATATTCATGCCCAAGGCTTCATAGAAAGATTGAATAAGTTGCCCTGGTACCCCAATGACTAGATCATACTACTATAACTCTCTCAATAGCTGTAGCATGTGCATACTATCCTTAGTAGAAAACATTTGGTAGGGATCCCTTATCCCTTAGCCTTCAGTCAGGGAATTTATAAACTACAAACCTCCCAGTGCACAGGGAATTCTGAGAAGGAATTAATGGAGTACCATTTTCATGTACATACTGATTGCCCATGGGTAGACCCAGATGGGCATGTAAGAAAGGCACTAGGACCACATTATGCCCACCTACATCATGTGAAGGATTTTTGGGCAGACTGCCAGGATGACAAAGAGGTGCATGAGGGATATTACATGAGGATTACTACATAATTCTTAAGAAAGGTGCAACTATTTCCTATACCAAACCAAGTCAAGGAGGATGAAAGCACCATTATGGATCCTAGATATAATGCAGTCTCCAACTTGTCGCTATCTGCAATAGATTGGGATGAACAGGAGTTCGATGACCTCGACATTGTAACTAAACCAATCGTGGTTCACACTAAAGAATGGGTTAAAGGACAAGTAGCCAAATTAAATCAACAAAGTGTTGTCCTAACATATGAAGGGCTCAAGAGTGATCCTAGTGCCACAAAAGATGTTGCCGCTACAACTTCAACGGGTGGGTCATCCAAAACTTCTCCACTCACCAGATGAAAAAAGAGGAAAGGAACTGAAACAAAGTAGTCTCCAGATCCCAAGGTGTATGCAAGGAAAGATTCAAGAGGCTCACCCTCTAAGAGGCCCAAAAGAATGGCAAGTTCCACAGAGAAGCCAATAATTTAAGGAGAGGAAGAGGAAGCGGATCAGCTAGAACTTCCTCCGGCTCCCCCTGTTTCAACCACCCTAGCATCTGTTTCCCAAGCCATGGTCACCACATCCCCACCTATGGTGGACATCTCATTCCATCTCACCTCCTCTCTCCCATTCAGGCCCATCATAATGATTGACTCTTCCTCCGCTGCGACTACTCCTCTTTCCTCCACCACCATGTCACCTACTACTTCACTCCCATTGGCAGTAGTGACAACACCAATGCCCGCATCAACATTACTAGAGGCTTTCTCACAACACATGCAGAACATCCCTTCTGAAATCTCCCAGATCTTTTTGGACCCCACCATTGAAGTTGCCGTAGTGCAGGTCCTCGACAATGCTAAACCTTCACAACCTCCAAGGGGACTGCCAGCAATGGAGGCCACAATGTTAATTTCTAAGGAATGGGAGAGGTAGGAGAAAGAAGCCTCGAAGGCAATGGAGGAGGAATTCCATGAATACCACAAAAACCTAGAGTATGAAAATCATCCAATTGACAGGGTGGTTCACAAAGAGGAAGAAACAGGGTCTTTTGAGAGAAGAGATGAAGAGGACGGTACAGGCGGTAAAATAATCATACAAACCTTCGATGATGATCTTGAAGAGGAAATGGCCAAACAACTGAAGCATGATGAAGAAGAGATAGAAAGGTCACCTCCCAAAGAAGAGCAAGAAGGTGGTAGGACAACGCAAATGGTAGAACTCCCCATAGGGGAATAGCTGGAGGTTGTGCCACCTCCTTATAGAGAGGAAGGAAATGTAGAAGAGGACAAACCTAAGGAGCATGGACACGAGGAAAAACAAGTTGAATAAAGAAAAGAGAAGAAAATATAGATAGAATAAATCCCACAAGGGTGATTGTATACTAAGCCTCCGATCAAATGCCTCATGTTCACCCAAGACTCTGATGAGGAAGAGGGAGACAGAACTAGAATAGAAGAAAGGGCTCCCACATGTAAGCAAATAGAGATCCAGATAGAGGAAGGTGAGGGTGATCAAGAATTACCCAAGGAAAAATCTACCATGCCCGAATGGTTGGAGAAGCAGCTTGAAAAGAAGAATCACGCCCTGAAGGACCCAAGAGCGAGGCTAGAGGCTATCCTGGCCTGAGCACAAATCTCAACCAAGAAGGAGAAGAAGCCTAGAGTTAGATCCAAGGTAACGATGGATGCTTCTGGGTCTCGAACTATACAAATAGAAACACCAGTGGTAGGCCAGGAGGGAGTAAGCTATAATGTCTCCATTGTTAACTTGGGAACTACTACTAGGGAATAGAAGGTGGAGCATCTCGAGGAGTCAGTGGCTATGGTGGTGCACCTAATACAATAAGATAAGGTCTCGAAAGATGAGCTTAAAACACAGGTAGCTGCCTTGACAAATTACATCCAACAATGGTCTTCAATTGAAGACATGCCTACCACATCCACAGCTCCACCCCAACTGTTGTCCAAGGAGAAAATTGACAAATTAGAAAAGAGAAAGAACTTGGACAAGACTACGGAGAGTTGGTTTTGAAAAATCCTATATGTTGGGAACCTAGGTATTAGTTGGGTTGTTCGAATAGCCAACAAGTTCTTGGATTTACAGTAGTCCCTGGAAGGTACAAAGAAGCTCTGCATCGACTTCCCTACAAAGTATAATTCCACTTATCTAAAGATTGAGGCCATTCTCCAACTACAAAAAGATACATGGGAAAACAAGCTCACACTTAAAAGGGATGATCATTGGCTAGTAGATGTGTGGAAGCGGGACTTTGATAATAGAAAATAAAGGCTAGAGCAGATAATTGGTAAAGTGGATCTAGATATAGAATGGGTCAAATCAATTAGGGTAGATTGCAGCCAATATTTGAGGCTAATGATGGGATTGACATGCCCGTGGTGCAAATTGATCCTGAGAAAATAAAGCCCCATTTCTAGAAGAAGATGGAGGATGGGATGTCGGATGAGATAACGGTGGATTTCATGAGTTTTTTTGCTCCTGTCTTTGCCCAATCGGAGTTGTTCATGGATCACACCGCAAAGTATGATGAAGACTAGAAGAGGCTTGAGGACAACTCAAAATAATGGAGTTACCAAGTGTTACGATCTGAGATCATAGAAATTGACAAAATTCAACCGGTGATTCTAAAATTCACAGCGTATGCAACTTTGAAGAAGCAGGAAGGAAACCCTATTTTCAGTGAGGATCTTCTAAAGGAATAGCTACAACAAAAATAGCAATCAACAAAAGACAAAATGCTACAGTGATGTCACTAGAAGACAAAATAGGGATGAGGACAAAATTGTATTTTAAATTGTAATATATTGGGGGTAGATAGAACCCTAGCTTGTAGTGAATCTTGGCCACACAATGAGATTGAATCTTGGCCATTCATTCTACTTTTTGGGCACTATAAATAGGGGGTCTCCTCTCATTTCCAAAGAGAGTTGAGTTGTTGTAACAACATGCTGCAAAAATTTATAATGAAAATACATTGACTTGGTGCATTTTCTGAGTTCTTCACATGTTTCATGATTCAATCTATATTGTTAGATGCTTTATTGAGATTTACATCATTGTTTTAAGTTAGATTTGAAATGCTTAGATAGATTTTGGTAATGTTGTCATGTAGTTGTGAAAATTGTTGTTGTGTAGATTCCTTCCTAGCCCATACTTTTTGTTGTTTGCGGCTGGTAAATAGCTATGCAAAGTTATTCTGGGCTTGAATTCAAAGTTGCTCCACACTTTTATTTTTGTTCATGCATGTATATGGTGAATGAATGGTGAAATGCCTACAGGCCTTAGAAGATAGCACAAATTTCATGAGACTGTGATGTTTCTCGTTAAGTGAAATTTTGTTTGAAGGAAGTTGTCTGTGGTAGGAACTCCATGATTACTGTTCATAGTTATTTGTAGATCCAAGAACCTTCTCTCTTCCCTGCTCTTTTCTCCTTTTGTTAAGAAAAAACATGTGCTAACGTTCATTACACATTGTAAAGACAAACTTAAAGAAAACATCGAAGTTTTAGATCATTTTCTGAACCTACAGCAAATTGCACCATAACTCCAATCTCATAAACTTCAAACTCTAAGATCTACTCTGCATCCAGCTATGTAAGTATGCCCTATGATTACTAGAAAAATCACATCAAACATCAACTGAGGAGTTCCATTCAAGTCATGACCTGACACCCGAAAGACCTTGGGGAGATTTTTAGTAACTTGTCATTGGAGATTTCCTTTCAATAGAGGTAGTGCATCTATGCATTTCCTGTGTTGAGAAGTGCACAAAAAACCCATCAACAGAACTAACACGAAGGAGGGCCTTGTGAAGTTGGATCAAATTGGATCATTCTCCCTAGAAATATTTCAAAAATTTCTACGATCGACACCAAATTAGGGAGAATTTCAAGAACTACAGCCCCCCACAAGGGAAAAATGAACTAAGGGAGGAGACGCTGCTTCTTCCTCTCCTTCTGCCCCACCCATTTCCCTTCCACCTTCATCTACATTTTGCTCTTGTCCATCATCCACCTAGCCATACCAAACTTTCTTTTCACCACTCATCTCTTGTAGCCAAGAAGTTTCCTCTCTCTCGGCCCTGCAAGCTCAAGGTGCAGAAGCAATAGTCGTAGCCCAGGTGTAGTTCTAGGCTACTATTTTACAACAGGTGTAGTTCCCAATTGATGTCCTTCAATAGAAAAAACCACCTCCACCTCCTGCCATGGCTTGGTTGCCACATAACCCCTCACCATTGCACTTTGGCGCATACCACGACGTGCCCAAGAATCTGGGGGGCTTCTATTCAAAATTCAATCCTCGTGACCCGCAAAGAATGGCAGAAGAACACATCAAGATATTTGAAACAACAATTATGGATATGAAAATCTGTCATGAAGACATTGCATGCCGCCTTTTTCCATACTCGTTGGGCGAGGAGGCCTTTTATTGGTACATCAATTTTCTGAGGGGGTCCGTTACCTCGTAGGACCTCATGAAAAATGCTTTCCTGCAGAAATACAAGATCCTAATCAGCCCCTCAGAGCTATATAGAAAATTTATGTCCATTAGGAGGGAAGTTAATGAACCCATTGGGTCCTTTAATGATCAGTTCCATCATGCATTCATGAGACTTTAGGATCCATATATACATAATGATGTTGTTGCACTCCCTGTCTACTATACAGAATTGGATAATCTCATGTCAGCTTTGGTAAAGATGATGTGTCCACTACTCACCACACTAGTAACTACTTATGTGGAGGTTGTTGTTGCCAGTGCAGATTTAGCACAAAACCTCTCTATTTCGTTGCCTTCTTTCGGACCGGTAGCTCACCTGATACAGGTTCAAGGGCTTAATCAAGCATTCGCTCATCAAACTCCTCTTATGAACCAGGTGCCTCAGCTGCCCATCATTCTGTACCCTGGACAACCGATGAATCATGCACCTCCCATGCCTTCTTATTTGCTTACTCAACAACATGGCTCCCCAACAACAACAAGCCTACTCTCAATAGCCGCAATCATTATTGTACTTGTCGAGACTAGAATTTCCCCCTGGACATTAAAATCAGTCAGTGGCCCCACCTGTCTTTCTCCAAAACCTAGTTTCATAGCCGAGCAATGCTGAAAAGGACAAATTAGAAGAATTGATTGAGATGAGAAGGAAAATGTCTATGGAAATGAGACACTTAAAGAATCAGAATACTCAGTTGTAGGCATCCTGGCATAGCATCTAGGTTAATTTTAATTGGCAAAGCCGAGACAACAGGGACGGTAGAGACAACTAGGAAGCAAGCACCTCTTCTAGGCCAAACTATGATAGAGGATAGAATTCAAATCAAAACTTTGAAAGGAGACCTTCTCAGAGGCGTAATCATATGTGGAATACAAGACCCAATAATGGAGGTGTCCCTACTCCTCTTGATCAGCCTACCAACAATGAAAAGATGACTAGTGGAGTGTACCTCGCCAACGTAGCCTTGTCTGGATGGTGCTGGATTCACAAGACCAATAGAAATTCTGAGCTAGATTGTCTTGAATTCCAGACAGCCACTGAAAACTTCCAAGTGCAGGTCCAAAATGTTGTTGATAGTGTTAGTTGCAGAGACATCGTTCCATCTAAGCCTAATGACTCCTCCTGTCTCATGGTAAATGTTTTCAATAGATTTCCACCCTATTAAATGCAATATCTAGCAACCTACTAAAACATGGAAACCTCCTTCAGATGTGGGTGATCTGAGTGAAGGAGGAATCTCAAGAGTGAGCAAGTTCTTCGAATGATAAATCCTATTCTAAAACAACTTTTGAGGAAAGGGATAAAAAGTGACTAAAAAATAAAACCTATTACTAGCAAATGACTTCAAAAACTAACAATGATTTAATGATCATTTTGATCTCTTCCTCACAAACAGCTTTTAGAAAGACACAATATTTCACAACTCCTCATGAACAATTGATAGATAAATGATTTGCATGAAGACCTGACTTGAAGTACAACATGCAACCTATATTCTGAACTTTATGCATTAAGAATTATAGTCTAAGGACATAACAAGGACTCTGTAAATAGAAATCACAAGATGAAATCAGACTAAAACTGCAAATGGACACATAAATGAGAACTAGGAAAGTTGTCTTTATTCAACTGAAGGAGAATGCCATATTCTGAAACTGAGTACAAAATGTGTTCATAAGCTCAAAAATGCATATAAGTAGGAACTCTACTCTCCGAACTGAGAAGGAGAGCTAAAAAGACTAAGTCTTTTGAAAGCAATAACTCTCAAGAAACCCTAATCCGAGGTCAGAAAAAAGCTCAAGGAAAAAGGCTTCAAACTGTCTCAAAAACTGCATAAAAGCATAAAACAGTACAATGCTTTTATGGTGAACCTGTCAAGCCTCTAAAAATAGGCTAAATTTGCTTTTATAGCTCAAAAACACCTTATCTCTCCAAAATAAGTCTCAAATCCGACCAAGAGAAGAAGTCAACAATAATCTGCTAAAAATAGCAAGAAATCATAAAACAATTTATAAAAGATTGTTTATGATTCTGCTTTACAAGATTGCAGATTTGCACAATTTGTCTATTTTTTGCAATTAAAGATTAAAATATTTGCAAAAAAGAAAAGTTGCTTATCTCTCCATTACAATAATTTGATTTTCTTACAAAATCATATAAATATTAACACATCATTATCTCATCCTTCTCAAAAATTTGTCATTGATTTCTCTAAAATCAATTAAAATCATAACCTCTAAGTGTATAATCATCAAATCCTAAACCTAGGTCATAAGGTTCCACTATTACCTTCACATCATTTTCACATAAAACAATAATCTTAATCCATATTCAAGTATTCATAAACCACTAAGGCAAAAGAAATAGTCCTAAAGACTTAACCTAACCTAAGCACATGAAATAAGTCTTAAAAGACTTAACATATCGATCAACTTAGGAATTTCAGCCCCCCTCGAAATATCAACATTCAGACTTTGATAAATCACAATGAAAATATTATAAATTTTGGCCTCCATTTGAAATTCTCCACGTGCTTTGTCTGAACATTCTAGATGATTATGATGTTTCTCAAATTAGGGTATGAGAAAAGAATGCCAAACCCTAAAAATGATTCATTTTGCACTCGTAACCTTGAGGAAAATGAGCTCTGTCTGGAAAGAAAATGCCGCCATGATTGTGTTGAACTCAAGCTCGTGTGCCTTGGGAATCTTCCCCATGTTCTTTAGTTAGTTGAATCTCATCTGGGTAAGCTTGCCTTAGAGTATCAAAGTTCTTTCACTTCATTATTGAAAGAACAAAAGAACACATAAGGCCGCGGACTATTCATATTCTCTGACTTTCTGTCCTCTCTGTGCTTGTTCCTCTTTGGCCATAATGAGCCCGAACTCAGCCTCTGTCTGGAGACTCCATGAGATAGCTCGCTTGTGGGTTTTTGTTCTTCTCTTCTAAGCATGAGGGTAAGCTATCTGCTCACAACTTCCATGCCTTTACATTTTGTTTACTCTGGCCTTATGGCCGCGGCTATACATACTTCGATACCATTATTATTGTATTATCTATGTTCACATTCAGCATTGTTGTGCTCTATTTCCACTATGAGAGCTCGACCGCTATTTTGAGAGTTGGAAATCTTGGCTTATGGACTGCTTTATGGAGCTCTTGGCCACGGCTATACACACTTTGCATAGACATGAACTGGTAATCCTTCTTTGCTAGACATTTTTCTCTCTAGAGACTTAAAGACTTTCTTCTTTACTCATGAATTTTTGGCCATGTTTAGGCCGCACCAAATGTATACTATAGGAAGCATTAAAAGAAACCTTGGGCTCAACCCACAAAAAGAAATTCTTCTCCTTGTATATTGATAATGGATCCCTTCATGGGTATCGTAAAAATTGAATGAGAGTTGTGTTTCCTTTACTCTGGAGCTCGATTCATCACAGAAATTTGCATTTTTTGTATTATACTGTTGTTTTATGTAAAACCCATATGGGTTATCTCTATTATTGCATCTTCTATATCTTGAAAGCAAACCCTAAATGTGGGTATTCCATATATCCATACTATCTCCTCGACATTCTAAAACCCCAACATGAGTATTTACTATTTGTCTTTATTTACCTACAGAACTACAAATTCATGGTGAGAATAATGAAAATCTATGTGTTTATCTGTACTTAGTTTATTCGTGCTCCATTTTGACATTCCTGTAGCTATATTTTCAAACCCCACTGTGGGCTTTCCTTGATGTGAAGAAAACTGCTCCTTGAAAAATGACTCAAAATGTCTTTTATTTCTACATTTTTCAATCAATAATGTAAAACTAAATTTATGAAGCATTTGAATTTCTTGCTTTTAGCATATTTCTATGCTTGTCCATTGTGAAGAGCAAGACTTCTTAATGTATACTATACCCACGCACGTTCTCTGTATGCAAAACAATGTCTTTTTTTATTTTCCTCAACCTTAACACAACAACTTTTGCCTTCTGCTTCATACAAATTTAGATTGAAACATTGCAACACTATACACATCTATATTTAAAAGATCCCTCTTGTGACTTATGTTTATACTTCAGGCATCATTAACATGCCATGTTTGAACTCTCATGCCTTCATAAACTTTCTTACTTTGGAAATGACACTTGTGTATCTGAATCTTTATCAAATCTGTCTGTGCTTAATTTGCTTGACTCTCGTAACACAGTGAAGACAATTTTGAATGCACATCATACTTTGATTGTTGTCTTTAGCTAGACACTGATACATGGTTATACTTGAAACATTCTTCCAGCTGGAATGAGTTGTTTTCTCCTGCACACTACTTTCAATGCAAGCTCACATGTTTCCTTACATAGATAATACCTCAAAAACTATTATCATTTTATCTTGTGATTCTTAATTCTGTATACGCTTATCAGTCAACTGAAAATGGTGATTCATTGAAAACTTGAAAGCACCATATATCTCTTGTACTCTTGAGCAACATGGTACTCTTCATGCATTTTTATATTCCACTTAACAAACTATTTTCAAAATTTGCTCTCTTTCATGATGAAAATCAAAACAAAACTCTTCGTTAAGGCATAATGTATGCATGTTCACTATCCTCACCTATGAAAAGAATGAAATGATGAACTGGAACTTGCATGACATATAGGATTATGATGAACACAAGACATGAACTATTCAACAATGTTTGATATAAATGATACCCAGATGAATTAATTAAGTGAACTAAACTCACTGTCCACCTGTAACCTTTAGAAAGACAAACCTGATCGTTATGAATGCACAGTTGGTTTAGTTGCTCGATAGATAACTCTATTTTTACTCTTTCAATTGTATTTCATTTAATTTAATGAATATGACGATTTATTTTTAAAATCAACCCATTTAATGAATAGGGCAGCATGTCGAGCTCTACCCTTGTGGGAGCCCGTTTTTCTCCACATGCTTGGTCTTTGAATTATGTTCAGCTATGTGACTTTACCTATACCTGCACAAGGAAACAAACAATGTTAGCATAAAAACAAAATATGATGATCATGATATTATTATTTCTCCTTTAGCTCATTTCTTCTTCACTACATTTTATTGATTGTTTCAATACATGATTAATAGTAGGATGTACTATTGTGGGTGCCTCATATAGGTTACTTCATAATCAGAGCCATTGACACCCCTCTTTCCTCTTACAAGTCGATGGAGCTCAAGAAGACATAGGTGCACCATTCATCATCAACCATCGGCCAAAATAGGCAATGATGATTATGTTGCTTTCTTATGTGATTTCTTTTTCGCATCTTCAGTAGTATAGTGTGCTATTAGTTACGCACTGTGACAATTACATCCATGGCTTGTGTGGATATTTGATTTCAATTCTTGCTTTTCATTTGAAAAGAAAATGCATTTAAATGCAATGTTGTAATATTTGATTCTTGAAATCAAATGAAGCCTTGTAAAATATGAGTATTTTCATTAAATAAAAGAAAACATCTGAAACGCTATTTTTCTCATTTGCTCAATTATGTATTTCTTTTAATTTTGGAATATCAAAATGGCATATCTGAAAACTCCATTTCTTCTTTAAAATGTATAACTGTCACTTAATGCATAATGATAAAAGAATGCAACAACACTAAATCTCAATTTGCAATTTCACCTCATAATATAATAACATTCAGCCAGCTCCACCAATTGGGCTGAGGCAAAATTTGGTAACATTTTGGCAATTTTCGCTATATGGTTGCCTGCTAAGCATAGATCAGTGGCCTTTAAACAATTCATTGGGCACAGAGTCAATTTTACCCCTTCTTCACAACTCAGAACTTGAATAGCAACACTCCAAACAGTAGTAAGAAAACAAAACTGAACTGAAAGCAAACTAATAGGCCCTGGTGGCCAACAGAACAATGCACAACAATGCTTAGGGAAAGCAAAACTACTAAAAGTAAATGTGTGAAACACACTTATTTGAAAACTACTCTATTTAACTATGAGATAACCTATCTCAAAGGCAGTGCTTGAGGTGGATCCCATTAACTGGGATAGACAACACCTCGCCAGTCATCTTTGAAAGTTGGAATGTGTTATGTTCCTTGCATTCTATGATCACATAAGGCACATCCCACATTGCATCAAACTTGGAATGTCATCCAGGTCTACTCTTAAATTCATTCCACTTGAAAATTAGATCTCCAACAATGAAATCGCGTGGTCTCGCCCTCTTGTCAAAAGAATTTTTTATTTGAGCTTGATGTATTTCCAACTGTCTTAGAGCTTCCTTTCTGGTTTCTTCGAGCTCAACTAGCTGTGCAAACCTCACTTCAAGAGGTTGTTCATTGAGCAACTCTAGTTCTTTGACATAACTTAAGGTTGGTAATTCAATTGAAACAGGAAACTTAGCTTCTTTACCATAAGTTAAAAGAAAAGGTGAACAACTAGTGGCTCTTTTAGGAGTTATTCTGTCAGCCCAAAGGGCTAGCTTCAACTTTTTGTGCCATGTCCTTTGATTATCTTCAACATTCTTCTTGATTATCTGAATTAGATTCTTATTTGTGTATTTCACCTGAACATTGCCCTGCGGATAATAATTGGAAGATGTGTTCAAATAAATATTATTTCTGATAGACCAATCTAAAATCTAAAATCCTATGAAAGCTAAACCATTATCTGAAATGATTGAATCTAGAACACCAAATCTCAATATGAGATCTTGATAGAAATTAAGCACTAAAGTCTCGTTCACTTCCTTTAAAGCAATGGCTTTGGTCCATTTTGTAAAATAATCTGTGGCAGTAAGAATCCACTTATGACCCACACTTGAAGGCAAATTGATAGGGCCAATAAAATCCAAGCCCCACTTAGCAAAGGGTTGTTCTACCTGAATCAGATGCAGGGGCAGCGGTGGAAGCCTCTGCTTACCAGCAAATAAAGCACATTTCTCACATTTTCTGACCTAAGCAATAGCATCTTTAAACAAATCTTTCCAGTAATAACCAGCTCACATAACTTCCAGAGTTGTTATTCTTACAACAAAGTGACCTCTTGAAGGTCCATCATGAAACTCTGCTAACAGCTTGTCAACTTGATTAGGCTGAATACATCTCAACAAAACACCCTAGAAATATCTCCTATAAAGAATAACATCAATGATTGCATAAGGGATGTCTTGTAATCTATAATACCTTCTCTTTTCTCTATCCAAGCCTTCGGGGCACTCACTAGTTTGCAGATAATTAATCATCTAATGCAACTGAGTAACAGGAGGTGTTGGAATAGCACCTAGAACATCATTATTTAACACTGCTTCTGTATTTACAGCCTCATTTGAGCTGATGTCCTCATTTCTAGCAATCTGTTCACACAAACCCTTGCCTCTAATGAGCTTGGTTACTTTTATATCGACATCGAACTCCATTACTTTGGTGATCCAACCAACACACTTATCATTAATATCCTTGTTAAGCAAAAAATATTTAACAATCGAATGAGCCTCTAATAAATGAATTTTTTTGTTGAATAGCATGTGTTTAAACTTCTTCAAACTTCTTACAACAAAGACATATTTCTCAACAAAAGAGTATTTTACCTCGTAATCATGCAAAACTTGGCTAGAAAACGCATCAAGCTGCTCCAAGCCTTCATCATTTTGCTGGCATAACATAGCTAAAATAGTATCCACTCCTCCAAAAGCATACAGAATAAAATCTTTGTCAAAGTTTGGATTAATGAGAGTAAGAGCGGCTGCGAGTGCTTCCTTGATCTACTTGAAGCTCCTCCTACCTTCCTTGGTCCAACTAAATGGCATATTCTTTTTCAGCATAGAAGTGAGAGGTTGCAGCAAGGCTACGATATTTGGTATGAACCTCCTCATGAAATTTATCCTTCCAAGAAAGTTTTGCAATCCTTTCTTGTGGGCTAGTAATGGCAATTCAAGAATTGCGGAAACTCTTTCAAGATCAATTGAAATACCTTGCTTTGAGACAATGTGTCCAAGCAGTTTTCTTTCGTACACTAAAAATATACACTTCTTTGAATTGAGAGACACTCTGAACTTTCTACACCTCTAAAAACTTTGTTCCAAATGATCCATTGTTCATTAGCATTTCTAGAAAAAATAGTAATATCATCTAAATATACCAGAACAAACTTGTTCATAAGGCCGTGAAAGGCCATATCCATAGCACGCTGAAAAGTTGCTCCAGCATTTGATAAGCCGAAAGGCATTTTCTTGTAGGCCATCATGCCCCACTTGGTTGTAAACATTGTTTTGAACTGATCTTCTTGATTAACCAGAATCTAGTTGTAACCTGATTAACCATCTAACAAAGAAAATCTATCAGAACCAGAAACCACTTGTAAAATTTGCTCCATGGAAAGGAGTGGGTAATGGTCTTTCAATGATGCTCTATTTAGATCTCGAAAATTGACACATAATCTAATTTCCCCACTCTTCTTCCTGACTGGCACTAAATTTGACACCCAAGAGGTGTGCTTGATAGGAAAAATAATACCGCTTTCAACTAGTTTATTCAATTTAGCCTTCATAAGGTGTTCTAACTTGGGATTAAGAGGTCTTTGCTTCTGCCTTACTAGTTTTGCATTGGGTTCAAGCTCAATGGTATGTTGGGCTAGTTTGGGGTTAAAACCTCTCAAATTCTTGTACTCCCTAGCAAAAAAATACTAAATTTCTAACATAACATAATAAAGGCCTACTGTTCGTCTTGACTACATACCTTGCCCAGCTTGAGAAGCTTGCCTTTGAAGATTTTGATGGCTGTGTAATGTTCTTCTCTAACTGTCAAGATGCATTTGTCTTTCTGCACTTGATCATCTGAGTTAAACACAAATTCCAACATCACCAAACCTTTTGGCAGCTTATTGGTCTTTAATTGTACAATCTGGTCCTCATATTGTTGCTGCCATTTTTGTGATTTCCATTTGCGAACTCAGCTTGAGCAATCTGAAAATTCACTATTTTCTCGTCGCTGTCAAAAACTTGCTAGCTCACGTTATTGTCAGGTACAGAAGTTTTGACCACTATTTTCACGTACTGACGTGCTTCCACCTTATGAATTTCTTTGGGAATATCAAACTGGACTCCTATGGCAACGAGCCTGTTGGCATGTTTATTTTGATTTTGATGAATCAACATGATATTAAAAGCATTAAAATCCTCCATTAAATCCCATACACGATGCTTGTATTTCTTAAGCATATCATTCTTAGCGGCATTTAAATTTCTGACCTGATTAACAATTAGCTCACAATCACCATAAAATTGCAAGCACTTAATACCTCGTTTGCGAGCCCACTCAAGACCATGCACCAACGCTTCGTACTCAGCTATATTATTTGAACAGTTGAAAAAAAATTTGTAAGCTAAAAAATACTTATCTCCCTCGGGTGATATCAACATAGCTCCACCCTCAGCTCCAACACTACTCCTCGAACCATCAAAATAAAGCTTCCAAAGCTCATTATCATTTTTTGCAAATGGTTCATCCTCTTTACAAAGATTAGGCATATTGCAATCTGGCTCTCGAATCATATAGACTCCTAATCCTACCTCATCTATGTTCTGGAATGGATCAAGCTCGTGATCTTTGGCTTCCCATTCATCTATACTAATGTAGTCTACCCGGATGCTATAGTCTGAGGTCATGGTTTGCTCCTCCATTGCAGAGGTGGCGTAGAGGTTAGCGTTTATAGGATTTGGTGAGTATGGTTCGATATGGTCTTTGGCAACAGGGTCAGACTTTATGGTCACTTTCGTATCATACCTTGTTCTAAAAAATAGATGAGACCAATCAAAAGACAAAAACCCACCTAACTTGGCTGTGAAATCCCTTGACAAACAAATGGCAAAGTGCGGCGGTAAGTCAATGCCATGAATATCCTGATGAATAGTGAAACTTGGGGATGCATGCAAGGTAAGGGCTAAATTTTTTATAATACCAGTAGTCTTAACAGCAGACCCATCTAATTGCACTATGCCTTTCTAAGGATTAGGATCATAAACAAGGCCTAATTTTTAAGCTAAACTCTTAGGCATGATTGAACTACTAGCACCAGAATCAACCATACAGTTATGCACAATTTTATTGCCAATAATCAAACTTAAATAGAACAGAGGGGGCTTTACCTCTTTTGCTTTCTGCCCACTCTTATCCTCCAAGTCATTAGCAATCACAACCTTTGCAACCCCTTGACTAGGGTTGTCAGAAATAAACAACTCAGCCAAAGCATTCTGCAACAAACTTTTATGCCCTAGAAGTTGTAAAGTGTCTAATATCAACATGTTGATAGTATTTTTCTTGAGATGCTCAATAATATTAAATGATGAAGAGTTTACCTTCTGTTGGTTTTTTTATGATAGCGGCTTCATTTTTCCTTTGCAAAGACTGAGAATGTGTTTTTAGTTGTTCTTTGTTGGGTATCTCCTACCCTCTTTGCACAATATGCATTTTAGGCTACGTAGTAGCATTAACATCTGATGAAATAGGCTACTTACTGATTACTGGTTGCTGCTATGAATTCCCAGCTTGTTGTCCTGAGTCCATAGCTCGCTTTTTAGATCTGGTATTAGCTAAAATAGGAGAATTTTGCTGGTCTTAGCCATTCATGGCACATAATTTAGAGCTCTGCCAATTCGGCAAGGCAACCTCCATGTTATCTTGTTGTTCTTGATTTTGATCTGCAATGCTTTCTGGAACAACATAGCTATTTTGAACCATTAGAGCTCGATTCCTCATTCCATTGGTGCACGTTGATTGGCTATGGGGCTGATTGAATGGGTAACACCAATCGCAATCCTGGGCAACATTATTTTGTGGCACAAGTTCCTTTAACAAACTAGCTGCATTTGGATTATATGGCTAGAATGGCCTAGGATTAAAATTTCTCCATTGGGCTTGATAATCATTTTGAAAAGCTAGCCTATTTTGTCAGTTTTGCTGATAAGGGGCTTGGTAAGGCTTGCGTTCCTGGCCAACATGCTTTTTAATAGTCACGAGATCATTTCCAAAGGTCTTCAATATGCTTTTAAGCTCTTGCATCTCTAGATTTGGGGCTGGGGCAGCAACTTCTTGGGCTGTACTATGATATCCTATTGCTGGAATAGGCGAGATAGCAGCCAAATGAGGTATAGCAATGGGAATAAGTGGTTGTATTTCTAGAAATAAAGGCATAGGGGGTCTAGGAGCTATGACTCTAGCTTGAATGAGGCAATTTTCAGCATTAATGGCAATATTATAAGCATTAGGAAGCGTTAGACCACCCATAAACTGAGTCATAACAACAATCTTACTATTTAAAGATTTTAAATAAAACAAAAATGTATGTACTAGTAAGGGCTTTACCATTGCAGGATCTTATCCCAGGTCCTCTGAAATTTGTAATTGAAATTTGCCAAATGTTCACATGGTGCCCTTTGAATGGTGCTCAATTTCTCTAATAAGGACAAATTGTCAGATTTATTAGCAAAATATTGATACAAGCCATTACCTAATGAATCCCATGTTGTGATTGAATTCACTGTGAGGCCTCTAAACCATTGTAATGCCTTTCCTTTCAATGACACAGCTAAAAGCCTTAGAACGATGTTTTCCTGTGTGATATTGTGCACCGAGCATAGCATGGCCACGTCAAGAATGTGCTCAAAAGGTGTAGTGAAGTCTTCGCTGGTGAAGTATGGTAGTCCCCTAAGGGCTACAACTTGAATATCATCGTGTTGAAGTATGTTTAACGGGGTACTACCATTCAAGGGCGCAAACGGATGTTCCCTTGGCGGTGCTGCCATCGGTGGTATTTTTGAGATCGGAACTGGTGCACCAGGTGACAGAACTAGGGCACCGAGAATAGGAGGTGTTGACATTGATCTTGCAGGGGTTTCAAAAAGTCTCCTCATTGTTTAGCCTCTTCTTCATGGCGAGGACAACTCTTGATACTTGAACGGTGTTGAACTTGACCTTATTTGAATGTTTCTCATGTGCGGGCTACACTAGCATGCAGAAAATAGAACTAGAGTCGCCAAGTATATTGTAATAGCCTCCAGAAGGTTGGAAAAATCTACCACATACACCAAATAGCAAACCAAAATATTAGAAATTCCCTGAAAGTAGCTTTCAAAGTCCCACTGGGCATGCCAAAAATTGTTGTCAAAATATTTGCACCCTACTGAATGCAATATCCAGCAACCTACTAAAACACATAAACCTCCTTCAGATGTGGGTGATCTGAGCAAAGGAGGAATCTCCAGAGTGAACTGGTTCTTTGAATGATAAATCCTATTCTAAAACAACTTTTGAGGAAAGGGATAAAAAGTGACTGAAAAATAAAACCTATTACTAGCAGATGACTTCAAAAACTGACAATGATTTAATGATGATTTTGATATCTTCCTCACAAATAGCTTTCAGAAAGACACAATATTTCACAACTCCTCATGAACAATTGATAGATAAATAATTTACATGAAGACCTGACTTGAAGTACAACATGCAACCTGTATTATGAACTTTATGCATTAAGAATTACAATCTAAGGACATAACAAGGACTCTGTAAATAGAAATCACAAGATGAAATCAGACTAAAACTGCAAATGGACAAAGAAATGAGAATTAGGAAAGCAATCTTTATTCAACTGAAGGAGAATGCCATAATCTGAAACTGAGTACAAAATGTGTTCACAAGCTCAAAAATGCATATGAGCAGGAACTCTGATATCTAAATTGAGAAGGAGAGCTAAAAAGACTAAGTCTTTTGACAGGAATAACTCTCAAGAAACCCTAATCCAAGGTCAGAAAAAAGCTCAAGTAAAAAGGCTTCCAATTGTCTCAAAAACTGCATAAAAGCATAAAAGAGCACAATGCTTTTATGGTGAACCTATCAAGCCTCTAAAAATTGGTTGAATTTGCTTTTACAGCTCAAAAACACCTTATCTCTCCAAAATAAGTCTCAAATCTGACCAAGAGAAGAAGTCAGCAATAATCTACTAAAAATAGCAAGAAATCATAAAACAATTTATAAAAGATTGTTTACAATTCTGCTTTACAAGATTGCAAATTTGCACAATTTGTCTATTTTTTGCAATTAAAGATTAAAATCTTTGCAAAAAAGAAAAGCTTCTTATCTCTCCATTACAATAATTTGATTTTCTCACAAAATCATAAAAATATTAACACATAATTATCTCATCCTTCTCAAAAATCTATCATTGATTTCTCTAAAATCAATTAAAATCAGAACCTCTAAGTGTATAGTCATCAAATCCTAACCCTAGGTCATAAGGTTCCACTATTACCTTCACATCATTTTCACATAAAACAATAATCTTAATCCATATTCAAGTATTCATAAACCACTAAGGCAAAAGAAAAAGTCCTAAAGACTTAACCTAACCTAAGCACATGAAATAAGTCTTAAAAGACTTAACATATCGATCAACTTAGGAATTTTGGCCCCCCTTGAAATATCAACATTCAGACTTTGATAAATCACAATGAAAAGATTATAAATTTTGGCCTCCATTCGAAATTCTCCACGTGCTTTGTCTGAACATTCTAGATGATTATGATGTTGCTTGAATTAGGGCATGCGAAAAGAATGCCAAACCCTAAAAATGATTCATTTTGCACTCGTGACCTTGAGGAAAAAGAGCTCTGTCTAGAAAGAAAATGCCGCCATGATTGTGTTGAACTCGAGCTCATGCGCCTTGGGAATCTTCCCCACGTTCTTCAGTTAGTTGAATCTCATTTGGGTAATCTTGCTTTAGAGTATCAAAGTTCTTTCACTTCATTATTGAAAGAACAAAGGTACACATAAGGTCACGGCCTGTTCATATTCTCTGACTTTTTGTCCCCTCTGTGCTTGTTCCTCTTTGGCCATAATGAGGCCCAACTCAGCCTCTGTCTGGAGACTCCATGAGAGAGCTTGCTTGTGCGTTTTTGTTCTTCTCTTCTAAGCATGAGGGTAAGCTATCTGCTCACAGCTTCCATGCCTTTACATTTTGTTTACTCTGGCCTTATGGGCACGGCTATACATACTCTAATATCATTATTTTTGTATTATCTGTGTTCACATTCAGCATTGTTGTGCTCTATTTCCACTATGAGAGCTCGACCACTATTTTGACAGTTGGAAATCTTGGCTTATGGACTGCTTTATGGAGCTCTTGGCCATGGCTATACACACTTTGCATAGACATGAACTGGTAATCCTTCTTTGCTAGACATTTTGCTCTCTAGAGACTTAAATACTTTCTTCTTTACTCATGAATTTTTGGCTATGTTCAGGCCGCACCAGATGTATACTATAGGAAGCATTAAAAGAAACCTCTGGCTTGACCCACAAAAACAAATTCTTTTCCTTGTATATTGATAATGGATCCCTTCATGGGTATCGTAAAAATTGAATGAGAGCTGCATTTCCTTTACTCTAGAGCTCGATTCATCACAGAAATTTGCATTTTTTGTATTCTACTATTGTTTTATGTAAAACCCATATGGGTTATCTCTATTATTGCATCTTCTATATCTTGAAAGCAAACCCTGAATGTGGGTATTCCATATATCCATCCTATCTCCTCGGCATTCTAAAACCCCAACATGGGTATTTACTATTTGTCTTTATTTACCTACAGAACTACAAATTCATGGTGAGAATAATGAAAATTTGTGTGTTTATCTATACTTAGTTTATTGGTGCTTTGTTTTCACATTCATGTAGCTATATTGTAAAACCCCATTGTGGGCTTTCCTTGATGTGAAGAAAACTGCTCCTTGAAAAATGACTCGAAATGTCTTTTATTTCTACATTTTTCAATCAATCATGTAAAACTAAATTTTTGAAGCATTCGAATTTCTTGCTTTCAGCATAATTCTATGCTTGTCGATTGTGAATAGAAAGACAAGTCTTAATGTATACTGTACCCACGCACGTTCTCTATACACACAACAATGTCTTTCTTGATTTTCCTCAACCTTAACACAACTTTTTCCTTCTGCTTCATATAGATTTAGATTGAAACATTGCAACACTGTACACATCTGTATTTAAAAGATCCCTCTTGTGACTTATGTTTATACTTCAGGCATCATTAACATGCCATGTTTGAACTCTCATGCCTTCATAAACTTGCTTACTCTTGAAATGGCACTTTTGTATCTGAATCTTTATCAAATTTGTTTGTGCTTAATTTGCTTGACTCTTGTAACTCAGTGAAGACAATTTCAAATGCATATCATACTTTGATTGTTGTCTTCAGCTAGACACTGATACATGGTTATAATTGAAACATTCTTCTAGCCAGAATGAGTTGTTTGCTCCTGCACACTACTTTCAATGCAAGCTCACATGTTTCCTTACATAGATAATACCTCAGAAACTGTTATCATTTTATCTTGTGATTCTTAATTTTGTATCCACTTATCAATCAACTGAAACTAGTGATTCATTTAAAACTTGAAAGCATTGTTTGTCTCTTGTACTCTTGAGCAACATGGTACTCTTCATGCATTTTTATATTCCACTTAACAAACTATTTTCAAAATATGCTCTCTTTCATGATGAAAATCAAAACAAAACTCTCCGTTAAGGCATAATGTATGCATGTTCACTATCCTCGCCCTTGAAAAGAATGAAATGATGAACTGGAACTTGCATGACATACAGGATTATGATGAACACAAGACATGAACTATTCAACAATGTTTGATATAAATGATACCCAGCTGAATTTATTAAGTGAACTAAACTCACTGTCCACCTGTAGCCTTTAGAAAGACAAACCTGATCATTATGAATGCACAGTTGGTTTAGTTGCTCGATAGATAACTCTATTTTTACTCTTTTAGTTGTATTTCATTTCATTTGATGAGTATGATGATGTATTTTTAAAATCAACCCATTTAATGAATAGGGCAGCATGTCGAGATCTATCCTTGTGGAAGCCCATTTTTCTCCACATGCTTGGTCTTCGAATTATGTTCAACTACGTGATTTTACCTATACCTACACAAGGAAACAAACAATGTTAGTATAAAAATAGAATATGATGATCATGATATTATTATTTCTCCTTCAGCTCATTTCTTCTTCACTGCATTTTATTGATTGTTCTAATACATGATTAATAGTAGGTTGTACTATTGTGGGTGCCTCATATAGGTTACTTCATAATCGGAGCCACTAACACCCCTCTTTCCTCTTACAGGTCAACGGAGCTCAAGAAGACATAGGTGCACCATTCATCATCAACCATCAGCCAAAATAGGCGATGATGATTATGTTGCTTTCTTATGTAATTTCTTTTCCGCATCTTCAGTAGTACAATGTGCTAATAGTTATGCACTGTGACAATTACATCCATGGCTTGTGTGGATATTTGATTTCAATTCTTGCTTTTCATTTGAAAAGAAAATACATTTAAATGCAATGTTGTAATATCTAATTCTTGAAATCAAATGAAGCCTTGTAAAATATGAATCTTTTCATGTAATAAAAGAAAACATCTAAAATGTTATTTTGCTCATTTGCTCAATTATGTATTTCTTTTAATTTTGGAATATCAAAATGGCATATCTGAAAACTCCATTTCTTCTTTAAAATGTGTAACTATCACTTAATACATAATGATAAAATAATGCAACACTAAAGCTCAATCTACAATTTCACCTCATAATATAATAACATTCAGCCAGCTCCACCAATTGAGCTGAGGCAAAATTTGGTAATAGTAAACCAAGTGTCATTTCCACAAAGTGACCGCAATCAACCCGAAGTCGAGCCCACCCTCATTGAGAGTGAAGAAGTGTAGGAGGTAAGTAACAAACAAACCTTGGCTCAGATTTTTGATTTAGCAGAAATGGTCCACTAGATGAGGAAGAAACGCATATAGATAAAGTTCACATGTTCCACCAAAGAGCAACTCCCTACTTCCTCAAGAATAGGTAGGTAGGTGGACCCTTTACAACTTCTACTCCGCCAAACAATTTTTCTACCCCACCTGACCCTAATTCCAACAACAATCATGGGCTTCCCCATGTACCCACCCAGTATCTTAACAAGGATAGGCCTCAAAATTAGTCACAAAACCAGTCAAATCAAGTGAAGTTCCAAACTTCTAGCTCTACCCTAGGCTAAGCCTTTTCCTTCGAGATTGAAAAAATGGGTGAAGATTTGGAAAAAGATTTCAAGAAAGTAAAAATCGGTTTATCTGCCTTTGAACTACTCAAAGTTCCTGCTATAAGGCATGTCTTCTTCAAGGTACTCAATGGGACCCCATCCTCTAACACCACACAAGAAACATCAGCCAAAAGAGTCACCTTTGAGGAGCCCAGACCGGAACTTACAGTTCAGGATAGTACAAGGAAAAGGAAGTATGTTCCCTCAAATCAATCTACAGGTAAGCATCCAAAAAAGGAACCAGATCAAAACAATAGGCATATTTCCAAAGATTAGCCATCTAAACAGACTGAGGACAAAACTGGCAATAAGAGCAGGGTGCAGGTAGCTCAGATAGATAGGTCCCTGGGCCTCTTTCAAAGAAAATTTTAAGCTCCCCCTTTCCTTATCACCATTTGGATATTTGGGAAAAACTTGCACAACTTCCTGCTCAATTCAGGAGCGTCTCGTAATGTTATGCCTTTGGCAATATGCAAAGCTCTTGGTATCACTCCCACACCCTCAAAAATGAAGGTGACCTAGTTGGAAAAAAACATAGATTAACATTGTGGGAGAAATGAATTAGATCCTGATGCAATGTTTTGTAGATCCAAGGATACAATAGGTCATTGATGTCCAAGTGGCAGATATTTCTAATGCATATGGAATTATTTTGGGAAGAGATTTCACTAGAACATTGAATGGATATGCCACCACGGACCATTATCACATGTGGCTGCCATGGAAAGGGATCCCAAATCAAATTTGTATAGACTGTGAGCCTCTTATGAAGTACATGATCATGGAGTACAAAAACCTAAATGAGGTGTTGCTTGTTGAGACAAAATTGGCAAATTATTGTTCCTTTTCCTGCCAGGACGAAGTTGAACCCTAGGAAGAGTTTGTTGCCGAAGTGCTCTTGGTGCAATGCAGCCCTCCAGTCGATTTCATTCAAATTCCTCAAAATATGGGGATGGTGGTAGAGCCAAATAATAATCCTAGTGAAGAAAACAACTTGGGACTACTCAATGGCTTCCAGGAATTCATGGAAAAGTTCACAAAGGACTAATTTAGTTTGGGTGCCTGAATGGATTTCCAGGATCTTTTGTTGTTGAATTGGTGCAAAATTCACAATGTTGTGCACTCTGAGTTTGATTGTTGCTTGTGCCAAATAGTAATAGAGCACGTCAAAAAATTGGCTATCCCACAGAGGGAAATACCAAAGAAAGTGCTAGAACAACCACCTGCTGGTAAATACACTGAGCTGGAAGATTTGCCTAAGGTAAAGTAGGCAGCCACCCCACCAGAAAGAAATGAAAGCCTAGTTGGGCCTGAATTCAAAGAGCTTCCTAGATTTTGGATGCTTTGATTCGACTAGTCCAAGTCAAAACAAGGAGTTGGTGCCAGGTTTGAACCCATTAGCCCAACAGGTAAGACCTTTCTTGTTGCCCATAGGTTGCAGTTTTATTGCACCAATAATGTAGCAGAATACGAGGCATTAGTTCATGGTCTTCTTATGGCCCTTAAGAAAAATGTCAAAATGCTGCAAGTATTTGGTGATTCTAAACTCATAGTCAAATAGGTTAGAAAATTGTATTCCCACCATGATAGAAGACTTGCAAATTATAGGCATAGGGTTTGGGATCTTTTAGAAGGCTTAGATGCATTTAATATACAATTGATCCCTCATGCTCAGAATCATATAGCTGATGCCTTGGCTCAGGCAGCCAGCACTTTGCAACCCCTCTCCTTGTCTGGGCTTAATAAATTCACAATTGAGTTGATGTCCACACCATCTATCCTAGATAATGTCACTCATTTTCAGGTCTTCAATGATGACAAACATATATTTGAGTTCATCATGAGTTCTAATGTCTTCGCCACCCAAATAATTGATGAAACTAATTTGAAGAAGGCCGAATTGGATATAGGAGTTGTCAACCTCAAAACCAACACGATTCCTAGAGGCATGGTTCAAATTGAGCACATATTTGATTTGTATCAGATTAGGGACTAGAATCAGCAAACAAAGAAGGCAACCATAAGCAACTAGTGTGATGCTCACAACCTTGGGACTCCCAAGGAGACAAAAAATGTTTTCATCGGAAAAGTGTGCACGCCTGAGGAAAAGAAGGGGATCATTGGTTTTTTGCATAGGTATCGTGATGTGGTGGCATGGAGCTATGAAGATCTAAAGAATTATGACACCTCCATCATCATGCACACCATCCCTCGCAAGACAAAAGCTAGGCCCTTCCACCAATGGCAACATCCTATCAATACCTTGGTAGAGCCCATCATTTACAAAGAGGTACAAAAGTTACTTTCAGGAAGAATTATCTTCCTAGTCAAGCATTCCACATGGGTGGCCAACTTGGTCCTGGTCTGAAAAAAATGAAGAAATCAAGCTATGTGTAGACTTTTGCAACCTGAATAGAGCTTTGGAGAAAGATAACTATCTGGTACCTTCATTGGATGAGGTATTACAGATTGCCAACGACTCTCAAATGATGTCCTTCCTCAATGTTTACTCTGGATATAACCAAGTTATGGTACAGTATGAAGACCACCATAAGACAGCATTCACCACCAAGTGGGGAACCTTCGCTTACAGAAGAATACCTTTTGGGCTCATCAATGTTGACACCACTTTCCAATGTGCCATGGATATTGCCTTCAAAGATCTGATTAGGAAGTGCATAATCATCTACATGGATGATTTAACTATGTTTTCTAAAAGTCAGAGTGATCATGTCTCCAATTTATGCAAGGTATTTCAAAGGTGTAGGGAGTTTGGAGTTTCCCTTAACCCAAAAAAGTACATATTCGACATTACTAAGGGTAGATTACTTGGACATGTTATTTCAGAGTAGGGAATCTCCATAGATCCTAAATGCATTTACTCTTTGCTAAAGATCCTGTCTCCAAGCAACAAGAAAGAATTAAAATCCTTCTTTGGAAAGATTAACTTTGTCAAGAAATTCATCATGGGTTTTGCTAAAATTGCTAAACCACTCAGTTCCATGTTAAAACAGAATGCCAAAGTTGAGTGGACTCCCGAAGCCAAGCAGGATTTTGAAGAAATCAAATGGGCCATTGTTGAGGCACTTGTACTAGTCAGTCTAAACTATCTAAAGTCATTCTACATCTATTCATTCACTTCAGAGCATTGTTGTGCCAACATTTTGACTCTGAAAGATGATGAAGGAAATGAGCGTCTGATCGCCTTCATGAGTGCTCCGCTAAAAGATGTTGAACTACACTACCACAACATAGAAAATCAAGCATATGCACTTGTTAGGGGAGTGAAGAAATTTAGGCATTACATCTTGCGCAACAAAGTCTTCACCATTGTCCCTAACCCCGTAGTGAAAATGCCACTCATACAAAATAAATTGGGCAAACGAAGAGCCAAATGGATCACATTGCTCTAGGAGTATGATATCGATATACAACTGATGAATTTGGTGAGAGGACAAGCACTTACCTGCATGATTGTTGAAGCAGTAGCAGAAGCAAGACCTGAACTCATTGTGTAGTAATATCAGCTTGAAGATGTTTCCATGATAGAGTGGTACAAAGATGTTTATTATTTGTTGAATCACAAATGTCCACCTCACTTACAAGGAGTCCAAAAACATGCTCTCGGACTGAAAAGCAGTAGTTACATGTTGCAAGGGTCCATTTTATACAAGAAGAATCACAAAGGAATTGACCTGAGATGCCTCGGTAAGGAGGAAGTAGATCAAGTCTTGAAAGAGTTTCATGACAAGTTTGGCACTGGTCATGGATCTAGGCCTTCCACTACACATCAGATATTAAGAGCAGGATATTATTAGCCAATTGTCTTCAAGGATGCTTATTGCCATGTTCTCTCTTGCCATACATGTCAGACCACCGCTACCAAGGAGAACAATGTTGTTGTCCCACTACAACCCATGTCGGAGGTGAGGTCGCTTCCACATTGGGGTCTTGATTTCATTTGTCTGGTAAGCCCCTCATCATCTACGAGACAGGTACATTCTTACCGCTACTGATTACTGCACTAGATGGATAGAAGCAATTGTATGTAAGTAATGCACAACTGAGGTAGTTACTAATTTTTTGGAAATTTTCATTTTAAATCACTTTGGTTGTCCTTATGTGTTGGTGTGTGATAATGGACCTGCATTTGCTTCATTAAAATTTGCTAGTTGGGCCTTCGACTATGGAATTTCCCTTAAATTTTCATCCAATTACTACCCTCAAGGAAATGGCCTTGTTGAGTCCACAAACAAGAACCTGATCATGGTGATCAAGAAATTGCTCGATAGGAATCCCAAGGACTGGCATACCTAGCTTCGATTTTCCCTTTGGGCAGACTGCACCTGCCACAAGGCTGCCCTTTGTGATTCCCCATTCCATCTTGTTTATGGCCTAGAGCCCATATTTCCTATCCACCTAAAGATTCCCACCCTCCAATTTATCAACATTTTTTACGAAGAGAGGGACGTAGAGAAGCTTGATTAGCTAAGCTCTTGCATTTAGAAGAAGTTTGAGACTGTGCAATAGAAAATTTCGCCAAACATCAAGGTGTGGTTAAGAGATGGTTCAACCGCCGAGCTAAAATCAAGGCCTTTAGAATCACAAATTTAGTCCTTTATTGGGACAAGGCCAATGAAAAGAAAGGGGGACACAACAAATTTGACAAGCTTTGACTTGGCCCCTTTCAAATAGTTGAAATTTTGGGAGAATGTTTTCCACCTAAAGACCTTAACTAGTGAAGATGTCTCATTTCCAGTCAATAGGCAGCACCTCAAGCATTACTTCCAAGCCTGAGCTCTGCGAGTTCTTTCTTGTAAATACCTGTAAATAGGTTAGAATAGGTTTCCTTTTGGCTTGATTGTGTTTTGGTGTTTCACGTTGCTTTGTTTTGCTTGTTTCCTAGCTATTTCATTTCGAAGAGGATGTTCTTCATCCCATTGTGGTGGTCGTGCTCGTTCAATGAATGGTTCACTTTGTTGTTCATCCTTGGTGTTCTTCACCTAAACATTCATTCCTGACTATTGCTCCCTAAAGGTTGCCTAGGAATGGTTTCCTCGTTTGAACTCTGCTCTAGAACTTGATCCTTGGTTGGCTCTTTTTATGCACATCTCAAATCTTGCACAAAACGCATGTTAATTATTTTTGAAGGACTATACAATGGCTACTAGGATACCCTAGTAAGTGAAAAATCCTAAGTCTGCTCCAGTGACCACTGTGGTTCCCAAACTCATTATAGGCTTCGGTGCTTACACAGTTGAGCAAAAGATAAGTGAAAAAAAAACATCAAAACTCAGAAAAGGAAGGAAATTATGAAATCAAGCGACCGTATGAGTGTGAAAATAACTCTACTGGGGCTATGGACACCTGGCTGGTAGTAGAGCAATATCCATCAGATCACAAGGACAACTCCATCGGGGATATGGACACCTGACTGGCAGTAGTGCAATGTCTAGGTTACTTTTGGTGTTGTACAGTTTACGTAGCTTGCTCGGTTGGAGTAGCAGCCACTTGTCACAGTCCCGCAGAAAGGAATGAGTTCACAACACACACACTTCTGAGATGTCCTGTAGACTGACCCAACTAAGGATCCTGTTCTCCCAGTTCACTTTTGGAAGCCCGCTCCTAGTCTGCGAAACTAGAGATTTTGGGTCTAGAATGAACGTCAATCCCTAGAACACTTGGGAGTGTTTCCCAACAAAGTCACCATTTGTTGTGCCCTCAGCACACACGCCCCGTTCGAAATGGGAACCCTCTTTTCTTTTGCTTTGCTAGTTCATTCTTTCACCGCCTCATTTTGCGTGCCCCCATTTTTTGTGCCCCAGATGGTCAACGTACCTTTGAGCTCCCCTCTTTGGTTGACCATGTTTGTTCCCTTCATCTCAGTTGAGTCTTGGAGCCTTCTGGACTCTCCTTGGCAGTTTGTTTCTTCCAGCAGCCTGTCGGGCCTGCCGAGCCCGCCTCGCCGGGTTTCTACCGGGCGTTTGTCATTCTGAATAGTGGGAGGTTCTAGCCTCTGTAGGCCTTGGAACTCAGATCCTCGTTCGCCACCCTGTTTAGCTTGCAAAAAAATTACACAGCCATCAACCATCCTGGGCCTGCCCCATCGGACTTTTGTCCCCAAAATTCCTTTCCGTTTTCACCGTTTCCAATGGTCGGCCTATGGTGTCTTTCCACCTTCCAAACTCTGGGTCCTCCTTCACTAGCGATTTGAGAAGGAAGTTTCAAAAGGTTGTTCTGCCATGTACTTCGGCCCCCAAGCTCCAGACCTCTTGCCGCCGTTTATAAATTTGAAATCCACCAACCCATCGCCCGGTCATACGGGCATTAAATGAAAGAATTAAATGCATATGAGGGTATAAATATAGGGCCCAACCTATCATTTTCATTTGTCAGGTTTTCCAGAGGAGATTAGAGTGCTTGCCAAAGGAGATCGGTGCATCCATCACCCCATTTGTTAGGTTTTCCAAAGGAGATCAGAGTGTTTGCTAGAGGAGATCAGTGCATCCATCACCCATCACCCTCACGTCTGAGATCATCATTCGTCCGTCCTTAGTCAATTTCACATCTCATCCCATTGGACTTTAAAGGTAGGTTTGTCGTCCATTCCATTGAGGGGATTTTTTATGATTTTACACTTAAAATAATGAATAAACATGGGCTAAAAATGTATTTAATTGATAAAACATGACAAAACCCATGAAAACCATGTCTTCAAACCTTGAAAAACCCTCCAAATCACCTCCTAAGATCAAATTAGAACTTAACCTCACCATTGTTATTCATCACACAAGGCATTTGTGCCCTTTAGGCCCACGCCAACCCTTTGTTGCCAGAACTTAGCAAATAAACAAACTTATTTTCAATTGGTAGAGTCCACTCTCGGGCCCGCCATCCTGGACCTTCGTCGTCCAATCACCGTTAAACTTTGCAAAAGATAAAACTCAAATTTTGGCCTCTACCAAAGCTTCTCAAGCCCACAACCCCAAATTTCTATGTCTAGAACTCCGTGAAGTTTCCATCATTGCAAATGACAAGGGGGACTCGTCCACCTGAGCTCTGGGGCTCTCCTTTCCATTCGCCGTTCATAGTTAAACCCAAAAATCAACTGACCAGACACGTCCCTAAGTCTTGATCCCCAAATTTCTATCTACGAACTTCCATTACATTTTCACTATTTCAAACGACCATCTGACAATGTCCTCCCGCCTCTCGGGTCCCAACCACCCTTTTGTCATGAAGCTAATGAACACCAATCCTTAGTGTCCATACCCTCATCGGCCTCGACCACCAGGATTTCATGCCCTTTCATCCGATATGTAAAGGAAAAGCTTCCTCATCTTCCCGACCTCTAGGCTCTGACCTCTTGATTGCCAAGAAACTCATCGCAAGGAAAATCTGGCAGCCGAGCTAAATGCCAGGTTCGATCCTCTGGGTTGCTCCCTCCAGACTTTCGTGTCATGCCTATCATTTTCAAGTGGAAAATCACCATTGGCTTTCCGTCCCTCTGAGCCTAAATGCTTCAAAGTTTAAAGGAAACCATTGGTCATCTTTTGACCTTCTGGGTCATAGAACTCCATTTCTTACAGGTCATTGCAAACAACAAACTCCTCATAGCTTTTCGGCCCTAAACCTCTTTGGGCCCCAAATTTGACCAAAATGACCTCAAATTTGAAAACCAATTTCGACCCACCTGCTCAAACTTGGCCCTCTTTGACACGAGCCTTTCAAACCATCAAATTGTGAAGACAAGAGAAATCACTCGGATTGCCCTAGCCTGTTCGCCCGTACAAAACAACATTCCTACCAAGGAAATCCAGCGCCTTGGGCTTGAATTGTCCAAAATCCCTTTAGAAAGTTACTAATGGCATTTGAAAGATAAAATTTAACTTCATTAATTGTATGATGTCTAATTGGATTTAGTTCACGGGATTTTGGCTAAATGTTAATGCTTTCGTAATTGGTTGTACTCATTACATCTATGTCTGCAAGATATATGGAATCAGGTGCAGGATCCTCAGGGGAAACTACAAAAAAGGACAAAGGAAAGAAAGCAGGTAAGACTCCTCATGGAAAGGAGGATAAAGACCAGATGAAGTTCGAGTTTCAGGGTGATCCTCTACGTTCAAAAATCATTACTGACTAGAAGGAAATCATAGACACCATCATTGAATACGTCCATACTGATGAATTCAAACAAAGGGTCAGGGTTCACCCAAAGACTAACAATGCAAGATCAATCAGACAAAGTGGGATTGCAAAAGCAGCAGGCTTCCCCCCGTCTCTCATTTCCCATTAATTGGTCATGGCCTGCTATCAGGGCTACCAGCCACAAATAAGAACCATCATTGATAGAGATGGAAACATCCTCGCTGACATGTCAGCTAAGGGAATTACTAGAACTTTTCACATTCCTACCTTTGAGGAGATGGAGATGCCCACCATGGAGGAAGGAAAAGAAACTTAGGATGAAGACCCTATGGGCTGCAAAAGATTAATAAACCATACTTGCTCAAGGAGAAAAGGGGAAGTGCTGCAAAGGTTCCTCAAGAACTCTTTTGCAGTGGTTTCTATGAGGATTACTATGAATTGGTAACCATGTTGAGCAAGATAATTGGCCTCCCTACTGCTGCATTTTTTCAAGAGTGGATGGTGTATTTTGTTGAAAAAATCCTCTGCGGGGATGAAGATGTTACCACAAAAGCCTCATTCTACTAGGGAGGCATCATAAGCGACTGCTTCCATGAGCAGTTTATGAATGTGAAAAAGAGCTCTAAATTCTACATGACCTCCTATCTTGTCTATTCACTGGCTAAGCAAAGGTAGTACAGCCAATTATTTTTGGCACCTAATAAGGATTCAGGACAAAGATTGAAAGCCTATGACAGATATCCCTAGGTACAATTCAGAAGCTTCAAGAAGGAGTTCTGCAAGGTGATTGATGCCTTCATCGGCCACATCATCCAGTTGCTTGGAGGGAATTTTGAGAGAAGGGTCTCTCATAGCGCAGGGGAATTCCTAAAGTAGTATGCCTTCTTGTTTATAAAATTCCTCAAATTCACATATATTTGTGCCCAGGGCTTCATAGAAAGGCCAAATAAGTTGCCCAGTACCCCAATGACCAGATCATACTACTGGCACTCTCCCAGCAGCTGCAGCATGTGCATACCATCCTCAGTAGCAAACATTTGGAAGGGATCCCTTATCCCTTAGCCTTCAGTCAGGGGATGTATAAACTACAAACCTCCCAGTGCACGGGGAATTCTAAGAAGGAATTAATGGAGTACCATTTCCGCGTACATATTGCTCACCCATGGGTAGAACCATATGGGCATGTAAGAAAGGTGTTGGGACCAGAGTATGCCCACCTACATCATGTGAAGGATTTCTAGGTAGATTGCCAGGATGACAAAGAGGTGCATGCAAGATATTACATGAGGATGACTACATACTTCATAAGAAGGGTGCAGTTGTTTCCTATACCAAACCAGGTCGAGGAGCATGAAAACACCATTATGGATCCCAGATATAATGCAATCTCCAACTTGCTGCTACCTAAAATAGATTGGGATGAATAGGAGGTCGATGACCTCGACATTATAACTAAACCAATCATGGGTTAAGGGAAAAGTAGCCCAGTGAAAGAAAAAAGAGGTTGTCCTGACATATGAATGCCTCAAGAGTGAGCCTAGTGCCATAGAAGATGTTGCCGCTACAACTTCAACGGGCGGGACATCCAAAACTCCTCCACTCACCATATCAAAAAAGAGGAAAGGAACTTAAACAGAGTTGTCTCCATATCACAAGGTGTATACAAGGAAAGATTCAGGAGGATCGCCCTCTAAGAGGCCCAAACGAATGGCAAGTGCCACAAAGTAGCCAATAATTCAAGAAGGAGAGGAAGAGGAAGCAGATCAGCCAGAACTTCCTCTAGCTCCCCCTGTTTCAACCACCCTGGCATCTATTTCCCAAGCCATGGTCACCACATCCCCACCTGTGGTGGACATCTCAATCCATCTCACCTCCTCTCCCCCAGTTGGGCCCATCATAATGATTGACTCTTCCTTCACTGCAACTACTCCTCTTTCCTCTGCCACCATGTCACCTACTACTTCACTCCCATTGGCAGCAATGACAACACCAATGCCTGCACCAGAATTACCAGAGGCTTTCTTGTGACACATGTAGAACATCCCTTCTGAAATCTCCCAGATCTTTTTGGACCCCACCATTCAAGCTTCATTAGCATGGGTCCTCACTAGTGCTACACCTTCGCAACATCTAAGGGGACCGCCAGCAATGGAGGCCACAATGTTAATTTCTAAGGAATGGGAGAGGTAGGAGAAAGACTCCTTGAAGGGAATGGAGGACGAAGCCAACAAATACCATGAACACCTGGAGTATGAACATCGGCGAATTGATAGGGTGGTTCATGAAGAGGAAGAAATAGGGTCTTCTGAGAGTGGAGATGAAGACGAGGGTACAGGCGGTAAAATCATCATACAAACCTTCAATGATGATCTCAAAGAGGAAATGACCATACAACTGAAGCATGATGAAGAAGAGACATAAAGGTCACCTCCCAGAGAAGAGCACGAAGGTGGTAGGACAACGGAAATGTTACAACTCCCCATAGGGGAATAGTTGGAGGTTGTGCCACCTCCTTATAGAGAGGAAGGAAATGTAGAAGAGGACAAACTTGAGGAGAATGGGCATGAGGAAAAACAAGACAAAGAAAGAAAAGAGAAGGAAATAGAGATAAAAGAAAGCCCACAAGTGCGATTGCCTACTAAGCCTCATGTCAAACATCTCACGTTCACCCAAGACTCCGATGAGGAAGAGGGAGATGACACTAGAATGGAAGAAAGGGCTCCAATGGGTGAGCAAATAGATATCCAAACAAAGGAAGGTGAGGGTGATTGATAATTACCCAAGGAAAAATCTACCATGCCCAAATGGCTGGAGAAGCAGGTTGAAAAGAAGACTCCCTCCCCAAAGGACCCAAGAGTGAGGCTAGAGGCTATCCTAGCCCAAGCACAAATCTCAACCAGGAAGGAGAAGAAGCCCAGAGTTAGATCCAAGGTAACGATGGATTCTTTTGGGTCCTGAACTATACAAATAGCAACACCAATGGTAGGCCAGGAGGGAGTAAGCTATAATGTCTCCACCATTAACTTGGGAACTGCTACTAGGGAACAAAAGGTGGAGCATCTCGAGGAGTCAGTGGCTACGATGGTGCACCTGATACAACAAGATAAGGTCTCAAAAGATGAGCTTAAAGCATAGGTAGTCACCTTGACAAATTACATCCAACAATGGTCTTTAGTTGAAGACATGCTTACCACGTCTGTGGCTCCACCCCAACTGTTGTCCAAGGAGTAAATTGACAAATTATAAAAGAGAAAGAACTTGGACAAGACTATGTAGAGCTAGTTCCAATAGGTCTTATATGTCAGGAACATGGGTATTAGTCGGGCTGTTCGAACAATCAACAAGTTCTTGGATTTATAGCAGTCCCTGGAAGGTACAAAGAAGCTTTGAACCAACTTCCCTGCAACGTATAATTCCACTTATCCAAAGATTGAGGCCATTCTTTGGCTACAAAAAGCCACATGGGAAAATGAGCTCACACTTAAAAAGGATGATCATTGGCTAGTGGATGTGTGGAAGTGGGACTTTGATAATAGAAAATAAAGATTGGAGCAAATAACAGGTAAAGTGGATCCAGATATAGAATGGGTCAAAGAAATTAGGGCAGATTGCACCCAATATTTGAGGCTAATGACGGGATATGATATGCCTGTAGTGCAAATTGATCTGAAGAAAATAAAGCCCCATTTTGAGAAGAAGATGAAGGACAGGATGTCAGATGAGATAACTGTGGATTTCATTGGTTTTTCCACCCGTGTCTTCGCCTAGTCAGAGTTGTTCAAGGATCACACCACAAAGTATGATGAAGACTGGAAGAGGCTTGAGGACAACTCAAAAGAATGGAGTTACCAAGTGTTGTGGTCTAAAATCATAGAAATTGATAAACTCCAACCAGTGATTTTGACATTCATGGCGTATGTAGCTTTGAAGAAGTAGGAAGGAAGCCCTATTGTCAGTGAGGAACTTCTAAAGGAATAGCTATAACAGAAAGATAAATCAACAAAAGACAAAATGCTACAGTGTTCACTAGAAGACAAAATAGGGATGAGGACAAAATTGTATTTTAAATTGTAATAGATTGGGGGGTAGATAGAACCCTTGCTTGTAGTGAATCTTGGCCACACAATGAGATTGAATCTTGGCCATTCATTCTACTTTTTGGGCACTATAAATAGGGGGTCTCTTCTCATTTCCAAAGAGAGTTGAGTTGTAACGACATGCTGTAGAAATTTATAATGAAAATACATTGACTTGGTGCATTTTTTGAGTTCTTCATATGTTTCATGATTCAATCTCCATTGTTAGATGTTTTATTTATATTTGCATAGTTGTTTTAAGTTAGATTTGAAATTCTTAGATAGATTTTGGTAATGTTGTCCTGTAGTTGTGAAAATTGTTGCTGTGTAGATGCCTTCCTAGCCCATACTTTTTGGTGTTTGCTACTTGTAAATAGCTATTCAAAGTTAGTCTGGGCTTGAATTCAAAGCTGCTCCACACTTTTATCTTTGTTCATGCATTTATATGGTGAATGAATGGTGAAATACCTGCAGGCCTTAAAAGATAGCACAAATTTCATGAGACTGTGAATTTTCTGGTTAAGTGAAATTTTGTTTGAAGGAAGTTGTCCATGGTAGGAACTCCATGATTACTGTTCATAGTTATTTGTAGATCCAGGAACCTTCTTGCTTCCCTACTATTTTCTCCTTTTTTTAAGAAACAACCTGTGTTAAGGTTCATTGCACATTGTAAAGCCAAAACTTAAAGAAAACATCAAAGTTTTAGATCGTTGTCTAAACCTACAACAAATTGCACCATAACTCCCATTTTAGAAAATTCAAACTCTAAGATCTACTTTGCATCTAGCTACGTAAGTCTACCATGTGATTACTAGCAAAATCACATCAAACATCAACTAAGGAGTTCCATGCAAGTCATGACCTGACACTTGAGAGACCTTGGGGAGATTTTCAGCAACTTTCCATTGGAGATTTCCTTTCAAGAGAGGTAGTGCATCTATGCATTTCTTGTGTTGAGAAGTGCACAAAACTCCCATCAACAAATAGGAGGAATCAGCAAATTGCAAATCAACATCCTTCTCCAAAACTTGATTATTGAAATTGATCAATTTAATACGATTATTAGCCTTGTGTTTAAGAGTAGAGAGGTGAAAAAAAATAGTATTCCTATCCCCATTTTTCAGCCACATAATCTCTGACCGTTGCTTCTAGAACTCCTCCTTGCCACAATATTATGCAATCTAGAAAGCAAGATATTTTCTTTCAAAATCAAGTCTTAGTCATACCTAGACAATTGGATAGATTGTTGCACAACTTGAAGCTCATTAGACACACCCTCTTTCTCCATAAAAATATGACCAAAGGAAGTGTGGTTCCACTTTCTAACATTATCCTTAACATTAGCAATATTTTTTGCAACTCTAAACATAGCCGAACCATCCACATGAATGTTCCACTAGTCATTAACTAGATTACCCAAGTTAAGATGACATCCACATTTTCTCAAATATAAACAAAAAAAATTCTTGCCACCCAGAAAATCCACTAACAAAGCCAGAGGAAAGTGATTTGATCCTAATCTAGTTAAAGTAGAAAGCGAGCAGGAGTAATGAACCAACCACTCAGGGGTGATAAGAGCACAATCAAGCTTGACCTAGACAAGGGCATTTCCCACTCTTTGATTTGACCATGTAAAAGAAGCACCTTTCAGATCCAAATCAAGAAGAGTAGTATCATTAATAAGATTCATAAGATCATATCTACTATCATCCACCAACTACAAACCACCCATCTTGTCAGCATCATACAAAGGAGTATTAAAATCCCCCATAACCAACCAGTTCTCAATATGGTTCATGACTTTAAATGAGCCTAGATTCTCCCATAATCATTTTTCTAGCACTCTTATAGTTTGGAGCATAAATATTAGACAGAGTCCATGAGAAATTATTACACAAATGATTGAAGGAAGTAGCCACACGATTACAATCATTGAAAACCTCAACCCCCTAGATCACCCTAAGATTCCAAAAAGTCACAATCCCTCCTGAAGCCCCCACTGCATCAGAACAATGCATCCCACAATCCTTAAAAAGCTTATTCTTCAACTTCGATAATTTATCCACACCCATTTTAGTTTCTTGAATTAACACAATATCAAGGTGATGATCTCTTACCAAATTAGCAAGAAGATCATGCTCGTGAGGGTGATTTAACACCCTCATATTCAAGGAAATGATCTTCATAAGAACTTATTGGAAGTGCTCTTGGAGCACATATCCAACAGAGTTCTCTGCATACCATCAGAAATGTCCATTTGGCTCTCCTTTTCCCTAGCAACATTAGCAGGAGGGCAACCTCTACCACACAGCTCAGACCCACAATTTGACCTTTTTTTGTCCCTTGTCACTACTCCTGGTGAGGGAGAGTGTTTTTTCCTATTGTGCTCACAAACCTTAATGTAAGGAGGGTTGTTCAAATCCTCAGGCTCCCCAATGTCCTTATCTTTAGGAAAGACCTCCAATCCTTCAACCTTCAAACCATCATCTTGCACTTGAATCACCCCCGAAGGAGGGGACCTTACCCCATCAATCCTAGAGGTCTTATCATCCTCCATAACCTCATACCTTACTACATCCATAGTTTCCACAAAGTCACTAACAGGGGAGGACTTATCCTCATCTCCCTGCACCAGAACCTGATTCAACTTGAAGTACCCTAAATCTGCATGTAAGACCAACTTCAAATACTCATTAGAAAGGTTAGTCTAAACACACAAATCAGCAAATACCTCCATGAAATAAAATACCTATGCTAAAGAAATGCCACAAGTAACAAAACAGCCTCAAGAAAACATTTCAAAAGCATGATAATCACCTATTCCATGTTGGATTGGTGTCACATGTGCTAGTGACCCTTTCCCAACCCTTGATTAATAAGCTTAGATGATGATGATGAAATGGACAAGATCAAATCTCAAATGAAGAGAGTGACCTTGCAAGATTGTGGAGGATTTTCTCAATGTTGAAGCCTCTATTTGAAGATTTCAAATGCTAAGTGTTGAAGAGGGACCAATGTGGGATAAAAAACAAGCCAATGAGATAAGGACACTTGTCATCATGTGATTAGTTGATGTATGTGCAAGATTTGGGAAGAGTGCCCAAGAGGGGGAAATTTTGAATTCAAATTTGCAATAAATGCTGAGTTTGACTTTGGAAGGGGACATGTAAGAGGCATGTAAGGCCTCATAAATGCTATGTTGGGTGTACATGTCCACTTGGGGGGAAATTCAAAATTGGAGAATATTCTCCCTTTATGCCAAGTTGAAAATAAAGATTTTGATAAATCAATTAATTGCAATTTCATGTGCAAGTGGCCAAATCTAGAAAATGCAAGTGGGATGAGATTAGCCTTAGATTTAATCAGGATTAATTAGCTAGGATAATGATTAAGATGCTTTGACTTTTATGACTAAAATATTTGATTTATTTAAATAAAAAATGATGGAAATGCATTATGATGGATGTTTGATTTAAATAAAGTCCTGATTTATTTGATGAATGGAATATGATTATGCATGATGTAAATTTGACATGTCTACATTTTGCCCCTCTTTGAAGCAATGTACTTGTTGCGTTGGTTCAAAGAATAAACTTGCGCGATCGAAATTAAAAAATTTCATGATTTTTCGATGCCCCAGCGGAAAGAAGTATACTGGTATTACTCGAGATCGAAAGTGAAAAGATTCGATTTGAGGGTCGATCCACATAAAGAGGTTCAAATGGATGGTTATGGATGACGATGCAAATGAGATGATTTCAAGATGCTTAGAATAACAAATCTATATTATCGTAAAACAACTTAAAATGATGATATGATGAGTCGGATGAGATTGATGATGATATGTCGATTATGTAATGGATGATTTATGAGATGCTTAGACTAACAGATCTATATTATGATGATGATTATGCAATGCATGTGAAATGATCGATGTTTCCTATGATGTATGATATGAATGATATGTGGTATGATGATTTGTAGATGCAGGATGGATGTATGATGGATGAGAATGGATGGATGCGATGGATGCATTGGCGATGTTATGTTAGCACAAAATGAGATGATGACAAGAGGATCCAACAAGTCCATGATTCTAGACTTTATTAGAGATGATGATGATAGATGATGATGATGATAAATGATGATGATTTGCTTATCAAGGATTGGGATTTTCAAAGGGTCACTTACTTTATGTTGATAACACGCCTAAGCACAATGCATCAAGGTATAAAGGACCGTGATGGCGTAGTACTTAGTGTGATGGACTTTGACTCAACAAGCAGATAGGAGTATTCTTGTTCACACTTGACATAATGGAAACCTTGCTAGGGCGTACTCTAACAAAGCAAGTATTTGCCAAGTTATTTTACAAGAACGCCCAACAAGCACAGCAGACAAAAGATAATGATCGTTGCCCATTCCTATCTCTCTAAATCCTTCATTCGGATATCATCGAGAGGTCCTTGGAATGAGCCAATAAGATAAATCAAAAGAAAAGATCAAGTACGCAAACAAGCCAATGTTCTTCATACCTCTAGCCAAAGGGATTTGTTTGATAGGATAAGAATCCAAGGTGATATCCATAAATGATGCCCATTGTCAGAACGATATATCCTAGGACATGCATTGTACAGATGATGATGGTTTGATAAGTTGATTGATAGGCTATTGATATAAGGTCGATGACATGTTTGCGACTGATCAAGAGTTTGATTTTGTGTTCAATGGTTCGTTGTTTCAATTTTGATTTTACAATTGAAGCTTGATTTTGTTGCCTGCTATGATTGTTTCTATTTGCGTTGCCAAAGGATGAAGGTGATGATCAGTTTATTATGGATGATTTGATTATTGCGGGTGAAAGCGAAATGGGACGGGTGGATTTTTTCAAATATTTGGATGTTTTTGACATTTTGAAATGTTTTGAGGCTGTTTTTGGATTTTGCGATGTTTCGGATGTTTTTGGATTTTTGATGATTTTGAGGATTTGGATATGGACATGTGTGACGATATTAGTGCTCTGTTTGGGATTTTGCTAAAAACCAAGCTAAGGTTGATTGATCAGGTCGATGGATTGATGATGATGATAACATTGTTGAGGATACACAACAATGCATGGATTTGATTGATCAAGATTGATGATGATAACATTGTCGAGGATACACAGCAATGCAAGGATAGTGTTAAGCATCACAAGGATTGGGATGTTGATGGGATTGATGATGATAACATTGTTGAGGATGCACAACAATGCAAGGATTGGATTGATCAGGATTGATAATGATAACATTGTCGAGGATGCACAACAATGCAAAGGATAGTGTTAAGCAACACAAGGATATCCTGAGATGATGATTTTTTGATTGGATTTGATTGATAATGTTTGATGAAGCTTGGTTTCGAACAAAATATGTTTGGATGATTTGATGTGACATTTGATGTGCAGCTTAGACGCGACTGATATCGATTGATGTTTGATGAAAGATGAAGACTGATAAGGAATTTCTTCTCGTCAAAATATGCCATGGGCTAGTGATTCGGATTTTTGCTCACAAGTGATTTGACCAATTTTATTTCATGTTTTCCAATGTTCAGATCGCCACATAAGTCGGAGGACATAGACCAAGATTTATTTATGAAGCACGATGTATATATCTGCCCCCAATGTCTAGCAATGTATGGAATGCAATGGGTGGATGCTCTGATAGTTGTATGGATGGATGGATACGTAAAGGATGCCAAGGATTATCTTGCGATAAGATAAGGTGTTCGGATAAAGAATGCTCATTTGGATAATGCTTCATGGCTCAGATAACATAGGATAGGATAGGATCAATGAAAATGACCCATGTCAAGATGTTTACCGTAAGCAAGCATAAAGTGTGCTCCAAAATCTCATCAAGATCAAGATAACTAAGATGATGGATGCAGACGGATGAAAATGGATTGGATAAATGGTTCATGGATGGATGGATTTATTACGGATAAGATGGATGGAATGCTCGATTTATTATGGATGGGATGAGATGCTTTCAACCTGAAGTGGCATACGTAGATGCTCGATTCCACACATGATGCCTATTTTCCAGGTTTTCATCATGGTCTTGCCTAAAGCGCCGCCCATGCGGTTTTCACTAGAGGACGATTTTTATCTTTACTGTTTTCAATCCTTTTTCTGATTTTTTTTGGATTTTTATGATTTTTTATTTTTTGTATTTTTATGAAAGATTCATGCTGAACCACCTGGTGGTGTTGACTTAGATGCTTCTGTCATAATGTGCCATCGATATCTTGCTTGAAGAAGCTGCTTTGCTAAGATACGTGCACTTGAATGCCACTTTTGGGATTCTCGATCTGCTTCGTCGATACCAAGGTTAACTTTGTCTCTGTATGCACATCGCGATAGAGTGCCTTCTGAATCCTTATGATAAAGGGTTGTTGCCAATACACGGTCAATGTAAGAATTGGATATCATGCGTGGAGGCATGGATGGAGTGCGTTTAGGGATAAGAGATGGATTGGTTGACAGTTTGGAACCTTTGACTCTCCAAACTTGGGAAGATGAGCAATGATGGGTGGATACGGAAGTGTGCATGGAATTAGAACCAACTACTTGATAAACTTTGTACGTCGCTTGAGAAGCCTGCTTTTGATTTTGCGGATATCTTTGATGGATACCTTTCCCTCTTTTAGTTTGCCCCATAGTTTCTTTGACTGATGGAGTGTGATAGGGATGATCTTTCTTTGTATACTTTGGTATCCATGCATATTTGATTTGTCCATTATGCTTCTCAGCTTCTTTTGCTTTGATAACGTTATTCGTACTTTGATTCAAAAAAAAATTTTGAAGTTGGTCCCAATTCATGGACGGGGTGATGGGTGGATGAAGATTCATGGCGTGACTGGTTGTAGTATTGACACTAGTTTCATCATAAGGACTCTTCGTGCTTTCTATGTTGACATTTGCTTGAGATGAAGTTGCCCCCAGTATAGTGATAGTATCACTTTCATTCCTTGATTCTACTTGTTTTGAGATATCTTTTTCAGTAAACCTGCTCTGACAAATGACCTCCGTAGTTGACGTTCTTTCAATTTGCTGCTCTGCTAACTCTGGATGTTCTATTTGACTTGTTTTATTCGATGGATAATGATGGATATCTTTATTCATCATGTCCTCAATCTGAGTTTGGGACATATTTGATCCTGATGTTGACAACTCCATTTGATTGTAGGAGTTAAGAATCTGCTCTTTTTGTGCAATAATGTCAGGAATAAAGAGATCCTGTTCTGAATAACGATCATCTATGTTTCCATCCAAAGAAATCATCTCATGGGTAGATGGAGGAGTATGGATATGATCATCTTGCATGGATAAGAGAGTGTTCATTAGATTATTGTAGTATCTTGGAGATACAAATTCTTGATCTTGATTAATTTCGGAGTTTCTTTTGACATGCTTTGGATCAAGTTCTTGACATGGGGCAGCTTCAAAGGATAGATTTCTTACAAAGGACTTTTGGATGTCGACATTAGGCATGGTCAAGTTCAAGGTTCCTTCAACATCTGTAACCATGAGGTCAAAGGGGATCAACATGTTTTGAAAATGACCATTGCTAGACCTTAGTGAAAGATTTTGATCTTGCTTTGGAATAACTTCTTGAGATATGTCCTCTAACTCATAAGGCGATGTAGAGACATTTTCAATATGATCATTGGTCAACGGATCATGCATTATGTCAATTGGATCAAATAGTCCTAACACTCCTTGAAATAGATCACTAAAGAGTGGCTCTTGATGTATCGTGAGTTGATCATTGGATTGTGTACATACATCGTCAATGTGCTCCTCGATGGAGAGGTTTTGATCATTGTTTTCGACAATTGTGGTGGAGAGATTGTGAATGTCTTCGACCATAGAGTCAAGTGATGTTGATATTTCTTGAATTGGCTCATTGTCGATTTTTGTTGGTGGATTTTGATCATGATTCAAAAGTGACTCTTGACATATGTCGATTTGATCATTGGATGAAGTAAACATGTGCTCAGTGATGGATTGATCTTGATCCTTGTTTTCAATAGTTGTCATCTTTTGTGTTTGTGCTTGTGTTGGTTGGGTAGCTTGAGAGGCTTGGGCAACTTGTGTTGCTTGTTGCATGGCTAGATATTGTTGGAATCCCTTTTGAAAAGCAGCTTGTAATGTCGCGTCGTATTTGCTTGATGTGGTGGAAATTGTTGGTGGTGGGGGTGGTGGTGGATTCAAAATCATGTTGGATGTAGTGACAAGTGTATGAGATACGCTCGGAGCGATCATGGTAGTGAGAGGTTGAGGTGTGATGGGTGTGATAGTGGCGTTTGGAATGATTGAAGGGATAGTGATGGTTGGAATGACCGAGGTGATAGGTCCTTGAGAGACCAAATTTTGATTTGGGATCAATGTTGTTTGATTAGATACCATCCATTGGTGTGATGTCAATGGTATACTCGAAGGATTTGACGTGATGGTTTGATTGACATTAAGTGGATTGATTTGGGTGGATTGATTGGTGTTAGGTAAAGGGGGAAGCCCTAAACCAAGGAATGATGTGGGTAATGGTGGTGGAGATTTCCCTTGGCGCAATGCCTCAACTATTTTGGAAAGTTCGCAATTTGATCTCGCCAAATTTGTTCTTGATTTTGATCTTGACTCACTTGTGATAGTTGATTTGGCTTGTGTTCAAGTAGTTTTGGCATGCATGCTTGCGGTTTTTGAATGGGATTATGGGAAAATTGACTTTGGATAATGTTCTGATTTGGGATGATGTTTAGATTTGGCATGATAGGATGAACATTGTTGGTATTGGGAATCATTTTTCCAAAGTTTTTCGAGTTAGGATTCATGTTTCGAAAAGTTGCACTTGGTACATCCACATTTGGTTTGTAGGGATTTGGTGGAATGATGTTGCTCGTTTGAAGACTCATGTATTGATTGTTTGGAGGATAGACTTGTAAGTTTGGACTTTGATTTAAATCTATCATGGGGAGATGTGTTCCAAACTTTGACTTGGGCATACTCACACTTATTGTACCATTGACATTTTTCGAAGGTAATGATCCCATGTATGGACTTTGATAATTGATAGGCATTGCAAGGCTTTGAAGATTCAACTGATTTAGATTACTCAAGATGTATGGATCAAGTGTATATTCTATGTTCCTCTTGTGTTTTGACCTTGTTGACCTCTAAGGTTCTTAGGACCAATGATGAGATGAAGGAGGAAAGGTGTAAATGATATGAATGATGAACGTTTAGGGACTTTGTATCAATGCTAGACTTAGGAATTTTAATTTTGATTGGTTGATTTGGATGATGAACTTGTAAACCCTAAGATGTTGGATGTGATCTTAGGATGAACTTCTTCAAAGGATGGTTGATAATTTAACTAAGTGTGTGTGGAAGGATTCATCCAAACACACCTAGCTAAACAAGTGATTTTGATTTGGTTTATAAATGTCCCCAAGTCTAGGTAATGATGTTTTCAAAGCTCTAAAGTTGTTTGTGGGATGATGTTGATAAATGTTTGAGGTGGATGAAGTGTTTGATTTTGATCCTAAGAGACTTAGAGAGGCTTTGTTTACTAGGCCAAGGTATTGAAGAACACACTTTTCTCTAAGAGCAATCAAAAGACCAATATGACCAAGAGATATCAAGCACATGTGTGGGGTCCAATTCGTTATCTTTGCTTAATGAGTTCTTTTTACCAAAACAACCACTTGATTATGTTTCAAACTAAGATGTCCAATGTCTTAATTTCTTTAAACCCCACAAGATATTTTATGTGGAAATTCAATGAACTTAAGGCAAGGGTTTTCCTATTGTTTACTCAAGAAGACAAATTGAGGTATAATCCAATGCTTAGGAACCTCTACAGACATGAACTGCTAGGAAAGCAAGAACATATGGATTGAGTCAATGATATTTGTCTTCAAGAGGGTTTGAAATTTTGAGAATCATGTTGAATGTTTGTTTGCAAATGTTTTCGAATACACACCGTGTTTTCAAACAAAGAATAATTACAAGCCCTATGGATGTGTAAGACAATATTTGTTGGATTCCCACTTGGACAAGTCTAGCTACGCTTATCTCTAGTGGATGGTTAGATGCTTTGACCCCACTGCTCCCTCCACGGCCATTAACGCCAATCGGGTAGCCAAGCATCAACACCCATGAAACCCCATGGCTGCTGTTTCCATCTCTACTAGAAGACCGTAAGAGGGGTGGCTTCAAAATGACTGTTCTTGCACCAACAAATAGATTAAGGATTTTGGAAAATTCTAACACATAGGTTCTAGTAAGGACTTTCCGCTCGTGGAGATTGACCCATACGGCAAGAGTCCCTTTTCAGATCCATCCCGCTTGGAGCCAACCGCTGTGATTATGGCTTTAACCAAAACCCTCATTTATATCCCTTGGAAATACTCTTGGCTTTAGAGTGTTACCGGTTGAGTCGCCCTTGGGTGAGTACTTTTTCCCCAAGGCAGGCCCTCTAAGATAAACAAAAGCGAAAGCAAAGACAAAATCCGTAACTCGATCAATCTTTGATGGCACAAAGAAAGAGAATGTAAAATCCCTACTCACTCGCACAAGATGTTCAATTTTTAAGCCCAAATCAAGTGTTTTAAAGCAATAAAATGTATTTTGAGTGTTTCTCTTGCACCCTAGATCGCACGAAGCGCAAGGGGAGAGGATACGTACTCAAAAGACAATCACACAATTCAAACACTTGTTCGTTTTATACCCTTCAAAGCAATTGTGAGTTCGTTTTAAGCACCAAATGAAATATGAAGATTGCTTGTTCAATTTTTAACCCAAAACGAACTCTAGTAAGTTTGTCCTAAGATTTGTTTTAAGTCCTTTGCAATGAAAATCAAATTGTTCGTTTTAGACCCAAATGAAAATTAGTGTTCTAAAACGAAAAGAAAAACAATTTCGTGAAGTAGTGTTGATCAAACACTAAAGTGTTAAAAAACACATTGTGTTTTCAAGAAAAAAAAAATCCCCCTTTCATCTTCGTTTGCTAGCCTCCTCCTTGTTGACTTTTCGCTTTTTCTTGTACTTTTCCTTTGTTCGCTTTTTGGTACCTCCTTCGCTTTTCCTTTATTTGCTTTTGTACCTATGAGAGAAAAGGACAAAAAATCAAGTTATCATTTTAAACCTTTACTTTAAACCATAAAATGATTTTAAATGAAAAAATAGTAATGCTTCTTTTAACTAATGAATGAAGAATTGATTTCCACCAAATTTTTAAAGCAAATATTAACCAAGAATAAAACACTTTAAAAATAATCAAAGTTTCTTTTAATGCAAAAAATTAAAAAATTTAATGCAAATATAGTGTTAAATCTCCTTTTCGAAAGGAGCACAAGAAACAGCATTCTTCATTGTAAGACTAAAGATTTTTGAAAAAAAATCAAACATCATATCAAAGGTGAAGGTCAGCACATTGATGCAGCTTTGAGGGAATCCATTTGAAAAGGTCCAACTTTCAAGCAAATACATTTAACAAATATAAAAGATGTGCCCAAAAGTCAAGAGAAAGTAATTGTGCCGCTCCTTCTCCTCTTAAATACGCTGCCCCTGCCTTCCTGTCTTGATCCTTGCACAAAACGAAAGAAAAAAAGATCTTTGTTGGTTTGTATAACATTTATTTCTCCATAACATTATACAGCAAATCACCAAAGAGAATTCAAATATTAAATGCAAATATTAGGTGTGAAGCCAGCAATCACCAAAGAGAACGCAAATTTCTGCACATGAATAGCCACTTTGTCAGAAGTTTTCAAATCAGATGTCATCGATGGAATGTTATGATTGTAAAGTTTGAATAGATGCAGGAAATTTGTCAGACGTTATAGTTTGGAAACATTATGAGACATGTATGCAAATTTAAGAAGTAAAATAATGCGCCTCTATCTTTCTTGAAATTTAAAGCCCAAACAAAGCATGTGATGCATCCTCAAGTCACGATCCAAGCCAAAGAACGCCCGCCCCAATTGTTAAGCATAATGAATTACGCCCAAGTATGTCTTATCTAATCAATTTAAGAGACATGAAGATGAGGGATTTTGCAAAGCAGCGATGCTTCTCACCTCTCTAGTTGACATCGACCAAATGTCTGGGCAACACAATAATCAACGGTGATCTTATTGATCAGGCTAAAATGGGAAAATCAAGAAGAAATAGCAAAGATTTTTTTTTGTTTTTGTTTTTTTTGTTTTTGCATTGTATGCTCAGTCTGACTGATGAATTTGTTGTTGCTGCAGGGACCAGTTAGCAGCCATTACAGTCTTCAGCTAGGTCTCAAGAATATGCTTACGTGACAAATTAACAATTCTGGGATGGACACACGTGTTCATCAACAAGCCTATCTAGTCAACAATTTAATTTTAATTCAGGTAATCATTCAGATGTTGGTATATCAGACACTCAAGACTTTCCTATTCATACGCTACCAACTTAAGCAACAATAATTCAAAATACACAAGACGTGATTACAGGTAAGACCTCCCAATCATTTTGATCAAGTGGCAGGCAGTAAGCAGCAGTTATGTTTAGAAGCTGCAATTCAAGAATCGGCCCAATCAAAACAAAGAGAGAATTTTATGACAAAATCAACAGCTCAAGAATTTGACCAACCCATGCGAGCATCTACTCCATCTGGTGACTATCTAAACAAGTCTTATCAGTCTGCTGTTAGTATGTGATGTACGAGGCAGACAGAGCACCCGTACTCATAAACAAATGGCTTTTGATCAATAGGCAACGTATGAGGCAGACAACATACCTCTAAATCTGTGAAATCAAACAAATATTTTAACAGGTATGCTCCAGAAAGAAATTTAATAAACCAACGAGCCACAGCCCAGACATGAAGCGGCCAAAGGAGTTAAAGGGACAAATGAATAACAATAAAGCGTTCTCCTCTAAAGTTTTCCAATGAACAGTTTGACCACAGAGGCCGAGGCAATAGTTCCTTTCAATGGAAACAAAGAGATTCAGGACTCATATCGCACCATTTCAACATAGGAATTCATTTGCATAAAGCTGATAATCACATAACATCAGGGAAAAATCATTGCAAACGAAATGATTGGTTATGAGCAATACGCAGAGAAGTATAACCGATGAGGTTGTCTGTCAATGACTACAATCTCTAGATGATAAGATTCTAATCTCACAACTTAAATTCCTGACATTAGTACTTCCACACTTAAATTCCTACAGAAATTTACAGACATTAGATTACTTTCAAACATTGAATAATTTTGAGAGTATAAACAAGAGTGCGGGCTAGCTCACAACCAAATGTTTGAAAAAAAGATGCTATTTCATGGAATGTAGTAATTGCAAAACCTGAGCAAAAATAAATGTTATATTATGCACTTGGAGGATTTGAACACATTTTCCTGCATAATGCGTTACAAAACAAAATAAAAATAAAAATAAAGGCATACAAAAACTCTTCCAGTCCCTGTCACTTCATCTTGATAGTTATAGCAAAATGACTTTCATTAAATAAGTAAAGAATGTGGCCCATAGACTAAATAAAGAATACAGCCAGCAAGATGACAAGTCTGGAAAGGAATTTGAATGCAAAAGAACAAAAATCATTATATGAGCCCTCCTTCTAGCGCCACAATGAAGTACCCTAAATCTGCATGTAAGACCAACTTCAAATACTCATTAGAAAGGTTAGTCTAAACACACAAATCAGCAAATACCTCCATGAAATAAAATACCTATGCTAAAGAAATGCCACAAGTAACAAAACAGCCTCAAGAAAACATTTCAAAAGCATGATAATCACCTATTCCATGTTGGATTGGTGTCACATGTGCTAGTGACCCTTTCCCAACCCTTGATTAATAAGCTTAGATGATGATGATGAAATGGACAAGATCAAATCTCAAATGAAGAGAGTGACCTTGCAAGATTGTGGAGGATTTTCTCAATGTTGAAGCCTCTATTTGAAGATTTCAAATGCTAAGTGTTGAAGAGGGACCAATGTGGGATAAAAAACAAGCCAATGAGATAAGGACACTTGTCATCATGTGATTAGTTGATGTATGTGCAAGATTTGGGAAGAGTGCCCAAGAGGGGGAAATTTTGAATTCAAATTTGCAATAAATGCTGAGTTTGACTTTGGAAGGGGACATGTAAGAGGCATGTAAGGCCTCATAAATGCTATGTTGGGTGTACATGTCCACTTGGGGGGAAATTCAAACTTGGAGAATATTCTCCCTTTATGCCAAGTTGAAAATAAAGATTTTGATAAATCAATTAATTGCAATTTCATGTGCAAGTGGCCAAATCTAGAGAATGCAAGTGGGATGAGATTAGCCTTAGATTTAATCAGGATTAATTAGCTAGGATAATGATTAAGATGCTTTGACTTTTATGACTAAAATATTTGATTTATTTAAATCAGAAATGATGGAAATGCATTATGATGGATGTTTGATTTAAATAAAGTCCTGATTTATTTGATGAATGGAATATGATTATGCATGATGTAAATTTGACATGTCTACACAACTCTGCCGAGTTCACTTGGATTTCAGGAATATCAACCTTGTCAGCCACTACCAGGCCCATTTCCACAGGTTCAACCTCCACATTTGCACATAGGGTTGACTCCCCTTTTTCCAAGAGCTCCACATCTTGTTCAGGAGCTTTCTCCTTCTCTCTCCATTGTTTAGTCATCTACTTCGACACTTTGAGAGGACATTTTTTTCCCCAGTGGCCAAATTTTTGACAATGGAAGAAAGCAAAGGGATTTGACTCGAATTCAACCACTTGATCCCAAACCCCATACTTAGAGTTAATCTTTATCACAGTAGACAAATCAGTTGATTGCTCCACATTTACACAAAATCTAGCATAAACCAACCACTTCCTAGAGGTTGTCATTTGGTCAATCGACAACAAGCAGCCAAAAGTGCTTGCTATCCCTTTAAACACTTCCTCATCCCAGAATTCCATCGAGAGACCAAGAAGTCAAACCCAAACTGGAGTAGCTGAAAAGGAGCACAAGTTTGGGTTGAAGCCTTGTTCCCACTTTTTAAGCATCAGAGAGGACTTTCCAATAAACCATGGGCCACCTGTCAACACCGTAACTAGATCATCTTCACAGTTAAAAGTGAATGAAAAGAAACCTTTGGCCATAGCAGCCACATCAATCTATCCCTTAGGTTTCCACCGATTTAAAGAAAACTTTCGCACCAACTCAATATGAGGTCGGGGACCATTAAATTTACCCAACAAAGACATATCCATATTAGACATGCTTTTCTCAACAATACAGTTTGAGACAGAAATAGAGTAATCTCCATTCTTCGCATTAGTAATAAATGACACAGGAGGAGAAGTACTTTTACCTTTAAGCTTAGCCCCAAACAAATTCATCCACTTAAGAGCAGAGCTCGACAAAAAATCATTCTTAGTCTTATCAATCCCAAGACACGCAGCATCAGGTGTGGTGAACCCTATTGGCTCACAACTCAAACCCTCGAAAGCTTCCGAATTATTTATTTAAGAATGTAAGTCTAGTTCGCCAGCCAAGATGGTGAAAACTAATAAAATCCAGTGTAGGAAGCTACAAAATGCAATGCCCAGCCTAGAAACTGAGGAAGATGATAGGTATAAGCCAAATTCCAAAGAAGATGAAGAGAAACCCTCAGAAAGAAAGGTGTTTCTCCTAGAAAGTCCAAATTCCCTTGCACAAAGAGCCACGCACTTCAAGCAAAAAGCCAGAATTCCCAACTCAGAAGGTACAACCATGAAGTAGAGTGTCTGCCAGATGAAAGGGAGATGCCATCTCTCAAACCCTCCTGAAACTAATAAGGAAACTCAATAGAAACACAGATTAAGCTCAATAGAACCTCTGAATGAAGCTCTCACCAATGCACTAATTCGACTAGTCTCTCACAGTCTCAAAAATGCTCAACACTGAAGAGATTTCATTCTCTAATGGAAATATTAAAACATTCTGATCACAGAGGAAAGCACAGAGGAAACCTAAAGGAAAAGTTGAAATATTCAAGAAGTGAATTTCTCATTGCCAAAATGCCTTATATTCCAAAAGGCACACATTTCAAAAAAAGGATGCCACTTTCATCATTTAAATATTTTAAAATATATTTAAGTCCTTTTTCAATAGTTCCAAATCAAATACTTGGTTGCCCACTTCTATGCATAAGTGATTTAATTTTAAATCACCCTTTTATGAATATTTAAGTGATATAATAAAAGAATAAAGTCAATTTGACTTTATAATAAAGTATTAAATTAATATAACTTAAATCACTTAAATAATCATAACTTCCTCAAAACTCCATATATCTTTGTGTTGTCAGAAGCTGTCAACTCTTGAATTGCCAAGGCCTGTAGTGAGCCAATCACTGAACTCTGAAAATGAGAATGACCAACTCCTCTAGAAAATACTACTGACCCTCTAACCCAACCTATTAGCCTACGAGAGTTTGAGTAATAGGCTAACCACCATCAAACATGATCATGCTGAAAAAGGGGACATTACATTAGGAGTCCCATCACAAACACCAAATGACAAGCCAGGCCCCGACTTTTTAATCCTAGGATTCTCCTTTTCAAAGGACACCAGTGAATGCATTGGACACAAAATCTTCGAAGCCCCTTTCCCACTGGAAAATTCATTAGCTACTAAAGGGGACCCACTATGCTTACCTCCAGTAAAGGACCCACCTAACATCACCCTCCCATCAACAAACTGTTCACCATTAATGCTTGCAACATCATCAAGAAATTCTGCCTTTTCAAAATTTGAAATTCCACCACTACCATCACCACCACCCAAGGAGCTCTCCATTACAATAATTTATGACTTATTATTGGAATACATATATTTTGTAATTTATTGGTGGGAATAAAATACATTTGATGATTTGATGTTTGAATGAAGTATATTTTATGACTTATTGATGAAGAAAACACATATCTTTGACTTACTATGGAATGAATATACTTATATGTCTTATTGTTGAAACACATATTTATGTTGTTTTCATCTTGAGATGGTTATGTTTGAATCATTTAATTTGCACCCTATATTTTTGGGTAATAAGAATTTTGGAAAAAGGTGCATAACAAAAATGAATAAGTTGAAACAATATCTTTGACCTTGGTTGAATTTTGATCAATGAATGTTATCTCTCTTTCAATACCTATAAGTGCATCAAGATGATGCACAATATAAGGGGGGAAGATTTCATAACAGTTCACATCAAACTTAGCGTATAAAATAGAACTACATATTTTATGCCTTGATCTCGTATGGAAGCAAGGTATGTAGGTAGTCGAGAAACGAAGGATGCTTCCAATACTTAGGCATTCAAGGATGGGGCTTAGGATATGTATGATAAATATTATGCTCAATTAATAATATAAGATTAATTCAATCAAGATAATTTTATTCATTTAAGCAAAAAATGGTTTAATTTTTAAATTATAAAATCATATAAAATATATTCCTTGTATACTCAAAAATTTGATTCCTCAAGGGCCTTAGACTAAAATTTTGAGGCGGATTTCAAGTCTTTATTTATTATTATTATGTACTCCTAAAGATAGGCCTCAATGCATTTCCTTTAAGGAATTTAGTCTTCAGAGAGTGACTCGAGACCCAAATGGTCTTGATGAGACTCAGTCTCTTGCCAAAGCATTTTACCCATCCTATTTGATGGATAGATGTTCGATTCCTACCATGTTTGATGGATGGATGCCTATCCTATTTGATGGATAGATGTTGGATACCCATCCTGTTTGATGGATAGATGCCTATCCTATTTGATAGATAGATATTGGATTCCCATCATGTTTAATGGATGGATACCTATCATGTTTTATGGATAGATGTTGGATTCACATCCTGTTTGATGGATGGATGCCTATCCCAGATGGATAGATGAACTCTCATCCCATATGGACAAATATCTAACCTGTATGGTTGGATGTCATTCCTAGATGGATGAATGTCTATCTCGTATGGATAGAAGTACCTGAGTATACAAGTGAATGCACACTTAATAAGATAATAATCAAGAAATAAGGAAAAAAAATTAGTGAGAATTTTGGGTTAATAGTTTGGGTCTTTATACATAGCTTGAAAAAATTACACTAAAGTAATTGGATCCACCTTTGTTTACTGAGTCTTAATAATAGACCTAGGCTTTGATTGTTGCATACACGAAGTTTGATCACTATCTTAGAGATCTACTTTGGAACAATTTTCACATTGTCATGAATTCCAAAGAGGCTTATAAAATGTTTTTTTGACTCACTATGAGGAAGGGAACATGGGTATTATAGATTCCCATAAACAAGGAAATATATTATATCATGGATCACCATAGGTTATGCAAGACATGAAGGTCCTAAAATCTTCAATTAAAGTTCCATTGATGATTTTTGTCTCTTTTAGAAGTTAATTCTTCTATGATTGAAGTCTAGCAATGTCTTGATATCTCGTGTAAATATTTATGTTTGATATCAAAAGAAAAAACACATAATTATCTAAATAAGCTCCTATTTCTATTCTACATTGGTTGAAAGAGTTTGTGTGGGGTTGGATCAAATTGTGAGATTTATTCAAATTATTGACATCCCTAGTTTTTGAAGGTTACACTATGGATATTTGTAATTATGTGATTCAAATGGTCTTGAAAATATTAGATATTGGTATCTAGACTCATGTTCACAGCTTGAAAAAATGATACTAAGTCATTGGAGCCACCTTTTTTTACCAAGTCTTATTATTGGACCTAGGCTTTGATTGTTGCTTACATGAAGTTTGACCACTATTTTAGAGACCTACTTTAGAACAATTTTCACATTGTCATGGATTTCAAAAAGGTTTACAAAATATTTGTTGTCTCCCTACGAGGAAGGGGGCATGGGTATTATAGATACCCATAAACAAGGAAATATATTATATCATGGATTACCATAGGTTATGAGAGACATGAAGCTTGGAGAATGCCTCTTAAAAAGGGTCTTTAAAATATTAGATGTTGGTAGCTAGAGACATGTTTGTAGCTTGAAGATTTTACTCTAAAGTCATTGGAGCCACCTTTATTTACCAAGTCTTAATATTGGACCTAGGCTTTAGTGTTGCATACAAGAAGTTTGACCACTATCTTAGAGATCTACTTTGGAATAATTTTTACATTTTCATGGATTCCAAAGAGTTGTCTACAATGTTTGTTGTCTCCCAATGAGGAAGGAGACCTGGCTATTATATATGCCTACAAACAAGGAATTATATTATATCTTATGTATTATCATAGGTTATGAGGGACGTGAAGCTTGGAGAGTTCCTCTTAATAAAAATAATAGATATTGGTAGCTAGACACATGTTTGTAGCTTGAAAAAATTATACTAAATTCATCAGAGCCACCCTTATTTACTAAGTCTTAATACTAGACCTAGGCTTTGATTGTTGGACACAAGAAGCTTGATCACTATCTTAGAGATCTATTTTGGACCAAAGAGTTTTCTAGAATGATTGTTATCTCTCTATAAGGGGGACATGGATATTATAAATGCCCATAAACAAGGAATTATATTACATCTTATGGATTAGCATAGGTTACAAGTGGCATGAAGCTTGGTGAGTACCTCTAAAACAAAACAAAAAAAATTAAGGTTAATTTTCCTTTAGATAGAATATCATAAAAATCTTTAGCTCTTCAAATCCTTGTGATCATTCATGTCCCTATCAAGATCCCATTGACTTTTTTCATGAAAGAATACATAAATCCCATGAAGTTGAGAAAATCCTCATTTAATTGTCTATCAATTTTACTATCTTTGATTGTTCACATACTTTCTTTTTAAGAATCCTCTTGTTGAAATCCTTTAGATGTGATCTCATAGTACGAAGAAAGAGCATCAAGGTTATTGAAGACTTTTCTCTAAATAATCTAGGGTTTGCATCCCCTAATTAATCTGAACTTGAAGCCAAATAAACTAACTAGTAACTTTAAGATTATTTATAAAATTTATGCTCATCTTCATAAGTCTCTTTTGCATAAGTTTTAATGTTGAGTATTCTAAACATAGGGAAAACAGTCGAAATGGTCACTAATACACCCTTTACAAGATATACTATGAGTAGCTTGTGGCTATCAAGATGGCTAGGATGAGCTTTAACTCTATCTAGGTAAATTGCTTTCTTAAGGCTTTATAAGCTTTGGAGAATCCCTACAAAACCTGAAATTCAATAGTTAATTTGGTTTTCTATGTTTAGTCCTTACTTCTTGTCGAGCATCTTTGGTTCATGGACATCCCTTGCATTCAATGTCTGTGAGATGGAGCGGACTCATTCAAGCACACTTGTTAATTTTGTCCCAAATGGATATGCATAATGTTGGATTCAAACCCTTTTTAAAGCCATTCATTGGAGAGCTGCTTTAGCAGGGGATTTTCTGCTTTGTTTCTGTAAGTAATTTTGGATGCCATGCAGAATTCTCTATGAATTCCAACTTCTTGTTATAAATCTAGTCTCAGAAAGCAGCCCAAGAGCTTAACATTTCAAGGAGCTTACAGCAATTCAAATAACGCCCCTTGTGCTGTAACTTGATTCAAGCAGTGGCTGGAAACCTATTACAGACTCTTGGATAAATTACTGTTTGGGTGATGGCAGTCATGATCCCCTCTGCCAGGAGCCCATGTTTCCCCCATGCAACTTGATATTTATTTTGGCTAATGTAGTATCATTTGCAGATTCTTGTATGGTGTGCCCTGCCATGGCTATAAGGCCTGGTTATGGTAGTTTGAACAATGGGTTAAGTTCAATGCTGTATGATTTTATTCATCCTATGATTGTGTAAATCTTCCTGTGGAACTTAAACAAACTATACAAGTGATCCCAGAAGGACATTACCCAATCTATGCAATTGATCCCAGAAGAACTTTGCACAAATTATGCAATTGATCCCAGAAGAGTCTTACTATCAATACACTGTAAGCAACCCAGTCTTGAATCTGAAAGCATATCTGATTGTGTTGTTCTTAGAGCTGCATGCCCCTGGATTTGAGTTCCCTCCACTCCTTTTCTGTTATGGGTTTTAGCAATATGATTTGCAGATTGTTTCAACCAGAAAATGGTGTCAACGATTTTCCTTTTTGGAGATTGGGGCGTATTTAATAAGCGATGTCCTCTGCCATTGTACACGCATTTGTGCATTCAAACTCAGAGAGATACATTCGGTCCATTTTGTACGTTCGTAGGTAGAGCAGGAGGTTTAATGGATTAGAAAGAGTTTGGTGTACTGAGCTGAGAATGCGTTTTTCCCTGTGGCTATCATCTTGGTTTTGTTTTTATTAATAAAAGGGAAAGAGGTGGTTTCGACTTGAGTGAAAATGGGGAATGGCGTGATATCGTAGCAACCATTTTGGAGATGTATACGACTGTAATGTGGCCATTCTCCCGTATTTCCAGAAACAATGGTAACTGCCATTGTTTGGACTTTCTATGTTAAAACACAATGCTATAAATTACTTTTCTTGAGCAAATAAGTGCATTCCGATCTTAGCTCAGTTGGTAGAGCGGAGGACTGTAGTGGGACACAAAATCCTTCGGTGATCCTTAGGTCGCTGGTTCGATTCCGGCAGATCGGAATTTTATTAGTTGTTTAATTTTTGAGTTATTTTTTAGTTGGTGCAATAAGATTTCTGGCTTTGATTGTGTCAATCAAATCCAGAAATCTTATTGCTTCACTTGATGGATTGTGGAAACTTGATATCTTTATTTTTTAGTTGTCCTTTGATTTATCTCCTCCCTAGTTTTATACGGATATTTATACATTTTACAATGCCCAATGAAATTGTCCATAAGAAACTTTAGTTTCACGGCATATATTTATCCAACATTTTGATTTTATCAATCAAATATAACTAGCTTATTGATATTATAATATATATAAATAATATCTAGATATATCCTTTCATTTCCAAACATTAATTTTATTTTTTTTAAATCATTCACATTTAAATTATATTAAATAATGCAATAAAACTATATTAGAATAAATGATAGATAAACTTAAATATAATTAAATATTAAATAGATAAACTTTATTTGAATATATTATTTTACATTTAATATATAATAAATAAATGAATAATATATCTATTAATTATTATCATAGTTGAATTATTATTAAATGATATAATTTATATAAGTTATTTGTAATGTATATATATACTAATTTATAGTTATTAATATATAAATTATATTGTATTTAAATTTATTTTAAATAATTATTTTGCAATTGTATTATTATATTAGATTTATATTTTAATAATATCTTTATAATATTATTATGATTATTATATTATATCATTATGTTTCTATAATATTATTATTTGTATGATTTAATTATAATACATTTAATATTATAATTAACTTTAATTTATAATATCATATTATTTTATTTATATTTTATTATATAGTTGTAATGTTCTTATTGTTATAATATAATATTTATTAAATTATTATTATGTTATGTTTTAGATTTTTTTTAAAATTTAATAATAGTTTATTTCTTTAAATTATTAATATATGATTGATATATATTAAAATGAATAATCATTCTAAACCCATAAGAGAACATTGGGATTTAATTATTTATTTTATTATTTTAACATCATTGATTAGTAACAAAGTAATAAGTAATATTAAGTGATTAATGTGATATAAAAAACACTAAGAGATATTTTTGTCAAGACAATTTTTTTTTTAATTATTCCAATTAATTTAAATAGAATAATCTATTGACTTGAAGAAGTTTAAAATATATGAAATTTTGGAGGCACCGTAGTTTAAATATTAAAAATTATAATTATTAAATTTTAAGTTTTATTATTTAAAATTAGATTTAAAATTTATTATTTATATATTTAAGTTGATCATAAGAATAAGCAAATATTGAATATTGTTGTGTAGGCTTTGGATGTATGGGTCATTGATGCAATGGTGCATTGTGATAGTTGAATAGTCATTATTGTGCTATTTAATTATTTAATGAAACTTTTCTTCTTTTAATGGACATATCATTCAAATGGATATAATCCCAACATGGTCATGGCTTCCAACTTCAACCCACTAATTCGTCAAATAGAAATTGAAATGATTATGAATGTTCATAAATATTAATGAATGAGAGAAGCTAGTTCAAGTATAATAGAGTAAATAAAAATAACTTTCATTAAAATTTATATTAAATAAATAATAATTCTTGGAGTTAGAAAACTAATAAATGTTAAATATTGGAATGAAATAAACTTAAACAAATCTAGATTTTTTAAATTAGATATTATTTGATTTTGAAATATTTGCATACAAATTTAAAACATAAAGCAATGCTAATGAAAACGCAAAATTGCCATCAAATTGGAGAAAAACAATGCAAATGAAAATAGAATGTTCCCATCCAATTGAGAAATGAATATTTATCTAGCTTTTACATGATAAGTGAGATTTTGGAAGCTTTCACCACATATTTAGGAGGCTTTGTAGTTGATTTAATATTATGTTTAAAAATAACTACCACCATCCATTATCTTCAAACAGAAAAAGAAGCTCATCAAAGGGCATTTCATGAGGAATCCATGGATTCATTTGACTGAAATCTTCATATGAAATCAATGGGAGAGATGATGGAGCACCAACAATCCATTTCTTCATATCTAGTGATGTTAATGGCATCTTGTTGTTATCTTGAAGATTTTTCTTTTGAACTCCAATGCTTAAGTTACTGTATCCAGCTTCACATGTTGTTACCTTAACTTTTGGAGGATGTCCTATAAACAAAAATAACAATTGTGAAAATAATTTACAGTCTTGCTAAAAACTTGTACTTCCAATCCTATACACTATAAAGCTCTCATCTACATTATTTAAAATTTAATACTTAATACTATATTGAAAGACAATAAAAGACAAACTAATATGGATATTATATAAGACAAATTTCTTAAAAACCCATCATTATAAACAAATATAAAAGAGTGAGATTTTGGAGGCTTTCACCACATATTTTGGAGGCTTTTATAGTTGATTTAATATTATATTTAAACATAACTACCACCATCCATTACCTTCAAATAGAAAAAAGAGCTCATCCAAGGGTTCATAAGGAATCCAAGTTTCTCTCAAGTGTGTTTCAGAAATCCATGTTTCTCCTCCTACCATTGCACATGGATTCATTGGGCTCACATCTTCATATGAAATCAGCTTCATATCTAACAATGTTGATGACATTTTGCTTTCATCTTAAGATTTTTCTTTTGAACTTTGGTGCTTAAGTTATTGCAAACAGCTTCACATATTCTTACCTTAACTTTTGGAGGACGTCCTATGAACAGAAATAACAATTGTGAATAATTTACAGTCTTGCTAAAAACTTTTACTTCCAATCTTATAGACTATATAGCTCTCATCTACATTATTTAAACTTTAATACTTTATATTATATTGAAAGACAATAAAAGACACAGACAAATTTCTTAAAAACCCATCATTATAAACTGGTGTAAAATCTAAAAACCCAATTCAGAATTCAGAGATATGAAGAAGAAGGAAAAAAAAACAGTTATTAAAAAAAAAAAAGATGACAGAAAACACAAATTTACCTTGTCTTTTTCCAGTAGATGTGGATAATCGAGGCAGCTTTGAGGTTTTTTTTCTTATTGATAGGCTTTTCGTCTCTTGTGGATTGTTAGGGAGTCCTTTGCTTCCTTTCATTCTTACTGTAACTTAATCCTTTTTCAATGGAGGAACATGCAACTGTATGTAAAATGAGACAGATTAGTATTGTCAAATACATTGTATACAAACCAAGCTTTCTGATGCAAATGCTTGATTGACACCTTTTTTTTTTTTTTTTTTCTCTATCTGTGTTTCTTTACAACTGTAGAGATTTCCTATTAAAAAATTTAAACTAAAATTATTAAATAATGAATAATGGTTTTTTAAAAGTAGAATATTAAATTAAAATATGTATTATTTCAAAAAATAGTAAATAATATATATACAAGTGTATTATTTAGACAGTAGTAATCAATAAGATATAATATTGAGAGTTAATACAAACCTAAAATTAAAGAATTGTTTATTGTCAAAAACATTGTGTATCTCATTCTGATGTACTACAAACTTTAGATTGAATTTGGAGAGTGTTGCTCACCAATAAAACAATAATGTCCTATCTTGAAAAAATTGAAAATTCACCAATCACCAAGTCACCTGTCTTGAAAAAATAAAATTCTTGTTATGTCCATTAATCATATGGATATCCTATATATATTAAAAAATAATGAAAATTAGAAACACTGATAATTATAATTAGTAATAAATGCAAAAATCTGAAATATAGTATTACAATTAATAATAAGTTTCTAAATTCACATTAAAAACAAATCTCGTCAAAAATATTCTAAAAGTTAAAAAATAACTATATTCTATTTTGAAAAGATTTTGAATTAATATATATTTTTATAATAAATATTATAAATCATATACATTAACATTAATATAAAGCAATGATAACTATTAGTAAAAATATCAAAATCTTAAATTTATTGTTAAAAATATTTTAAAAATTAGAAAGAAATAAAATTAGAAAACACTCATAATTACTAGTAAATGCAAAAATATGAAATCTAGTGTTACAATTTTAATAAGAAGTTTCTAAATTCACATTAAAAACAAATCTTATAAAAAATATTCTAAAAGTTTAAAAATAATTATATTCTATTTTGAAAAGATTTTGAATTAATATATGTTCTTATAATAAATATTATAAATCATATACATTAATTATAACTATTAGTAAAAATATCAAAATCTTAAATTTATTGTTAAAAATTAGAAAAAATTATATGACTAATTTATATTTTTATAATAAACATTATAAAATGATATATATAATATTACAAAAAAATAGTCTCATAGACCATAAATTCTACACCTAGATCCCACATTTAAATGTAAAGATATTAAAATTTAAAAATAGAACTAACCCAATAACTAATGGTGACTTTTTTATTAATATATTATTAAAATAAAATAAATATATTATCTAAAAAAATAGTAAGTAGTATAGATACTAGTATATTATTAAAAAAAAAAAATAGTAGGCAATACTATATGATATTGAGATTGAATTGCCTAGACTTGCATAAATTCCCTGTCAAAAATATTGGATAGTGTACGTGCACTTCCAACACAATGGAGTTTGATTGGATATGCACCTTAAATGCATGCCCACTTTTTAAAAAATAAATTATTAACATATAATTATTTTTTTCTAAAATAAATTAATAATCCCACATAACTTACAAATTAGTAATTGTGAAATTACAATTATTTAAAACTCATACAAATAGAATTGACCTAATAATGAATTGTGGTTTTTCTATAAATATAATATTACTAGTTTATCTATCTTATTACATAATCTATACAAAACACAAAAATATATCAATTTGTAAGAATCTATTTTGCAATTTTGTTGTTGTGTGTTTGTAATAATATATTCATTGGTTGCATCATAATATAATATCATTAATTCTATTTTATTTATTTAAGAATCACTATTTGATTCTCTCTTGAATAAGCATTACTTACCATTCAATAACTAAAACTATTCAAGTTTAATTTAAGTTAATAATATATTAATAATTGTTCAAATCAAAGTGTCATTCAATAATTGACACTTGTCTCTTAAATTGGTCTATTCCATAAATTTTAAGTTAAAACTTGGATGTGAGAACTTTAGTCCAAAATAGAATTTAAGTAATTTTAATTAAGATATGTTGGTTTTGAAGTGACCATAAACCCTACACATCAAATAAAACAACTCAAAGTCTACACAAGTTTTCACATGGGACATAAATAATAGAATTACAACCAAGATACCAAACAAGATTTAACACAAATACAACAAAGTTTTCAAGTACAAAACAATACTCAAGGATATAGCCTAAGCAATGCAAAACCATGCTCTATTCATCTTCACACCTTTGACTCTAGTGTGTAATTGGGAGAGAGATTTGGGAAGAATTTTTTGTTGTCTTTGAATAGTTATCCAAGAAATGTCATCTTCTAAGTTCTTAGACCTAAGAGAAGGGGAGGGTGCAAATAAAATAGAGGAACATCTCTAGTAGGAGATTCCAATTGACAATCAACTACCTCAAGAGTAGACAAGTTCCTTGTCGAAGCAAATGGTATAATAGGAATAATAGAAATAAAAAGTTGAACAATCAGATCAAGGACTGGGTGGGACACATTTTAATAGGAGGTGAAGGAGTTGTAGTAGGAATCAAAATTTGTACCAACCACATGACACCCACTAAAGAACAAAATTACTATAAAGGGAATGGAAAGAGAAGAACCAACATTTCTAATCACGTTCCATTGTCAACTTAAAATACTAAAGCAAAACAACCCAATAATGAAGGCCTTACATTATGCTTCATAATTAATTAGCTATATCCCAAGATATAAAGACCCTCCATATAACATATTCATTGAATAGTCCCTAACACAAAGGTTCCCCTTAAAATTTCCAAATTATGTTTAATATCTCCACCAAACTTGAGTTGCAATCTCCTTTCAAGGGGTGGAAGTCATTTTTCCTCACAAGATTTTTCCATATTGCTTAACTAAATTGTTTTCTCAAGGCCCTTGAATAGGGGATGAGTGGTTTTATTATTTAATTTTCCTTATATTCTATCTCTTTTGTTTCTTACCTAAATTATTTTTTTACTCCTTGAAACCACAGATAATCATCTCCCAATTCACCCTTGAATATAGATGACTATATTTACAAAAGAAACTCATTTTTAATTGAACTCTTCTAATATTCTTTAACATATAATGCATGAAGCTTTTGATATTTATAGGTCATTATATTTCATATTCATGACAAATTGAACAATTATGATGGAAAATATTAACATAATGGATAAATTTTAAAATTTGATTTCATCTCATCTCCAATGGATTAAAAACAGTGATCACGGCTCAAAAAATTTCTTCCAATACTTGAAACATGAACATAAAAAAGAAAAAAATTCAATCATCAAATCTACTGATGGTACTCCCTAAACTAGCCACTCAGACATCATGCAAACTTTTTTGGAATACTACAAACATCTCTTCATTGACGAATCTGCAAATGATCCCTTAATTCTCATTGTTGAAGAAAGTGTGGTAGGGTGTATTCCATATGAAATTGATGTTGAATACATTAATTTCCTTGATATACCCCTCTCTTTAGAAGAGATTGATGAGGCCCTTTTTAACATGGCCACTAAGAAAAGCCCTAGAGTGGATGGCCTCCCTCTTGAATTCTACCTTAAGCTTTGTAGGCCGTATATTCATGAAGACTTCTACTATGTTTATCTTGAAGGAATAGAAATTGGTACCTTGGTACCTATCATTAATCAGGGTCTCATCAAGCTCATTCCTAAAGGAAAAGATGAGGAATATGTGACTGATTGGAGGCCTATTACCCTGCTCAATACCTCATACAAAATTATAGCCAAAGATTTGGACCAAAGTATTAAACCCATTACCCAAATGATCGTCTAGAGCAAGCAAGCTTCTTGGGAGGAAGATTTATCCTTGAAAACCTTGTGTTGGCTTGGGAAACAATTGAATGGGCTCAACAAACCACCCAAGATGCCCTTCTAGTCAAGCTAGATATTGATAAAGCCTATGATTGCATTCAATGGCCCTTCATCCTTAACATGATGCAATGGCTAGGATTTGTCCCTAAAATTTGTGATCACATCAAAATGCTTTTCATGAATGCTAACGCTAGAATAGTTGTTAATGGCTCCCTTTCACCTCAATTTCCTCTTCAAAGATTTATCTGCCAAGGCTGCCCCCTTTCCCCTTTTTTGTTCTTGCAACCGATGCCCTTAGTTACTTATTTTAGCATGCTAAGGTCAATCAACTTATTCGTGGTATTTCCTTACCTAACAATGCCACTACTCTCAACTCTCACTTTGTTGATGATATCATGCTTTTTATCCAATATAATGTTGATGAGGTTAATAATACTTTAGATAATCTAGATCTATTTTGCACCATTTCTAGTTCTAAATTGGCTATGCACAAGACATAATTTATTATGCCTCGCCCCAATGCTTAACCTGCTTGGATTCTGACTGATTGGAAAGAAATAAAACATGGCTCAATCACTAGATATTTGGGCATTCCTTTTGGGGTTGGAGTATTTCTCAAAGACATGTGGAAATGGTTTCTAAACAAGGTCAAAGTCAAACTCTTGAATTGGACTAATAGATCCCTATTTATGGTTGGTCACATCCAAGTGGAAAACAAAATCTTACTTGCTAGTCATGTTTATACTTCTTCATATTGGCTACCTTCCAGGAGTTGTTATAATTAGCTAACTAAATTTATTAGGAACTTCTTATGGGCCAAATGGGGAACCAAAAAAAAGGATTACCTGCTACTTCTTGGCATCATTATATTCAACCAAAGACAAAGGGGGTTAGGGAATTAGGTTAGGGAATTATTGATCCATACATACGAGGGCTTTGCCTAACCACTAAGTAGATAATCAGAGCCTTGGAGAGAGATGCTCCTTGGAAAGAACTAGTTAAATTTTGTATCCAAACTACCTCGGCTGGTAGATCTTGGGGTCATGTTAGTTGGAAAGATAAGATTCTGCTAGCTCAATTTTTCAAAACACATGGATCTTCCCCCTTCAATTCTATTTGGAAGGCTTGGTTGATCACTTCTACTAAGCTAATCCGGATTGACCAATCCCTTAGCCATGGACTAAGTTTTCCATATTCCTCTATTTGGTGGAGTAGGTTAGTGCAACAAAACAACAAACCTTTAGGTAGTATTAGCAGATTCAAAGGAAATCATATATTTAAGAAAGGTATTCAAGTTTTTTGTGACCTTTGGGACTCCACCACATTCCATTAGAAATCACTTCCCACTCTTAAAATTTAATTTCACCTTTCTTCATGTGATAATAGCCAATTCTTGAAATCCAGTAGCTTGTTACTCCTAAACTTCGTACCTTGTTATCCTTGGATTGTCATGCTAACTTCTTGAATGATTGGTGATGGCCTAATGCTCACAACATCCACTTCTTTCCCTTGTAATCCATCTAAAAGAAACTCCTTCCTCCAATTACCATCACACCATGCCTCAATAAGAAGTGGAATTGTGCTTTTCTCCTATCCAAATGGAATAAGCTCAATCACCAAATCTGGAAGTCCAAGGTTGATACACAATCTCAGCTCCTAGCATGGAAGCTTCTTCATGTGAAACTTCCTATTGTAAACCACCTTAATTTTTTGTACCCTCAACCCACTTGTCTGTTTTGTGATAGAACGAAATCCATAAAACATGCCTTTTGGAGTTGCACCCATACCCATAAATTATGGAAAATGTTGTTTATCGCTTTTCTCGCTTTGTTTCCCCAAACATGGACCTAAAATTTGCTCTGTTGGGTGCTTCCCCTTCCTTTCACATCATGTATCACACCTGTAGACAAGTGATTATCAAAAAACTTTGGAAATTTTGGTGTCTTGTTGTGCTCTCTAACACCATCCACCCTCCCAAATAGAATTACAAATTATTTTCTCTAACTTGTCCCTTCAAATAATAAATTTTCAAAATGTGAAACCACTCATCATTCCTAAGGATACCTTACACAACCTCCTCCTACAGTTGCACACAATTATTGAGTTTTCTACTAAGGTTCGATGATTGGTCTTCATAATTTTAGTTGTGGCTTGGAGTAATTCAGTGATGTTGTACTCATGCTCATATTGATGGACAATGGACTGTAGGTTGTATTGTTGCATTGGAAAATCAATTCCAACACTTCCAGGTTATGCTTAACTTGGTGGAAATTATGCAGGGATAATTGTGTCTTTTATTCCATGTGTATAAAGAGACTAGTGCTACTATGTTCCTTACATAGTGCCTTAATTGGTATAAGAGGAATGAGAGTTTAATTCTATTAGTTTTAGCACTTCAGTTTATATCTCCCAAATAATGCCTTTTCAACTCTTCAGACTCTCTCGCCTCTAAAGGTTTAGTTTGCCGATTTGATTAACACAATGTTGGTTTGTATTTTTTATTAGGTTTCTTCATGCAACATCATGTTGTTGTTTCTTTTGTTGTCATGTACCAGCCTTGTTGTTGTTTGGATCTATATCACTCTTGTTTTACTTCAACTGAGATGTTCTTTGATGAAAAAAAAAATTATTGCTTTTCAAATTAAAAAAAAAAATACATTTATATTTCATCACATTTATTTCATTTTGTTTTAATATTTATATAAATTCTTTAGGAAAAAATGCATGATTAGAAACAATTAGCAAAATTTTCAAATTTTAATGTCATTATTGCCATGAAAACAAAAATTAGATGAATTCTTTATCATTAATTTACTTAGAAATTTAGAAACAATTAATAACTTATGAAGACACCATTTTAGTTCATTTAAATAGTTATGCCTTCTAAAATTCTTATTGTAAGGTTTCTCTCCAAACAAGATTTTCTTTTATTCTCTCAACAAAAATTTAAGTTAAATTCTTTTTTCTAAAGAAAAAATCAACTTTAAATATATATTTAAAAATTCAATAAACCATATATATTATGATCAAGTACATATGATTCAAGGGAAAACAAAATAGGGGACCAATAACATGTAATGTTCTATGACAGAGGCAGGCCAAACTACCCCTAGTCATAACCCATAAAACCCAAGTAGCTTGCTCTCCACATTGATTGAAAAAATGAAAAAGAATTTTATAATTCCCTTGATAAAACATTACAAAATAAACAGTCTGAAGTTTTTAAAAACATATATGCTTATATGTTTTTGTATTACTATCTAACTGCTCAAACATAAAGTTTTTGAATGTGTTCTTTAAGAATAATATTTACTCTCAGATAAAACCTCTGAATTCGCATATAGAAAAGAAATCTTGTCAAAAAAAAAAGATAATGAAAATTGAGGTAATGAACAAGGCTCAATCTAATACTTACACCCGATCAATCTATACAATTTAGAGGGAGACAAATGATTTACCTACTATTCATCCTTGTTTTGGAGAGCTCACCACCAAACAAAGATTGAATGGAAGTAGTTATGTTGATAGTTTGAAATCTACTATATTACAATGTTTGATAAAATCATCTAGAAAATTCACATATTTTTCCCACAAAATCCTTAGCTTGGGAAAGGCTATGTCCAGCCATGGCTATGCCTTACCATTATAGTGAATTCCAACAACTTTTTGGATATTGTCAAAATTGGTTTTTGGCTGGTAGCCTAATCCTAATCAATGGGATGAGCAATCCCATTAAATGTAATTAGTGCTAGAGGTAGAGTCCCCATACACCATAGCCTTTGATTGGATTTTTGATTTTGCAAAAGCAAGTGAGAAAATATTAAATAGTTGAGATTTTCTTAGGTAAAGATAATATTATTTTTTTGGATATAAGTGTCTATTATTATTTATTTCTAATGTTTTGACCTTTTTGAGAGAAATATTGAATCAAAGAGCAAATATATTATGCAAGCTTGGAATGATTTTAGGTCTTTTACAAAGAGTAGACTTCTATAGCCTAATTAATTCTATATTTTAGGACTAACTAATTTCATCTAGTTCTTAAGGTGGAGATTTTAATTCCTCAAAGACAATCTAAAAATGGGGATCAATGATGGCCTTATTTGCATTACAACTAATGAAGAGTATAAAATCATAATCTAAAATATGAAATTGATCTTATTGGCTTCAACCATAAATGGTATTTCTCTCTAATATTAGTCTTTCTCTAAGATTTTCAATCAAGGATGTTCATCCCATATTCCCATGCACATTTCTCTAGATCAAAACTCTCTACTACAAGAGGATGAGAAAAATTGAAGTAACTTTTGAATGTCTTTGACATAACCCAAGAGTCATCTCCTCAACACGTTTCTACTACACCATTCACCTTTCCATGAAGGTCAATATCCCCATAGCAGAAAGAGCATACTAGGATTATTTCAAACTAGTCTAATACTAACAACAAAATTTCAAATAAACAACAAAAGATAGTGCAAAGTTTATCAATGATTTAGCATAAATGAATATGTATTTTATCAACTAGACATGCAATTCTACCAATGAATGAACAAATTTACAATGTTTACACAATTAAATCCATTCATAGTGCAATATAAATAGCATATATCCTTCCACTCAACAAATTTAAACTCATTGCATCATAATTCTTTTTATATTTTCTATCCCAATAATGAATTGCAGATCAATAGTCGTAAAGAGAAATACCATTCACAATGACATTCCAAAGATGGATTTAAATCCGATTCCTTCTATTATTTTTCAGATAAATAAGAAATAGTTATAACTCCACAAGATTCACTGGTGTATGGAAAACCTTTGTCTTTAGACTCGCTATCTAAACTAAGAAATTCAAAAAATTTAACTAACTGCAAAAAAATCAGAAATTGTTTCTAGCCTAAGGACTGCAAATCATACTTCAATTTGTTGACCTTTACAAAGAGAAAGTTTTTACAATATATAGTTATTAAAAAATGAGTTTCCCTCCAAAAATGAGACATGCAACACAAAAATCAGAGCACCCAGCATGCAGATCGACAAAAATAGGAGTGTGGTCATAAGCAATAGTTAATGTTTTGGCAACTAATTTTTCCAAAAGTGTATGCACATTATCTGCTTTTAATTATCCACTCCTTCAGCCCAACTGCCACATTGCATATCTTGTAGGAGCCTCCAAAACAACTTCTTTGACCTAGTCAAAACATCATATTTTGCTTTCCAAAATTAAAAATTCAGCCTGCTTTCTATAGCTTATAATCTTCAAAATTTTCCAACACCTATGTCAGCACATCTGGGTCTAGACCATCTACCCAATCTATTCTGAATTTTATCTTTTCAAAATTGGTAGCAACCACTATAATAGTATTACGAAGTTGATGAATGTCATTCCTGGTCCATTTAGCATCAAATTCAATGTTCACCAGTTTATCTAGAATGGTTTCCTCATCATCATTTTCCTAGCATTTATCTACCCCTCTAATTTATTCTACCATGCATCTTTGACAACCTGTAAAGTATCCAATCTTTACATGCCTAGAAGTTGGAGTTTTGGACTGATGATTGTGGTGATGAAACTCTTAAATAATGATCAATCTTCATATAAGTCCTACAATTTAAGTAATATTATCCTATGCTCAATGATTAATTCCATAAAAAATAATATTACTTTTATATATTTATTTGCATAGCCAACATCCTCATCTCCCAAAATCCATATTTTTCAAGTTCTTTTGCACTCATTTATTCAAATCCTTTAAAGTTTCTTTAAATATACCCTATATTTCTCTTCCTCTCCCCTCATGTTATCAGTATATTGCTCGGGTTCTTCCTTCAATGAGCAAGCTTCCTCCTAATGCCTATAGCCTAAAGTCAAAATTTCATCCATTTCTCCCCCAAACTTCTTCATCCATCTATAAAAAATGTGTCTTCTTCTTCAACTTTGTAAGGTCATCAACCTCTTTTATGCTTATTAGTATGGGAACTTCAGATGAAGAAGGTTGTTCTGTTGTTGGGGAGGTGAGATCCCTCAAAAATATTTTCACCCTATTAAATAAATCTGATTCATTTAATTAACTAATTGTGGAGAAAAGTTAATTAAAGACATGATTTATTTAATTAACTAGGAAAAGAGGGTGGTCTAATTTATTTAATTAAATCGTACAATAATGGTGAAGGATTAGTGATGAAGTGATGAAAATGTGACAATTGTTAGGTCAAAAAGATGAAGTGAATTAAAGTGTCACTTTTTCTCCTCTTTAAGATGACATCACAATTGAAAGAAGTGGCATCATTTCAAAGAAAAATAAATATAGGCATTCAAGGAGACAAAATTGGTGATAGGATGCCCTAGTTATCTAGGAAAAATAAAGTTAGTGGATGGATAAAGGATGTTGCCTCAAAAGATAAGGTAAGTTATGAGGGCCTAGATGGCCTCTTGAAAGAGAGGGTAGGGATGAAAAGGGAAATAAGGAGAAAAAATAGTGGAAGAGGCACAAAAACAAGGAAAGGGGAAAAAACAAAGAGAAGAGATAAAAAATAAAGGGAAATGAGAAAATAAATGGTGGTGAGGGGTAAGAAAAATCATTTTCCACTCTATCAATATTGACTCAAAGATTAAGAAAATAATCCTCGAGAGAAAAAATATTGTGTACCGATCCATGAACTAGAGTAGGTGTGTTAGGGAGTACAAGTAGTGAGATGGAAGTAGACCACTAGTGAGTTCTAGGTATTAGCATTAATTGTTGCATTTATGAATCAAAAGGTGGAATGATACTATAGTAGGTGAATCTTAGGGTGATATTCATCCTATGACTTATGTGTATTAATTCAACTTGTATGTATTGGAGGGTAAAGAACATGCATGTTTGAAATCCCATGTATTAATGGGAAAAGCACATCATGATGAAATATGGTGCATTCATTTTATAACACAGTGCCTTAATCATGAGGTGTATCCATTGAGCATCTTGATACATGAATCCATTCTATGCATAACATATATATTGGGGTGAGGAAAGTATTTTAAATGATATGTAGTTTTGATGAATACAAGAGTGATTAGTGACACTAATAGTGTGAGTGAGGAGATATTTCATTTTAAAAGTTTCAATGATTTTTTGTAAGATATAGTGGGTATATTTTGAGTTGATAGGATTGTGGCATAAAGTCACTATATTGGAAAATAAGGAAAACTGGAACATGTTGATAGCTTTGGTGAAGCACTGACACTAAAAATATAGCACCATCCTTCTTCATAATAGGGAGATAATGACACCAAAGGATGCAAGGAGGATCCTTTGGATATTAATTTGGGGTGGATTATGTATTATCAAAAGAGGCAACCACTAAGATTGATGTAGAGACTTGTAGGAAAAGGTGATTTACCACTACAAGAGTTATCACTTGATTTAGATGGTTGTAGATGAATAGTGGAGGAGTTACCTCTAGTTATGGTGGCTCTTATTAGTAGAATCTTGTTACCTAACAAGATCAATTGGTATTTTTTTATAGGATTGGTTAATTGTGTGGATGAAATGATAGAGGTTGATATTGGAGGCCTTGATTGCTAATGTAGCTATTTAGGGATCTACATATGGTTCTATGTAGGCAAGGATAAACCATTTTAGCCATCACACTACAGGTATGGGCATGATACCACATTGTTGTGACATAGTTCTAGGGCATGAAGGAGAAATGAGAGGACGAAAATTTATATATGTTTAGGTGGAGGATGTAAAGGGGAGGGAGGTATTAAAATCTAGGATACATGTGATATTTTGGCAAGATCAATTGAGATATAGGTATAGGACATAGTGTGGAGACTATATCTAGATTTGGTGGGGTGGGATGAAGATGACACCTAAATTATTAAGAAAATTTATATTATGTCACCAGTTGGAGATTATTTCTTATAAGAGATATAAAAATAAAAGGTCAATATGTTAGTTTGGGATCCAAAAATGGTATTTTAGAAGCATTGCATTCCTTTATGTGGGTCACACAAGAGATTGCAAAGTGGGGCCAAATGTAGATCATTGGGTGGCTATGGATAGTTGGATACAAATACATAGGGTTTCTTGGGATTATAAGGATGTGTTGTTTGATGTCAATGTAGCTGATGGATATGAAATGTGGTGGATCCATATAAGCCAACTATAGGTGACAATACCACCTAATGGTACTTATCAAGAGAGATTATGAGATGTGGTGGTGATAGTCAAAAAATAGAGGATATAGATGGGAAAAGTGCTTAGAATGGTATCATGACAAGGAGGTGATGGGGGTGATGAAAGAGATGTCAAGGGAAGGAGATAGGGAGATGAGGGAGATAGTAGGGATGAGGAGGAGATGAGAAGATATAAGGGAGGATATGCCATGGAGGTGGAGGGAGGAGATGAAGAAGGTGACATAGGCTGACATATGGGTGTGGGGACAATTATATTAATAGGTATATGTATATCATTATATGTGAGGACATTTGGGCTAGTAGTTGTATCAAGGTTTCCCAATACATCTAGGTCTCCTAGTATAAGAGAGGATGAATATTTGTGGGAGCTAGTGATTAAGGATTGTGAGATAATGAGGCTACAAATAGATGAGGATGGATTGAGGGGAAAACTTGTCACAATTTTGATTATGAGGGATAACTATCAAGTTTAGTTGGTCACAGTGCAAGTAGATTAAGATGGTTTTTCAATTGAGAGGGCTAGATTATAAGAATCAAGAGATGAGTTGCAGGCATAACGAGATAGAGCATAGGAAGGCATTGCTAGAGGTTTACTAGCACCACAAGGAATGAAACACATATTATTATATGTTTTTATGGTAGTGAAGGAGGTACAAAAAGTGAGGGATGAGGTTAGCACTATAGGATCCTATATGAGTAGCACAAGCTAGTAGCATAGAGGGTACCCTCCATCATAGAGTGGACTAGCCCACAAGCAATAAGGTCAACATCGATATCCTAGTCTATATCTATAGTGATGGGTCCATCTAGGGGCCAACATCACCTCCATTGAGATTAGAAAAGGAGAACACAAGCTCAAGTTGAGATGGTACTTTTATAGGCATGATATATCATTTTGGATAAATATACATACAATTTTTTATGTATTTTGTATACATAGAATGTCCATACATACCTACATACATACCTCTATACATACATACATAAATACATACATACATACATACATACATACATATATCCTCTATTTTGTTGACTCATTATTGGATTTTATTATGTAGATGTATGAATGGATGAATCTATATGAATGTTAAATGTATGTGTAGCTTTATTGATAGATGGTTTGATTGGATTAGTGAAAATATTTTGTAATTTTTGTAATGATGTGTTGCACAAGTTTTTGATATTTTGTGATGAGACTATAAGTGATAAATGATAGATGTTTTGGTTCAAATAGTATTGATGATTGATATGACTATGGGTTAATGTTAATGTTATATTACTATCACATGTATCGATATGGGCTCCTAATTTAGGATTCCTCAATTTTATGTTGATTGTATTAAAAATAATGATATGATATAATTTGGGATGATTCTTGTGATTTTTTTGTGACTATAGGTACAAACTCAAAAATTTTGAGGAGATACCAATATTTTTAACAACTACTTTATTGTAGCATAGGAAGATCAAGGTGACATGCTATATGCATAAATATCTATATTAAGGAAAAAAGATGCAAACAAATAAATTTTGATACACATAAAACATAAATAAATAAAAATCATTCCCCAACAATCATATCTTTAAGACACAACATGATGTAATGGACCATGTCAATCTCAATAGAATATATTGGGGGATGACAACACATAACACAATGATAGATAATGGATACACCAAAATTATCCTCTCATCAATTGAGGACACCAAATCATAGAGCTTCATAATAGTGATGATGCTATTAGGCTTTTTTTTTTTTCAAATTGATATTATTGCTTAAATCTACACAAGTTTATTTTGAATTATTCATGATACACAATTCTTTCCTTAAGGGTTAAAAATTATTTTCATGCAATAGGTGTGTTGAAGCCTTTTTTTGTTTTTATTCCACACTTTTGTTGATTTGTATGTCTTAGGGATCATTTCAAAACAGAGTACATATAATAATGAAAAGAATATTCATGGGATAAGTCCAAGGGTTTTCTTGAGTCCTAGATCAATATATTTTGGTTCCCTTCAAGGAGTTATAAAAGTTCATATGGGATTCAAATGAATTTGTAAGAAAATAATTTTTTAAGAGGTAAATGATTTATATGATTTGAATGAATTGTAAGTCCATTTATTATATTTGTAGGATCTTGAGATACTTGTGTAAGAGAATTTTAATTTTTTTGGATGAATATTCAACATTTGTTATTTCCATTATTATTTTGAAATTATCTATCAAAATTATGTGTTGGCATGTTGATCATAAGATCTTAATTGATTTTGGGATGGTACAAGTGTTACCTTCCTATTGATAAGGATATGGTGAGAAGGCATGGACTTGTTTAACCCTAGCCTTGATTTCAGTCATGGGGTCTTTTAGTTAAGAGCTTATTTATTCATCCAAGAACTTAATAATTGGGAGAAATTTTGAGAAGGGAAATTTAAGATTATTTTAATTTTCTTGTACTTGAAGGTGATATTTTGTTCTTATATTTTCCATTTTATAAGGATCAATTAAGATAGGGTATTCTCCTTTCTTTTATGGATTTGTTTATTTTAAATGAAAATAATGTTCTATACTATTAAAGGATGTATATATGTAAGAGTTGCACTCTCTTTCTTCTTCTATATATCAAAATAAAAGAGAAAATAAAAATGATGGCTTGATGATTTGTATTATTAGAGATGCACATGAATATGATTATTTGAAAGTTTGAAGAGTCTTACCTATATAATGTGTGATTTCTTACCATATGTGAGAGTCACATGATGGGCTTGATCATTAGTGCCTTTTCTATTACTTTTCATATGCTTCCAGACACTTTTTTATATATTTTCTAAGTATCTTTTAGACAAAAACTTCCATAATATTCTATCCTTTCATAACATACCTTGCAACTTTGAACCTAGTTTGAAGAATATGAAATATGGTGATAATATTTGTAGCAATTGCATGATTTAAATATGAGAATGTGTGCATATGAATAGAATTATGTGATTTAATTATGAAGCTTAGTTGTATATGTATGTCATATGGATTAACCTCTATGCAACTCAACATGAGGTAACAAGAATAGAGTGTTTGTAGAAAGAACTAAAGTAGTGAAATAGGGGACCATTGAAGTTCAAACCACCTAAAGTATAGTAAGCTATGGAGATGGACATGAACCATCATGGAGGAATAAATACTAAAGGAGGATACTTGTTCTAGAACTTTGAATGTTTTCCTATGTGTTTCACATGCAAGTTGTTTCATTTAAGTTCTTTTTTGAATAGTTTTTTTCTTCCTTTTCAGTTATAATAAATAAGCCAATCTTAATTTCATGTCCTCATATCTAGGAGTGGGATTAATGGTTCTAGTTAGTTAGTAGTTTGAATAAGTCTCTCCCTATTTTTGTATAAAGTTAGGGAATTAGTTCGTAGCAAAGTTAGTTGGTTGTTACAAGTTATCAAGCAGTTAGTCATTTTCTAGTTTGAAGTTATCCAAAAACATGTTGTTAAGATGCCATTATTGAATACAATCTAAAGAAGGATTATGTTTGAATATCTGGTGATATGCAATGAATGGATTTGTATGTTACATGGATGTGTAAGATTCTAAGTTAGATATGGTTCTTAGTTAAGTGAGACAGTTCCCTGAGTTGTCCACTCAAGGTACTTCCTTTCACTTCATTTACTTATTTATTCATTAATGAATTCCTATTAATAATGTTTCTTTGTTTCATAAATGCATTGCAAGTAAAATAGAATAGTTCTTATGGTCGATTACATTATTTTTTATCCATGAACAATCATATAAATTATAGTGAATCTTAGCACTTCAAAGGTTATATTTGATTACTTTATTATTTTGAACAAGTTTTAGATTGATTCTATACTTATTATTAGCAGACACCTACAACCTATGTTGTAGGTACCCGTAGCCATTAGGTTTTGTATCTACTTTTACTTTTTTTCCAATTTTGTATGATTCCAGCAAAGTATAGTTTGAACAAGTTTGCACAAGATAATTTAGGTGTGTATGAGTCTATGAAGGTACATATAGTGCAGTACCATCATAATCTTACACACCTTGGTTGATAATTTTTAATGTAGCCTTAACAATGTGAAGTGGACTATTCAGCCAGTTAGCCCTCTGAATTGAGTAGATTTTACCAATTTTACAAACACATTAGTTGGGCTCTACATTTTTGGCACCGTTGTTAGGGATGGTGCTATCTTCATAGACCTATTTTTACAAGTTTTCATAGTTGATTTTTCTTTCAAGAATTACGACTATTAGACACCACTTTTTCAACACCAAGCTACTAACATTATGTAGGCTCACTAAATCTAAATCCATATTTTATGTATGTGGAGGCAGAGAGATCCCTTGGGTAGGTTCCTTCCCTATACACGCCAAGTAGCTATTGCAAAGATTAGTGAACCTAGTACTTAGAGTGAAGGTACCACTGAAGAAGAAAGTTCATTTTCACCAACTTCTAGCACACATACAGAAGGAACATATCGCACCATGGTTAATGCAGTTGATGATGATGATGCCCGACCAACATTTGGGTTTCCTATTAATGATTAGGGAAGGGCCACAATGCTAAAAAATATTCCTCCTTCGACCTTGCCGTTTTCTATGGGTTAATGACTGAAGACCTAAATACTTTTCTCTTTGAATTTGATGTCTCATGTAGATGATATGACTATACTTCTAATGCACATAGGTTAAATATTTTTCCTACCACTCTCAAAGATGCATCTTTGAGATGGTTCAAGGGATTAGGCAGTGGTGTTGTTCTTGATTGGGACACCATGAAGACATTATTTTTGGAGAAGTATCAAGATTACTGTAGAGGACCTGACAAGAGGAAGGATGACATATTTTGAATGACAAAAAAGGATGATGAGCCTTTAGAGGATTATGTTGAAAGATTCTAGTTTACTCTAAAGATAAACCCCCAAAACAAGTTGTCAAAAGAATCTCTCGAGTTATTCTTTTTTAGAGGGGTTAATGAGGATTGTATGGATGCCTTGAACCTCATTGGTCAAGGAGATGTTTCTCAGAAATCATTTGTAGACATTTTTAAGGTCTATAGAAATTATTCCAATACCTTTACAAGGAGGCCAAGAGATAATAGAACATCAGTTCTTGGTAAGTCATCTACTGGGGTTTCAAAAGTTGAGCTGAGCAATCTATTATCCAACATGAAAGAAGATATAATCAACCATTTGGCAACAGAGTTGAATACTCTCCACATTAAGAAGAAGCAAGAGGGAGTAGAGGCTATGCTTACTGAGTATTTTCCAAGATGCAGGCAAAGAAAAGCAAATTGTAAATGTAAAAGAGTAGCCAACATCCAATAGGAAAAAGTTGAGAATCCTGACTTTCAAACCATTGAAGGAGATGATGGAAAAATCTTTTATATAGCTCAAAGGAGGCCATGGAAGCAGAGACAAGGTATTCTACAATCTACCCCCTTAGCTTTAATTTGTCTTTTCCTATTGGCAACCAAAACTTTTCTGCTTGGAACTCTCAACCCTAGAAAGTAAATTAGAACCAATGGAAAAATTCCCAATGGCCAAACCCTCAACCTAATTGGAACCAACAACCAAATCCTTGGACACACCATAACTTTCAAGGTTCCAATTACAATCCACAATGGTCAAACCATTAGAATCAATGGCAACCTCAGTGGTAGAAAGGCCAGCAATGGTAGAAACAAAATATGAACTATCAGCAACCCATGCTCCCTCCTCCACAATAAAAATAAGCACTAATTCCATCATCAAATTCTGTATCCCAACCCCAAGCAGTAAATACTTTCCCAACCTACACCTAACCCTAACACTAAGCCTGTTCAACAGGCTTATACTAACGAAGCTATGCAATACCCCACTATGGGTATAGGTGAGTGATATCCACCTCAGATCAAGAAAACAACTTGTTGGGCCATCATCCCCCCAAATTATAGAAATGGGGGATGGGGAACCTACAGTCGAGGCTTCTAATAAACAACCTTTGGAGCCTAAGAAAAACTAGGTACCCCAAACTACCTCAAATCCCAAGCCACCTTTTCCTAAATTCCTAGCTCTACAAAAACATCACACACATGCTGAAATAGACCTTTTAGGGTAGTTGAAAGATGTTAACATCAAAATCCCACTTATCCAAGCTATCAAATACATCCCTGTCTATACTAAAACAGTAAGGTATCTTTGTCTTAAGAAACCAAGTAGAAAAAAGAAAGATCTACAAATAGTTCATGTCTTGGGGAATCTTGCAAATATCATGCTGGGGAACATTACAGTCCCTATGTATACCAATCCTGGTAGTCCAGTTGTGAACATTAAGATCAATGGGACCCTCATTAAGAATACTTTGATAGAGTTTGGGGAAGCCATCAATGTCATGACAAAATAAATAATGCAATTGCTTCATTTGATCAACCTCAAGCCCACACAAACTATCTTGCAATTAGCTAATAGGTCTATAGTCAAACTTGAGGGAATTGTTGAAGACCCAGTTATTGCATCGGATTCTTAGTAATACCCTACAAACTTTATAGTATTGCAACCCAAAGTTAATCTTGTAGGTTACCCACTCATCCTAGGCAGGCCTTGGCTAGCAACAACCGATGCATCTATAGGCTGCAAATTTGGTAAAATGATAGTATCGAATGGGAAAATCACAAAGAACTTGGTTCTTTATCCACCCGTCCAACCATATGCAAACCTTGAGCACACCATTTGGCCCAATTTGGGTGAGGAGGAGGAAGATAGCTATTCTCTTCAGACATTGATGACTATAGCGCATAGCCCCTTATTGGATGACCAGGATGAAGATGAGTTCATTGCTCATATAATCCAAAATGACTATGGCAGGAGCCCACAATAGTAGGATTGTCTCATATTCCTACAAGACCCTTTTGCAAAGTATTGTACCTACCGATTCTACAAAAGAGATATCACAACTATTTCATTCATTGCTCCCTCAACAATGTTTACCCATTATACCAAGCCTTGATCTTTCATTATTTCAAGAGTCATAAAAGGAGTTGGAAATTATGCCAAGGAGAATGCTAAATATTAATAATGCCTTGACTGAGGAACAACAAAATTCTTTTCAATTAGTGTTGTAGGCACACTTAGTCACATATGCATGGGATCACCATGATATGAAGGGTATTGATCCTAATCTATGCATTAACAAGATTTACATTAATGAGGGCTACAAACCTATAAGACAACCATAGATACACATGAACCTAGCTCTAAGAGATATAGTGAAAGTTGAACAACAAAAGCTTTTAGATGCAGGTTTCATATACCCTATATCAGACAATGAATGGGTTTCACCATTGGTAATAGTTCCCAAAAAAGGTGGAAAATGGAGAGTCTATGTTGATTACATGGAATTAAATGTTTCCACAAGGAAATATCACTTTTCACTACCATTTATTAACCAAGTTCTTGATTCTTTGGTAGGAAAGAAATATTTTTCATTTCTTGACGGTTTAGTGGTTATAACCAAACCAAGATTGCACCAGGAGATCAAGATAAACCAAATTTACCTGCCCTTGGGGAACCTATGCATATTCTATTTTACCTTTTGGTTTTTGCAATGCTATGGATACCTTTCAAAGACTAGTACTCAACATATTTTTGATTTTACATATAACTACATGGAGATATACATGGATGATTTCACCACTTATAGTGAAATTTATGAGGAAGCTCTTAGTAACTTGGAAAAAGTGTTAAAAATATGTAAGGAACACAATCTATTACTCAACAATGAGAAGTATTTCACGATGATGACACAAGGAATTATCTTAGGACACTTTATATCCAATGAAGGAATACAAGTTGACCCAAAGAAGATTGAAATTATATGTACCTTACCTATATCACAGAAACAAAAAGATGTAAGAAGCTTCCTTGGATAGTAACTTTGATTGGACTTAAGGCTATTAGAGTTCATTTGAGAAATTAAAGGCAGCTCTAACTCATGCACTAGTTTTAAGAGGTCCAAATTGGACATTTCCATTTCACATACACACTGTTGCATCAGACTTTTCCATTGGAATAGTCCTAGGGAAATAAGAAGGGAATAAGGAATATGCAATATATTATATCAACAAAAATCTCCAAGGAGAAAATTTGAACTACAGTGTGACAGAAAAATAAATGCTTGTAGTTGTCTATGCCATTAACAAATTCAGACACTATATAACTGGCTATCAAGTTTTCATGCATACAGATCATACAAATATTAGAAACTTGATAAATAAACCAATAGTAGGTGGAAGACTTGTAAGGTGGTTATTGTTACTACAAGATTTAACATAACAATAGTTGACAAGCCCAAAAAGGATAATGTGGTTGTTGATTTTTTGTCTTGCCTACCCAATTAGCAGAAGGGGTGGTTGATGATTCTTTCCCTATTGAAAATCTATTTGATATAAATGTACACACACCATGCTATGTTGATATAGCTAACTATTTGGTAAGAGGGTAGATTTCAAGTTACTTTTCTCCAAGAGAGAAAAGACAATTGGTTCAGAAATGCTTCCCTTATTCTTGAATCTCTGGATTTTTATTTTACACTGGCCCATATAACATTATAAGTAGATGTATTAGGTTGATATATTGAAATCATGCCATGATGAACCCTATGGTGGAAATTTTGTAGCCAAGAGGACATCCTTTCAGATCTTGACAACAAGATATTACTGTCCAACCATTCATAAAGACTTTAAGTATACTAGAAGTTGTGACTGATGCTAGAGAATGGGAAGACCCACATGAAGTGATGAAATTCCTTTACAACCCTAGTTGGCATTGGCTCCTTTTGATAAATGGGTGTTATATATTATTGGACCTATCTCTCCTAGTTCAAATAATAAGGAATACATATTGGTATACACTGACTACTTAACAAAATAGGTAGAGGTAAAAGCATTACAATTTGCCAGAGATGGAAATGTAGCAAAATTCTTATATGAGGAGATCTATACTGGGTATGGTGTACCTAAAGAGATATCAAGGACCACAATTCACATCAGACCTAATTTTCAAATTGGTGGAAGAGTATCAGATCAAGCACAAGAAATCTAACCCATATCATCCTCAAGCTAATGTTCAAGTAGAGGTCAACAATAGGGAGATTGAAAATATATTGGAAAAAATAGTGCAACTTCATAGGAGAGAATGGGTATCTAGATTACCAAAATTTGTTTGGGCATATAGAACCAAATGGAAGACAACTATAGGTTTTACCCCTTATGAACTAGTTTATGGAAAAATAACAGTATTTCCTATTGAATTTGAATACAAAACATTGAGGATAGTAGAATAGTTGGGCATGGATTTAACAAAGGCACTAAAGGAAAGGTTGCATTCTTTGAATGGGTTAGATGAGATACACATGGAAGCAATTCATCATACAGAGGTGATGCAACAATAGAGAATGAAATGGCATGATCAGTTCATAAAGACAAAAGAATTTACTGAAGAAGATTGGGCTCTGCTATATGACTCAAGGTATAAATATTTCAAGGGAAAATTCTAGTTTAGGTGGTCGAGTCCTTATGAAATTAGCAAGGTTTACCCAAATGGAGTAGTGCAATTGCATACCATTGATGCAGCTCGGTTCTCACTTCTTACATTAATGGTCATAGAATAAAGTTATATAAGAAATCAATACAACATGATGACTTCATCTTTTCACTTATCCAACAATATGGTGCTCACAGTGAACCTACAACAAAAACTGATTCACAAAGTCCTACATCAATACTAAGGGACATACCAAGCACGTTTGGTGTCTAGAGGTTGACTTACACAACTCAACCCCTGAAATCACTTAGGCATAATTTCTCATGCTTTAAAACACATGCACACACAACACATTATCCATGATGTACATACTCGACTCTAGAGGGACCTATTGTCCAGCTATTCAACATTTAGTAGGACCTATTTTTGTTGGGACTTTGCAAATTAATCTGTCAACTACAGATAGGCCCTATGCTTGAGCTACCTGCAGTAACACTTGTTGTAGCTAAACCTACACTACCTTGGAAAAATTTAATTGTTTTCCCGCACATTTTGCTTATATCACATGCCTCATTTATAGGGGTGACAGAAGATAGGGAAAGGGATGTCCTTGAAGATGTTTTTGTTGATTTTCCTAAAAATGTTAATGTGCCTATTAGAAAGAGAAATTATATTTCTTCTTCCTTTGACTCTAATTTAGAGGATATCTTTATTGCAAAGAAAACGAGAAAAAATAGTCCCCAGTAGCCCTAATAAGGAAAATTTTGATATTACAAGGGATGATGATGATTTGAATTTTGAAGAAAAGGAAGAATTTTTGGAAGATGGAAATATAAGAAAGAGCTTCAATAATCTCTTGAAAGAACAGAACAAATTGAAGCACAAATGAAAAGGTATGAGCAGAGAGACAAAGATAAGGAAATTAGAATTCAAGAGTTAAGAGAAAAATACAGACTTACAGTCATGGAGCTAAGTTGGATCTACTAGCATAGATGGTTGATGATAAAATAGGGGTTTAGGAGAATGTAGCATTAAATCCACAACCCCCTATTGTAGAAACAACAACATATCATACAACTTTGTCTCTAGGATTGGAATTGTTAAAAGTCACTAAACAATTCAAGCAAGAAAAATAATTCTAGGAGAAGGAGAAATACATTTTGAATGCATCACTGGAAAGTAAGAATTTGAAACTGAACAAATTGGAGGAGAAATTGAAAGAAGTGATAAACAATTCCATTTAAATTATTGAGTGTAGGCCTCCACCTAGAGTGTATGAATTGTTCTTAAAAGAGAATTTTCTCAACTTTTAGTGTAATAAGTTCATTAATGATTAGTCATTTTCTTTAAATAAGAGGCAAATTTTTCTTAGTTTCTTCAATATAGTTAACTTGGAGGAGTAGGATCAGTTGTGTGAGTGTTATCTCCACAACTATGTGATGAAAAAGGAAACTAAATGGAATGCCTTAATGTGTGTTGGGGATTTGCAAGTAAGATCCTTGGCATCCTATTTCAGGAATGAATAGCTTTGAAGGGAATTAATGGAAAATATGAGGAACAAGAGAAAACAATATCGTTGCAGCTTAGGAAGGAAGCAATAGATCCCAATAGATTCATCACTCAATGGTTGAAACTCCTTTCTGACTAGGGTGTGGGTAAAAGTAATTGTAGACTTGAGACTTTGGGATTATAAAAGGATTTAGCAGCTTGTAGAGACCAGCCTCCAGGACTGCCTAAAATATGTGGAAAATAGGTGCAATAGCTTGACTCCAGAGTTACATAAGAAAGAGCCTCCACTCTTTCTATAATTTTATGAGAATGTTTGAGAGTTTGTGCAAGTATATCAAGATTTCAAGAATAAGAGAAGTGGAATGGCTTCCACTTACCTATCACCCTCCTATTCTACTTCATCCAATACCATGTTGCATTGGACAGGAGAAAAGAATGATCAATGTGTGAATATGGAATTAGTTAAGCTAGATAGGCTTGCATGTTATAATGGATTCTATCTCAAACAGGGACAAGGAGTCAATGTAGTCATGGATCTTAGGTAGATTTCTTTATAATATAATCTTCTTCCCTAGGTGGTTTTAGTCAAGTATTTTTGCTTGAGGACAAGCAAAAAGATAAGTTGGAGGGAATGATAGGCTTGGTCATTAGTACTTTTTCTATTACTTTTCATATGCTTTTAGACACTTTTTTATATATTTTCTAAGTATCTTTCAAACAAAAACTTCCATAATATGTTATCCTTTCATAACATACCTTGTAACTTTGAACCTAGTTTGAAGAATATGAAATATGGTGACAATATTTGTAGCAATTGCATGAATTAAATATGAGAATGTGTGCATATGAATATAATTCTATGATTTGATTATGAAGGTTAGTTGTATATATATGTTGTATGGATTAACCTCTCTACAACTCAACATGAGGTAACAAGAATAGAGTGTTTGTAGAAAGAACCGAAGTAGTGAAACAAGAGACCATTGAAGTTCAAACTGCCTAAAGTGTAGGAAGTTGTGGAGATGGATGTGAACCATCATGGAGGAATAAATATTGAAGGAGGATACTTGTTCTATAACTCTGAACGTTTGCCTATGTGTTTTGCATGCAAGTTGTTTCATTTAAGTTCTTTATTGAATAAGTATTTTCTTCCTTTTCAGTTAGAATAAATAAGCCAATATTAATTTCATATCCTCATATCTAGGAGTGGGATTAATGGTTCCAATTATTTAGTAGTTTGAATAAGTCTCTCCTTGTTTTTGTATAAAGTTAGGGGATGAGTTTGTAGTAAATTTAGTTGGTTGTTACAAGTTATCAAGAAGTTAGTTGTTTACTAGTTTTAAGTTATCTAGAAACATGTTGTTAACATGTCATTACTGAATACAATCTAAAGAGGGATTTTGTTTGAATATCTAGTGATATGCAATGAATTGAGTTGTATGTTACATGGATGTGTACTATTCTAAGTTAGATTTGGTTCTTATTTAGGTGAGATAGTTCCCTAAGCTAGCCACTCGAGGTACTTCCTTTCATTTCATTTACTTATTTACTCATTTATGGATTCCTATTAATAACATTTTCATTATTTCATAAATACATTGCAAGTAAAATAGAATAGTTGTTATGGTTGATTACATTAGTTGTTGTCCATGAACAGTCATATAAATAGTGAATCTTAGCACTTTTGAGGTTAGATTTGATTGATTTTTTTTATTTTGAACAAGTTCTAGATTGATTTTATACGTACTTATTATTAGTAGTCACCTACAGCCTATGTTGCATGTACCTGTAGCCATTAGATTTTGTATCTACTTTTGTTGTTTTTGCAATTCTATAAGATTCCAACAAAGTAGAATAGCTTGAACAAGTTTGCATAGGATAATTTAGGTGTACATGAGTTCGTGAAGGCACATATAGTTTAGTACCATCATAAGCTTACACACCTTGGTTGATGATTTAATGTAGTCTTAACAATGTGAAGTGGATTGTTCAACCAGTTAACCCGTTGAATTGAGTAGATTTTACCAAGTTTACAAACACATTAGTTAGACTCTACATCACCCTTTGGGTTGATAACCTCACATGTTTAGAGGGTCAAGTAGGGTCCTTGAGAAACCAAAGAGTGTATGCTATTTTTTATATCTTTGAAAGATAAGTGTATGATCTCTTGAGGGATAAACATGTTTTGGAGAGATATGTGTGATAATGTTTTTGGAAGTATAACTATCCTTGAGAGGATATATTATTCTTTTCCTTGAGAATCCCTTCTTGAAATCCTTTAGAGTATTGATTATTTTGTTTTTCTTGTAAAAAAATCTAGAGATCCCTTGTAAATATGTGTTCCATGGAAAATTAACAACTATTTCTACTCATGAATGAACTAAGAGTAGTTATATGTTATATCATCCAACCATGAATGCATTATTTCCTTATATGTTATTGTCTTATATGTTTGTTTGAGATTGTGTGAGTATCCATGGTAATATATTCTTAGCAAGGTAGGTTAGTTCTTTGTGATAGTTATATATTTGCTAGGTAGCCTCTCTCACTGGATTAATATGGTTATTAGAGCTTAAAACACATCTTTAAACCTTTGGAGTATTCTCATATGTTGCAAATTGGTTATAACCATATTATATAAAAACATCTCAATTTTTTATTATTTTGAATCGTAAGAAAATAAAATGTTAGGATCTTATTTGTAAGATATCCATTTATATATTGAGGAAATTTTAAGTGATTTGAGATCACATTGAAGCATTAAAGATACCTTTTTATTTTAATTTTTTGAGAAATTATGAATAACAATGTTTTGAATGTTTTGTATAAATTAAGAATCTTGAAATTCATGCTTCAAGTGTTATCTTGCAAGTTAGAGATTTATAACATGCTCCAATTTATTGTGTAGAAAAAATCATGTTAAAATTTATGTTTTGGTGAAGTTCTTGTGATTAAAGCTCAAAGCCGAATTAGATTAATTATATATGTGTATTTATTCAATTTTAGTTGTACTTTATCACCATAGCAATTTCCTAGAAAAAAGTTAACAATCTAAATCCCAAGGGAAACTATGAAATTTAATAAAAATTTGAATACAAGCCTAAATATAGGTGACTACAAAAATTAAAAAAAAGCTACATGCACCCTACACATTATGCATAATCCAATTCTAAACTAAAATCTAATATTGAGAAAATTGGAGAGATTAATATCAAAATAAGTTGATTTCATGGTAGGAAAGAGTTACATTATGCAGCCTCAAGTTTCCAAATCCAATGAGGATGAGGAAGATGCAAAAAGAAAAAAATCAAGGAATTGCTTTACAATATTTTCAAATATGAGAAGATATAGAGAAAAGTGATATCTCATGAATGAGGGATTTAACAAGTAACCATTTATCCTATCTACCTACACAAATAAATAGCTTACTCAAGTAAATTTAGTTGATAAAGTGTAATTAAATAACTACATTAAATAATGTACCTAAGTAAACTTAACTAATAAAGTGTTATTAAATAATTACACTAATACCCCCCTTAAGTGTAACTTAAGAGAAATGTGAAACATGAAATGGTTCCCAATAATTAGGCTTGATCAGGTACCCATGTACAATGATGATGCCTCTCAAAATATGAGGATAAAACTCCCTCAAGAGAGGATAAAGATAGAATAATGAATGAATTTGGACATTGGTTGTGTACCTCAATGTTTATATTGAATTTTGACTAAATTTTTCCATAAGAGAATGTAACGTGCCAACCCTTCAATGCAATAAAAATTTCTAAATTTACACCTTGCGAGTAAATAAATCAGGTAACAAGTTAGTACAATAAAAAATTTATTTCTTTTATTGAGAATATAAGAAAAAGATACCATATAATTATATTACAATAAAGACTCAATTTCATTACAATAACTTCACAAGTTACAATAATACAAGAATGCATGCATTTACATACATAGCTCTTGTGAGCTTTAGAACAAATAGTTGTAGGATGATCCAAGATCCTTCCTTTCAAGTCTTGGTTCTTCTATCACCTATTATGGAGGAGAAACATCACTCAGGTGCTTTTCCACCAACCACTGACTCATAATGCAGTCTCCCACACATCTATCATTCAATAGATGGCCCTTCTCTTCGACGAAGAGATTGGTAGACTAACTGATAATGACAACCAATTGAGCATAGTGTTGTGTCTTACATAACTAAAACTTGTAATCCCCCAATATGTGCCTAGCATGTAATACTGGATCACGGTGAACTAACAATGTTAGTCTTAGTATTCACACAATCTAGAGTGGAGTCTGAAACATTACACTACTTTGATAAAAGAGTTCTCATTCAGTACTTTGAATGAAGTCATCTATCATATACACTACTCAGGGATGATTTGACTTAAAGCTATCTTAATCTACACATAGGTATTTCCTTCAATGGATATTCCATAATCTCATATAACCTACAACCATATTAATCTACTTGGAATAAACCTACTTAACTAGTAAGCACTCAAGCTAGGTATTTCCTTCAATGGATAGTCCATCATCCCAGATATAACCTACATTATTGGAATAACCCTACTTACACATAACTACACAAACTTCATCCCATACTGGATTATCTATCCTAGGAGTAAACACAAGCTTTCCTAGTTAAATCAATAACTTAGCTAAGTGTACCATATGTGCCTTTCATTTTCAATCACAACTAGTATATAATACTTATGATAAACAACCATCTCCTACTATGGAGTAAATACAAACACATTGCATGATCTCAATTGAAGAATTGTCATATCCAAAAGATGATTCCATTCGAGAGCTTCACCTTTTTGACTAAAAGGGTTTACACTATGAGCCTACTCTTGTCAATACGATATTTTGTATTTACATGTGTATTGACACAAATCAAGTAGCGGCTCTATCCCCCTAATTATATATAATCAAATAACTAGCTATGAGCAACCCATGTTCAAACATGTCTAGTATAATTGAATACCTATGTCATCAACATATCTAGTATAATTAAATAACTATGTTAAGATATCTCTCATATCATTGAGTATTTAAAAATAAATTATGAAAACAACACAATAGCTTCAATTTCCTTTTCAAAATAATCTAAACTATCTAATGCATTTATTGGGAAAAACATCTCAACCATGCATGCAAAACATATCATTTAAAGTGAAATAACAAGGAAGAAGAGATTCACATGCCTATTTTCGCTTATCCAAACTAAAGATAGCAATGCAGCCCTCTCTAATAGAAATTAGCTTGATAACCAACTTCTCACAAACAATTATATCTCACTTGTTGATACCTTACTTCTCTCAAACAACAATGTTACCTCTTACTCACAATAGAACACTCTCTCTATATCTCACTCATAAAATAAGGCAAGTGTGGCTAGTAATAACTCAGAAATAATGAACTACAAAAGATGTATAATCTCTTGGGAAAGAATGTGTCCCTCACAAATGAAAAGGATCAACTATTTATAGAGCAATCTAGCAACCTCAAATCCTATAGTTTAGGCATGTAAAATGACAAGAAGCTCCATGCAAAGCAACTTAGCATTAAGGTGGCAATCAAATAAGCTCAAACTCAACGAAACCTCCTACAGATCGAATAGTTTCCATTACAACAATTCAAAGACTTGTTCCAAATGCACTTTGAATTGCTACAAAGAGAATTCATCTGCAATAATTCAAACTCAAAGGTGGCACCATCTGCTATTTATTTCCTACATATTTGGTGTAGCAAAACTTAGTCAACTTCCAATATATTACAACATATTTCTATCGACCCATCAGGTATATGGATCGACATAAATGGTTTAATACATAAGAAAAATTCAAGCATGGTCTCATTAAAGAGACCGACAAGTCAAGTATTCTACAACCAGCAATATAAAATGAAATTTTACACCATATATCATGTGCCACTCGCTATGATAATCAGTTTCCATTAGCAATCAAAAGCTTTTAATTCGGCTTCCATAGACATGGTCAACATCGACCTTCAGTCCATAGTCTATATCAACTATAAAACAACATTATGAATCAGTTTCAATCCTTTTATTTGCTGCCTCCACTACTTTTCCAACGATTTACTAATATTCTTCCATTATTTATGATTCATTTTCTAAGTATAAGCGCCTTCATTTATGTGTAGCAAGTTTAGAATCAAACTTTGGTTTTTGATAAGCTTTTCTCCTCACACCACATGCAACAAACTATGTTATGACTAATTCTTTATATTATAGGTGTTCCAAGCTTATGTGTTCTTGTTGATTGCTTATGCTACATCGACTAAGGTATTCTAGTCAATTTGACCTAATTGTTGCCCTATATTCAAGATAAAGTTTGCTCCTTGCTCATTGCCAATATGTGAGTTATATATGTATATATATATTTACTTGACATTGCTCAAATTTACAATTTAACTTCTATTGTCATATATATATAAACATATTTTTTTCTATACAAGTACACACACACATGTATATATATGTCCACAAATAGCTTTAACACTATATATATATATATAACCCATGATAATCAAATAATTTTAGATTTGATATTCAAATGAGTAAACATTCACATGATAATAGTAACCTTATTGACTATACAAATATGTACCTACCCTCGTAATATATACTCATTCTATAATCAAATGTATAACTCTTTTATCATATTCCACGAACTATAATACATGTGTATATTTATACACATATATACTTATATAATATATACATATGTACACTTCTTTGATAAGCATTAACACTTGCAAGTGTATTTGTGTATATATACAATCATATTCATTATATGGAAATATGATAGTCAAGTAATCCATTCGATGTCAAACAATTATGACCTCGTGACTATATTCACATGTATATACATATAGTTGTTTCCTCATGTATGTACCTCTGTGAGTATTTCTACTTACATACATGTGCATTTTCTAATGCTCTCATACACAGGTCTAAATATATATATATATATATATATGCCCATATACATGCTACGTTTTATGTTCATATGAAATGATGTATAGGTAACCATTCATAAATACCAAAGGCTCAACCCAAGCACAATCGACACAATGTCATAAGAAAGGACTCAAAGCTCAAATAGATAAACATCACCCAATAATGCACTCAATAGTAAACAAGACCCTCAAATGTAGACATATCAACTAAGAATGACTTACCCATTACCCTCAAACTGACTCAACTCAATCTTTCTAATGTGGTGTGTGTATATGCTTAGATAGTTTACGTTACTGGTTATTCGACCAAGATCTTCTCCCAAGTGATACTTCCCCTCCACCTAGAGGAATGAACATTTACCTGCAACCACTAATGTATTACTTCGGAAGTCAATTGTTCACAACATATGCAGTATACATAAACATCTCCAAAGTTATAATAATAATTCAATAACCATCTATTCACATATATGTACTATTTCACCATGAATAACATCAACTGAGGTAACATCAAATGAGATAACATTCATATTGATAACAAGGTACAAGCATAATTTATTCATCTCCAAAATTCACATTACATTCACATTTTACCCTATTTAGTAATAGTAAATAGTAATTACACAATTTGGGGTTTAATAGAGAAAGTACCACAAAGATTCAAGAACAATAGCCACAATAAATGGATCTCAAATTGAGATGTGAATCAAATGAAAGACTCAAGATCATTTACCAAAGGCTCTCAATCTAAGACATGAATTTATGTGAACCAAAATGTTTCAAGACATATGTAAGATGTCTTAAATAGAAAATTAGAGGATCCATATGTAACTCGTGTGATATTTCATCATGATGAAGATAGGATCATAGTCATGTTGTCAAACTAAACTCGCATCCATACATTATATCTTGTTGAATGAAAAACTAGAAGCATGTGCATGAAGCCCCCCAAGATGGAATTTATTAATGTTTATAATTACATAAATACCCCCCAAAATAAATCAATAATTAGACCTGCCAACAAGTTATTATATTGAAACTTTATAATTGAGCGTGATTATAATTGTCACTTGCCAAAATAGAGAAGTGTTCTTGATCTTAGTGTGTTACAAATGCCCAAAATAGGCCACAGAGATAAACTATAATTTTAATATAAAATGAGATAAATCAATCCATACCAATAAAAATTACATGAAAAATGACATACATTAAAAAAAATTAAAAAACGGTATTGTACGAGATCAAACAGAGCCCCTAAAGTTCTCAAAATGAGTGCTACTTAGAATTACTTGTGAGAATCTAAAATTTATGGAAAATTAAACACAAAAATTAGGGACTATCTAAACCATTTTTAAGTTCACAGAAAAAAAAACTATTTAAAAAAAAAAAAAAAATTGCTTGAAAAGTGGAGCAAAAATGAGCTAGAATAAAGCCTTTGAAGTTTAGCACGGAAATTTAAAATTGCATTGGAGAGGGGTAAAAACTTGAGGGTGAGATGATGATCTCATGTTGATATCAACATAGGAATATTCTAAGATGCCCCAAAATATTCCTTATTGTTGAAATATGCCAAAGCCACCATTCCATTGCTACAAAATCACCTTTGGTAAAAACCACTAATTTGCAACTAAAATATTCATTATTTTTCATAGAAAGCTACCACCTAAAAAAATTATTTCTTGGCTACATGAGTCGCAGGTTGAAGGGATCACAAGTGGTGGTAGTAGGTGTTGGTGGTGAATGGTGCAATTGTAGGTGCTTATTGGGCACATAATAATGGTGTGAATAAGCATTACTACTATAGTACCCAACTCAACACACAATATTTTCTTCAAAAAAGTAGTATGGCATGGTTGTTGTATAGTTCATAAGTAAAAAAAATTCCCTACACAAAAATTTACAAAACTTATATCAAAATAGGGGTATTTGGGCGTTCTAGATGGATTATGAGTTTTGTTTAGCTTAAAAATACCTCATTTGAAAGTTGTTTTCCAAATTTAGTCTTCAAAGCCTTTTGAGCAACATAACTTTTCTATCTCCAATTTTGGTGAAATAAAAGTCAATATTTGCTTAATTGAGCCTTCTAAATGTTGTAGTGAGCTTATAGTTGATCCATCAAGCTTCAAAATTCACTAGGAATAAAAAAGAGAGAGAAATGTCTATTAATTTGATATTATTAACTCTCCTAAATAGGTTTAATTAAAACCTCCATTTCTAAAAAGATTGAATGAACTAAAGACACACAAAAAAAGGATCTAATACCATATAGGATTAAATAAAAATTTCAATGCAAGTCTAAATCTAAGTGACTACAAAAGATTGCAAATAAGCTATATGCAACCTGTAGATCATAAAGATTGTAATTATATGCTAAGATCCATTATTGAGAAAATAAGAGAGATTTTAATATAAAAATAGGATTCTTTAATGATAGGAAAGGGTTACATTATATAGCCTAAAGTTTCTAAATCCAATGAGGATGAGGAAGAGGCAAAACATCCAAAAATAAAAGGATTTCTTTAGAATATTTTCAAATTTGAGAAGATAAGGAAAAAATGATATCCCATGAAAGAAGGATTAACAAGTACTCATTTATCTTATCTACCTAAGTAAAAAAATTGAATTGCCTAAGTAAAATTGACTTCTTAAGTGCAATAAAATAATTACAATAGCAATAACATATTAAAAAATTTGGTAAACATCTATTGAAAATTTTGTGTTTTCTATATGTTTTGAGATAATTATGGTATAAATTTGACCAATATGGTGTTGATCGAGCTTTCATGATGGCATCTAAAGGTTGAAACTATATATCTATACTTTTATGTCAATGAATTTATTGCACTATATTCACATGCTTTATGTCACATTATTGATTGTTATAGTGTTGTAGCAACAATACCAATGTAGTGGAAAATTTAGCCTCTATGACATAATTTATGTTGGCATGACTAGTACCCTTTATGTTTTATATCCTTTTGTGATCATATATCATCAATGTTCTTTCATTGGAAAATTAGACGTGTTTTTAGTATATACTTGAATATTATTCTCTTTCTCATTTGCATAAGTGTTCTAACAGTAATAGTTGTTGAAGGATCATTATAAATGAATATTTAACATTTTAGAACATATTATGATTGTTTTGTTTTTTTAATAAAAGGGGTAAAAACTTTAATGAGCTAGAAAAGAATACAAATCAGATGGTACAAAGGACCCACTAGGGGTCAAGAAAAAAAGCAAAAAGTTAGGAAACACCTAAAAAGCATCTCATATCTTCCATCACAGAATCCTCCAGAACATGGGATAGGTCCTTAGGGAGGCCTTCCCAATCCTCTACCATCCAAGTATCCATCCTCTTAGAAGCCCATCTGGCCAAGCAATTTGCCACCTTGTTCCATTCCTAAGGGATATGGAAAAAAGTGATAGTATCCAACATCCCACTCAAAGTAATAATTTCATTGGCCACAACCCCTAGCTACCAATTCACCCCATCAAACTGTTGTTTATTCAACATTTCAATCACAACCTAAGAATTTGACTCACAAACAATGTTCCTCCAACCAAGGTTGTAAGCCTGCTCAAGACCCAAAAGAATCGTTAAGGCCTCCATATAGTTATTGGTCTACTTACCTTTATACAAAGAAAAGAAGAAACTCACCACCCCTAAGCTATCCCTACCAATACCCCCCACCCTAACATGACCAAGATTACCCCTAGATGACCCGTTTGTATTAATTTTCAAAACCCCTAGAGTTGGGGGGCTCCCATAACTGCTACATTGGATTCTCACTTTGCCACACCTCGACCCAGGCTGAGGGAAACTTCTACCACCAATTGGAATCTCCAAAGTGCTAATCATGCTCAGGTCACCAGGATCCACTGGTACTGAAAGGTCACACTTGGCCACTAGAGTCTCTTGAATAACCCCTAAAATCCTCCTCCAAAGTTGACCAACCACAAGTTTTTTATCCAAAAAAATCCTACGGTTGTATTCCAACCAGATATTCCAAATAATCATACTAGGACCAATTTTCCAAGCAATTTCAAGAAAAAAAGTCTTCACTGGCAGCCTTCCCTAGCTCCTCCAAAAGTTCTCCAAAGAACAAGCATGACAAAACAGTGGTTCGAAGCTCTCCACTAGGAACACCAAATCATTCTAGCAAAGGGACATTTAAAAAAGAGGTGTGTGGAACACTATTCATGACTATTGCACATAAAACACATAGAAGGGCCCATGAATCCATGCTTGATTAGATTCTCCTAAGACATTTCTTCTGCACCACAAGCCAAGCAAATAAATTACACTTAGGCCAAGAAAATTTGTTCTAGACCTATTTCCACCATGAAACTCCCAATCCCCCAAATGTTTGCCTGTCCAGTACCTAGTATCTAAAGGCAACCAAGAATTCACCCTTTGGATCATCTCCCCAAGCTAGGACATCTCTCCCCCGAAGAGAGTTATAGACCCACCCAACCAAAATATTGGCCAACTCAAGACAATCCTCCTCAGATCCCCCAGGGGGCCACTCTTGTAGGTCCTTCCACCTATAGACATTCATTTGACCAGTAATCCAATGCAGTTTGAAGTCTACCACTCTGCTCCAACTTGCCTCAAGGAAATGGTTACACAATTCTTGCGAATGAGGATGTGATGACATAATAGGAGGATGACCATCCCAAGAATCAAACCAAAATAGAGCATCCAGTCCATTGTTATATATCCAAAACAACCCCTGTTTAACCAAATTAGCCCCTCTTTTAAGAGTGCTCCAAATCATGTAGCCCTTCCCCTCAAGACTAAAATGAGGAACATCAGCACTCTCCACATCCAAAAGATATTTTGAAGTAATAAATCTATCCCATACCTGATGTTTTTGAGTACACATCTCTAGTATAGTTTGGCAGCCAAAGCTTGCCCATTCAAATCATCTCTACACAAACCGAGCCCACCTTCTTGCTTTGGTCTACGAGCCATATACCACCTAACCAATCTTCACTTCCTATTGAAAAGGTTTCCAAACCAAAGAAACTATTGAGCCAGACTCTCAAAGTATTTGATAAAGAAAGAGGGTGTCAATAAAACAAAACACCTGCACAAAGGAAGAGCCTAAACCACTACTTTCAAAAGGGTTACACAACTAGTAAATGAGAGCCACCTATAAGTCCAGTGACTGACCTTTTTATAAAACTTGTCAATAATATCCTAATAGTGAAGCCTCAGAAATGAACAAATAGCCAGAGGAATACCAAGGTACACAAAAGGAAGCAAGCCAATTTGAAATATAAGGATTCCTACAATTTTCTTCTAAATGAGCTTAGGAGTATTGAAGAAATATATGAAATACTTCCCCTCATTAATATATTTCCCCAAAGCAACCAAATAATAATCCAATGCTTTTCTCATAGTAATAGCTTCATCAATTCTAGCCATATCCATTACAGCAATATCATTGACAAACTGAAGACAGGATTGGCGAGGAATCCCACCACCCCAATTCCAACCCTGAATGAGACCTAACTCCACATGGGATCTAATAAATCTGCCTAACCCTTTAGCCATTAAAATGAAGAGGTGAGGATAAAAAGGGTCACCTTGTCTGAGGCCACGAGATGCACCAAAAATCTCAGTGGGCTCTCCATTGACCAACACCAAAAAAGATGCAAAAGTAACACAACTCTTAACCCATTCAATCCAATCATTGGGAAGGCCCACTTAACCCAATCATAAGCTTTGGACATGTCCAACTTAATGAACATGGCCTTCTCTCTTGAATTAGCCATAGAGTGAATGGTTTCAACTACAATTATGACCCATCCAAAATTTGCATCCCAGCTACAAACCCTCCCTGTTCATCAGAAATTAACCTACTTAACCAAGGCTTCAAGTGTTCCACAATCAATTTGGTAATTATCTTGTACACCACATTGCGTAAAGAGATTAACCTGAAAAGATCCAAAGATTTTGCACCTTCCCTTTTTGGAATAAGAACAAAAAAAGTTGCATTCATGGCCTTCAACATCTACTTAGTCTTCTATGACTCTTGGACAACCTCCATAAGTTCTATTTTTATAGCCTTCAAAAACTCCTAAAAAAAATTCCACTAGAAGCCCATCTGATCCAGGAGCCTTACCTTTTTTCATCTAGAAGACAATATTATCCAATTCCTACAAGGAGATCAGTTTGAGCATAGCATCATTCATTTAATTGGTAACCAAGGGTAGTATACTTGCCATTATCATGGCTTCATCCTCATCCGTAGAAGGGGAGTCTTCATAAAACAAAGAGGAAAATTACCTAATATACTCTTTTGAAATCATAGTCGAGGAAGAAAGATTGACCCCTTTCTAAGACACAAGGGAGGGAATGATATTACCCTACCTCCTATCCTTAACAAAATTATGAAAAAATGAAGTGTATCTATCACCCTCCTACAACCAATCAATTCAATATTTTTATTTCCAAAAAATCTCCTCCCTTAAATTCCACTCCTCTACCTCCTTTACCATTGTAGATCCAACTTACCCAAATCCTCAGTGAGCCCCTGGTCTTGTATCTACCTAGTAATAGAGTCTAAGTGAGCCTGGGCATTCCTCCTTTCTAGAAAAACATTGCCAAAATTATGCTTATTCCAGCACTTCAGCCTATACTTCACATATTGGAGACACTTAGTAAAGGAGTACATTGTGGTCCCATAAGTAGGTTTCCCAAAGCACCACCATTCTAGAACCAAGTCATGCAACAACACATCTCTGAGCCACATAAGTTGAAATCTAAAGGACTGTTTCTTAGAAGATTTTTGAGAACTTAATCGGTTAATGGTCAAATTTGTGCCAATCTAAGATCTCAAAGTCGGTAGATCAACTATCACTGAGCCAAAAACTAGACACCAAGAACCTATCTAGCCGTTCAGAGATATCATCCTCCCCACTTCACCTATTATTCCAAGTAAATATACCATTAGTAGGTCTAACATCAATCAAGTTCAAAAAAAAATATTATCCCTTAAGAGGTCTAAAGAAGGATCTAGACAGGCACAACCACCCCTCTTCTCTTCTAGCAAGGATACAACATTGAAATCTCCTATCAGAATCCAAGGGAGAAGGTAGTCTAAAGAGTGCACATATCTAACCAGAGCCCACAACTGTGCTTTACTCAACAAATCAAAAGGAGCATAAATATTGGAGAAAATATTCCTCTCCCCTGACTCCCAATTAGAAGCAACAAAGGAAATAGAATACCTACTTGAAAGCCACCATAATGGAGTCACCTTGCTCGGATCCCATAAACAAGCCACCCCTCCAGAGCTACCCTACACTCCCACACATTGACATTGACCTTTTCCCCATATCTTTGAAGCCACACTCAACATACCTTCTACAAATAATTTAGTTTCCTGAAGGAAAACTACATCTAGAGAATGAGCACAAATCAAATCACGAATAGCCTTTTTTCTAGGGACGATATTCATACCCCTTACATTCAATGAGAGCATGATCATTGTTGAGGTTGGGAGAAGTGAGAATCAATAGTTCTCACTATCCATAATCTATGAATGTCTCACCAATTAGCTTGACCTTCTCTTGGTCCTTCTTCTTCCCCACCTTTCGAGTCTTTTCTAAATCCCATTTTTTGAGTGGCTTTTGTTGCACACCCAAAGTAGAAGGAGGCTTAGATTTTCTGGAGTCAGAAGCAGTCTTTGCACTATCAATACTAGCACCAATAATACTTGGTCCACCTACAGCCTCTAACAATGGCATGGGCTCCTCCAGAGTATCAGTAGAAGGAGGAAGATCTGAATCCATTTGAGCCCCACACACCTCAATTAACACCAAGTTGGGATTGCTAGTAGGTATGCCTCTAATTTTTATCTCCATGGAGAGGTCATCTATCCCCTACACATCCAAGGGAACTCCCTCCTCTTGCACCAAATCCTCCAAAGCCTCAAACCTATTAAAAGTATCATCTTCCTATCCATCCTTAAGAGTCCTCTTCTGACCTCTGCCTCTATTTTGATTCCACACTAAAACAAAACCCTCCTTATCAACTTCCATCCCCTGAGTAGGTGCCTTACCCTTATCCAAATTATTAGTTGGATGTGAAGGAGTATTACTAGCACCAAGAGAAATATTAGCCCATGGACAATTTTTCCAAAGATGGACATGTTCGTGGCACAATCTACACCTGAAAGGTAAAGCCTCATAATGAAGTTGTTGCATACAAGAATAAGATCCAATACTCATGTCAATAGAATTTGGCAGCAAATTATTCAAATAAATCTCAACACATATTCTAGCAAAGGATAAAACCCTTTTATTCAATGTTTACTGAGAGGGACCAATAGGTTTCCCAAGTAACAACACTATCATCTACAAAATGTCATTTCTCTACCATTCAAGAGGCAATCACGACAACCTCACCCAAATCAGAACCCTAGATGGGATCTCCTTTGTCAAATTGAAACCACCATGTCATGTTTTATAAGCAGGCCTACCTAATTGTAAAAATAGGTTTCTCCCTCAAAATCCCTATTCTGATCAGTAATACACAAAAACTCAACCAAAAAGAAATTCTTAACAGCTAGCATAATATCCAAGTCCCCTTCAGGGTTCCAAGTTTTCTAAATCCAGGAGTCCAAAAAGGGTAGTGAAATCCTCATCCCCGTGAATTTACAAATCAAAGTCGTACTCCACATCTTCAGCTAAAAATTCTAGTTGAATAACTAAAATTGGCCTATCTTGGGCTTTCACCAAACACCCATTCACCTTTTTCAATTTGAGAGCACTAGGAACATATGGATTAGAAGCACCAAGGTCTCCATTGAACCAACTAGAGGCACAATCCAACTTATCTTGCACTACATGCATCGTCATAACAAAACCTTAAGCAAGCCCACACCCCACCACAACCCCAAGTTGACAACCAAGAGGGGATCTAGAAAAAACCAAAGAAGAGACAATGACAAGAAAGAAGAATCTTGTTGCTAAAATCCACAAGCACCAGACTGACACACCAAGCAAAAAGAACCAAATCATTGCACCTTCACCACCCCACACCCAACATGCAACAGAAAAATGTCCAAGGATCAACAAAAAAGATAAGAAGCTAAAGAAACACGGCAAACCCCCGTTTTCACCCTCACACCATAAAAGAAACCCCCCCAGCATCTACAGACAACCCTACACATAGTAAGAAGAGGAGTCAAGCTAGGGCATCAAAACCCTAGCTCGCCAACATCACCTTGCAGAGAAAAAAATGTCATCTTGTCAATTATTGTTCTATGATTGTTCTTGTGTTGAAATCAAAATAATTTAAATAATATTTATATCTTTTCTCCTTTTTGAAAGGGTAGTTTGATCATGAGTGTATCCCATTCTATGAAGGACCAAGTTATCATTCCAATACTTGAATGAATGAATAAAAATAAATGGTTTAACATCTTTCTCTTTGAGTTGATTTTGTATATGAAATAGATTCATAAAAATTATTTATTGTTTGAAATTGAAATAATGTAAAGGATAACCATCCTAAATTGAATTAGTGGTTGTACTTTCAAATTGAATTTGTATGGTTATCATATGAAAAATTGTGAACAAGAATACTATCTTCTCTCTATTTATTTTTTATCTCTTACCCTCTCATTAATGATAGCATAGTATAATTTTATTGTGTGATTTGAGTTATGAATTAAAAGGAATGATCGCAAATTAGATGCATGTTCTTGTTCATCTACTAAAAATTATAAAAATGAATACCTTCTTTACATCTTTTGATAAGCATGTTAGTTTATATTTTTTTACACTTTCTAAAGATAAGTGTGTTTCCTTGTTTGGTATTGGTTTGGCATAGTCCTTTCCCTTCCACTTATTTCCTTAGAAGAGTGTACATATGATTTTTTTCCTCTTTTTCAATTATTTATGTGTACATGATTTCTTTCGTGGACTTCTTCCACCATGTGTATGTGTCACATTGAGATATAAGTCACCTTTCTTGAGTCAAATTATGTTTTACCTTTTGTGTGTTCTTTCCTTCAATATATCTCATTCATGTTGACTATTTTGTGGTGATGTATCAAATGTGATGACTATACCTATGTGTTTGTGCATATTCCATCATTGGTTAAGCATTATGTTTAGTTTCATGAAAATAATTTTTCAGTCTTTATAAGTTTTGTCTATAGTTATTTTTGGGATTTAAATTATCAATTATAACACAAGAATATCACCATAATAAATATCCGATAGTAAAAAATATTTCATTAATTTTGTTGTGAAATTCTTTCATAGTGATGCATAATTAGTTTCAACACTAAAATTATAAAATTATCAAAATGATTTTGCATGTCATTCAAAAATAGAACTATGGGATGTCAAAGGAACCCTTCTAGGCCAAAGGAGATAAAATATTTCTTCTAAAGTTGGATCCTCCACATCCAACTTTGAATTATTTGAGAATTCTTTCATGTAATAGTAAACTTAAAAAGGGTGCATAATGTTAAAAAAACAAGAATGATAAATAGCATAGTGTCCTCCATGTCCCCCCAATCTCAATGGTCCTTTAATGAACCTACAAATGAAACCATGCAATGATGATAAACACACACAATGCCCTCACCCCACCTAATGCTATTGTTCCCATAATGACTCTACATAGAGATATTTTTTATAAAGAAGCCATATATTATTTTGAAAGGAATTTGTATTCTAGAATCTTGGTTTTTATACAAATTTTCATCCAACAATGCCACAAAAGTTTCACCATTTAAATAATTTTCATCGTTTATGAATTGAGATTTAACATATGGTGGTACACAAGTGTCTAGTTAACAAATCTTCCTACATAAACGATGTACCATGAGGCTAAAAAATAATGTAGGTGGATTCAACAAATAAAACATGATTGACTGTCGACACATGATGAAAATGATAAATATGTAGTGAGTGAATATTGTTGGACCTAAGGAACACTAAGAGGGGAGGGGTGAATCAGTGTTCCACAAAATTTTAACTTCAATTCAGATAATAAACCATTCACAACATTTAAACTGAAATAGACATGCAAGCACATTAAAGAAACAATCAAAACACCATAACACTAAGATTTTTACTTGGAAACCCTGTTAGGGGAAAAACAATGGTGGAGATTAATCCAAAATTTATATACTATGTTAAAAGTATGAAGAAAATGGAATACACATGCATTCAAGCACACTACCTGGAGTTCACTGCTCAAAATAAGAAAGGCTCATTGCCTAGTACAAAATGTTTGTGATTACAATAAAAGATTGAACTAAGAAGATAGCATCTACAAATATCTGGTTTCAGTTCTGGTGAAGCTCATGAATTAAATTTTGGACCTTCTGTCAGACTCTGCACTTCGCTCTGCTCTTTCACCAAATCCTCTTTTGTACCAGCAAAATTCACTCGACTGATCTTCTGATATTCACACATACATTTGCTCTGCTCTACACACATTCATACCCTACACATACATATATAATGAATTTCCCAAACTTTTATATATATATATATATATATATATATATATATATCTGCTAGCAAGAATTCAATTGTTATATGTCGACTTCAAACAAAATACAAAATATTCTCCACATGTTGGTTCAAATCTTGAACAATTTATGATGCACACCCACACAAGTAGGCCAAACCATAGCTAGGACCCAAAACAAAATTCTCAAACATAGAAACATTTAAACAACTACTTATACATCTGCGACACGCTACATTCATTAAGTCAGCCACAATGAGGAAATAAACAAAAAAATTATTCTACCATATCTCCAAGCTCGTACACCAATTAATGCAACATCACAAATCTTGACAATGAGATAGCATATATGCTTAACAACCTATCCCGAGGATCCACAACTCAAAAGGCGATTTGGTGAAGCATATAGATGGACATATTACCTGGATACCCTGTTCTTCCTACTTTTTGCTAGTAATACTCTATTCTTTACTTTATCTATCAGTATGAATATATTTTGATCTTCAGACTGGGATAATGACCTCAATTTCCATCAATGACAACACTAGAAGCCAAAAAAACCTGCCCAAGCCATATTCCAACAACAATCTCCCCCTTTGGCATTGATGGCAACACTTAGTGAAAAATGACTAAGTGTCAGAACCAAAACTCAAAAATTCAAAACACTAATCCCCCTTAGAATGTCAAGGAATTTTTCACTACATTCTCTCCCCCTTTGACATCAATGACAAAACTTTACTACTCTCTCTCCTTTTGCTAAAATTTTCACTGCACTCTCTCCCCCTTTGATGATGCAAAAAAAAGTGATCAAAATTTGAAAAGTTACAACTGTTGCACAAATCAGAAAATTATTTTATACTTATCTTTCATCTCTGAAGAAATTTCTTCCAAGAATGCTCGTATGTTTTATTGGTTGAGTAGAATGCATGTAGAGAGGGGTCTACCTCATATTTGGAATTTTTTTGAAGCTGGACATGGGAAAGGGGAGAATGATGGAGTAGGTGCATGCGTAAAGAGAGCTCTAGTTAAGGAGAAATTGAAGATTTCAGGAGAAAAAATCAAGATGCACATTCTATAGTTTATTGGCGTAGTTTAGCATTGTCACAGGGAGGGACACTTGATCCAACAGTGCGCATATTCTTTTGGTTCATTGAGGAGGGTACAGTGGGAGGCAGATTAGATTGGCATACAATCAAAGATTCTTCAAAGATGCATTCATTTCAAAGCTCAGATGCAGGCACATGGACCATTTGGACACGAGAGTTGGCTTGTTTTTGTCAAATTTGTATTCAGTGCGAGTGGGATCAATGCGAGTCAAGTGAGTGGGTGGATACATGGGTACCACAATATCTAACTCATTTATCTTAAACAATATCCATGACAAATGACACAATGGAAAGTTCAGTGGATTACGACTTGCTTTCATATCTACTATAGCTAGGACATATTTTTGCAGTTGTTGCACCACAGGGGAATGAAGAGAGATTAGACTATTGGTTGGCTCGATGTGTGTGGGTAAAACATAAGCTAACACAACTGATGGAAGATGATGATGGTTTCATGTATCCTACAGGTTCAGTTGTGGTTGCAAGAACTTGGTTGCAAACATACATGATTAGAAAGAATGGCATACCTGCATTTGAAGACTATGAGAAACACAAAACCATTCTCATGTATTCGCACCTTGTTATAGCAATAAATGTTAAGTTGTTGAAGTATCATGCCACACCAAAGACAAAACAACTATGGACACTTAGTAATGTTGATCATGAAGCAATATTGGATACTCTTAAGCAAAGAGATGACCCTTTAGGCACACTTGAATAGCATTTTCAAGAATGGAAGGTAGAATGCTTATGTTCATTATGATTAAGTTCATTAGTTTTCTTTATTTAATACTGATATTTTATATACTATTGCAATGCAGGTGTCTTTAATAAGGATATTTTGTATGCAATTTTGTGATATTTTTGGCAAGATTGATCATGGACCTGCTACAACAATAGCTAGCTCTGATCCTTTCGAAGAGGTGTGCATTTTTTATAGTTTGCATCACTAGCTCATCATTATTCAAGTTTTTTAGATTAATATAGATACGTTATTCTAAGCATATTATCTATTCTGACAATATAGATTTCTCATTTTCCCACTTTTGTGATATTCCTGGCACGATTGATCATGGACCTGCTATAACAATAGCCAACTCTGATCCTTTCAAAGAGGTATGTGTCTTTTATAGTTTGCATCACCAACTCATCATCATTCAAGTTGTTTAGATTAATATAGATATGTTAGTCTAACATCTTTTCTATTGTGACAATATAGATTTCTCATTTTCCCACTTTTGCAATATTCTTGGCATGATTGATCATGGACTTGCTACAATAATAGCCAACTTTGATCCTTTTAGAGAGGTATGCAACAAATTACAACAATATAGATTGGTTATTCTAAGCGTCTTTTATAGTTTGCATTACCATCTCATCATATTTTGTGTCATTTAGAATAATATGGATTGGTTATTCTAAGCTACCTTGATGGTTTGTATAGGTGCTTGTCAGTGCAGAACATGAACATACTACTATTGTTGAAGATTGTGACCTGAATGCCTCTAATAGGAAAATTTGGTAAAATTTGAATTCTCAAATTGGAAACAATGTAAAATGGTCATAATTGTGTATGGGCATAATCTATACCTAGTGATGTTTTTTGAAATATGGGTCAAATGTCTGGCATTGTATAAAGGGTATGTTTAAAATGTAAACGGGCCTGTATTTTGGAAACTCATACGTTTTGTAAAGGGGTCTATTTTTGTACTTAATTGAGCTACAACCGAAGGTTTTCTTCCTGGTTCTTTCCTATCTATATGCTCGTTTGAACCAGGTTTTGTAATATTTCCCATTTATATATAATAAATTATAGTGGCTTGCAACTTTTTCTCCTCAAACCCAATTCTTTAATTCACAAGGGTGACCTCGTAGTCACAAACCTATTCCCTTTCATTTTAAAATTCAAAATTCAAACTTTTTGCTAAGTGGTGTCACTCACCCACTTTGAGTTGACTAAACACATATTTGGCATAATTTGATGATATACATTAGCATTAATAACATACAATATATTCATTATAATCATGAAAACATTCATTTATCTTATAGCATTGGAGCAATTAATAGTGAGACATTTTGATTCAATGCAATAAAAATGAGTAACATTCATAAACATTCATACCCTTATCAACCCTTAATTATCCAATACCCCTATCAACCCTTAATTATATTAGGTTGATTGTGTTTGATTGATTGGATTTTATACATCCTTGTACCTCATTGATACATTTTTCTATTCGGTTTTGCATTTTTTAAGTTAAGATATAGTAAATTATATTCACTTGCAATTTGAAGTGTAAATCTCTTATATTGTTAGAATGAGTACTTGAATGATCATGAGGTGATGAGGAAAATATTGTTTTCATTAGTATTCTTTGGAATGCTTTGGATATTGTTGTAATGGCATTGAATAAAGAAGGTCATCAATGGGAGTCACACAATCGTTGCCATCAATGAAATTGACCATCTCTCACATGTAATGCTTGGGTGTTACATTGGGAGAAGTGGATCATCTTTCCATAATGTTATGGGTTCCTACTTAGTTAATATGTTCATGGTGGAGGAATATCTTGAGTGCTATCATAATTACACATTGGGGTTGTTCATGGTTTTAAACTATCAAGAATGGTTTTGGTGGAAATTAGTTTGGGGAAACCACTTTCATGGTTTTATCTTCCCATTGCTTTGTATAAAAACTTTATGTAGAAACGTTATTACATGTCTTGATGTTATTTCAAGAGTGGAAGGCATGGAGAACTGGGTTTTGAAATAAAATGAAGAGTTAAAGGTCCAAAAATGGTGGTTTTTTTCTCTTGAAAATAGAGTTTTTACCCTAGGGTTTGCAAAAATATTTGAGATACCAGAAGTTTCTTTGTTTTCTAAGCATATTGTAGCCTAAATAAAGGTTTCTAAGGTGGTGGAAAATTCTGAAAGGTTGTGGAAGTGCTAAATCCAATAAACCCTCAAGAATTACACCTGCAAACATGGCTTTTTTATTTGAATTCTGCCAAGGTTTTAGGGGTCTGTGTGGTGTTTGAAGGTATGTTGCTTTGCATTTTTGGGCTAATTGAGTAGCCTTCAAGGGTGAATGTATAGGAAGTCAACACTAGTCCAAAGGAGTCTATGTTGTTTCTCATATATGTTGTGTAACTTGGATATGGGTGTTTGAATCAGTCATGTGTTCGTCTAGTGTTTTGGAAAATTGTGGAGTAATTGGACAAAAACTAGTTTCTCACTATTACAAGGGTTTAAGGGGGTTAAAGAGAGAAATGTGTATTTAGTTGATTGTCAAGTTTTAAGGGAGTTTTGGATGTCCAAAGAGGTCAAAATAATCTTGTTAGATGCCTCAAATAGGCAGGTTGCAAAGAGTTTGTGATTGTGCCCTTGTGTCTGCATCAATTTTTCACCTAATTTGACTCGTCCAATGTAGCTCCTGAGTGATTTCATTTATTTGGGTGCAAGAGAGGACCATCCCTAGTGTAAACGCATCTATCTCTGATGTGTTGAAAAGTCCATTTGGTCGCATCGAGTTGTGCGCAGAGTGAAAGTTGCACCACTTTGCAACTTTACACTGCTTGCATCTGACAACTTTTCCCTCCACTGAAAAGTCATCACCATAGGAAAACGAGATAGCAAAAACCGAGAGAGGTTTTTGCAGATGGTCCCAACACGCATCCCATAGCCTTAGACAGAGTCTCAGAAGCATCATGGTCTCCGGTGAAATAGACCTTCAAAGATTGCTGCCTTTACATTTTGGACTCTTAAGGGAAATTGTCTGCCTAATATAGCTTGGAGTGATTCAACTTATTTGGGTGCAAGAGAGGACCATCCCTAGTGTAAAAGTACCCATCCAGATGTGTTGGAATAGTCTATTTGGTCGTATGAATTGTGGAATGAAAGCTGTACCACTTTGCACCTTTACACTGCTTAAGACCGGGTAACTTTTCCATCCATCAAAAAGTCATCACCACAGAAACGATAGCGCTAAAAATCCGAGAGGTTTTTGTAGATGGTCCCAACAAGATCCCATAGCCTTAGAAGGAGAGTCTATATGCATCACGATCTCTGAAAAATAGACCTTCAAAGATTGCTACCTATTAGCACTTTGGACTCTTAATGGAAATCGTCGATCCAATGTAGCTCGGAGTGATTCAGCATATTTGGGTGCAAGAGAGCACCATCCCTAGCATAAACATACCCATCCGGACGTGTTGGAATAGTCTCGCTATCAGACGAATGCGGAATGAAAGCTGTACCACTTTACAACTTTACACCGCTTGCATCTGGCAACTTTTCCCTGCATTGAAAAGTCATCACCACAGGAAAATGCCTCTGTGATAGTGAAAACCAAGAGAGGTTTTTGTGGATGGTCCCAACACAATCCCATACAGCCTCAAATGGAGAGTCTCAGAAGCATCAATGGCCTCGAGAAATAGACCTTCAAATATTGCTGCCTTTTAGCACTTTGGACTCTTAAGGGAAACCTGTTGGTCCAATGTAGCTCTGGAGTGATTCGGGTGTATTTGGGCAAAAAAGAGGACCTTCCAAAAGAGGACCTTCCCTAGCATAAACATACCCATACGGACGTGTTGGAATAGTCTGTTTGGTCGTACAAGCTGCGGAGTGAAAGTTGCACCACTTTGCAACTTTACACTGCTTGCATCTGGCAACTTTTCCCTCCACTGAAAATTCATCACCACAGGATAATGCCTCTGAGATAGCAAAAATAGAAAGAGGTTTTTGTAGATGGTCCCAACATGATCCCATAGCCTCAGACATAGATTCTGTAAGCATCACGATCTTCGAGAAATAGACCTTCAAAGATTGTTTCCTTTTAGCGCTTTGGACTCTTAAGGGAAATCATCAGTCCAATGTAGCTCAGAGTGATTCGGCGTATTTGGGTGCAAGAGAGGACCATCCCTAGTGTAAACATACCCATTCGAACATGTTGGAACAGTCTGTTTGGTCGTACGAGTTGCAGAGTGAAAGTTGCACCACTTTGCAACTTTACACTGCTTGCATCTGGCAACTTTTCCCTCCACTGAAAAGTCATCACCACAGGAAAATGCCTCCGAGATAGCAAAAACTAAGAGAGGTTTTTATATATGGTCCCAACACGATCCCATAGCCTCAGACAGAGAGTCTGTAAGCATCACGGTCTCTGAGAAATAGACCTTCAAAGATTGATGCCTTTTAGCACTTTGGACTCTTAAGGGAAATCGTAGGTCCAATGTAGCTTGGAGTGATTCGGCATATTTGGGTGCAAGAGAGGACCATCCCTAGCATAAACATACCCATTCAAACATGTTGGAATAGTCCATTTGGTCGTATGAGCTATGGAGTGAAATTTGCACCACTTTGCAACTTTACACTGCTTGCATTTAGCAACTTTTCCCTCCACTAAAAAGTCATCACCATAGGAAAACGCCTCCAAGATAGTCAAAATCGAGAGAGGTTTTTGTAGATGGTCCCAACACAATCCCATAGCCTCAGATGGAGAGTCTGTAAGCATCACAGTCTCTGAGAAATAGACCTTCAAATATTGTTGTCTTTTAGCACTTTGGACTCTTAAGGGAAACTAGTGGGCAACATAGTTAACTTCTTCACAAACTTGGTTTAAAGTAATTTCATTCTTTTTTGTGCATTTAAAATGGATTTTTAAGCCTTCCACCCTAAAAGTGACTTCTAAATAACTTCAAACACCTTAACTACCTCATTCTTATTCATTTGTTTTGCAAACAAGCATTTTCATTCGAAGAGGCTGAGCTTTGATTTTTGCTTGTTGGATTGAATGCGGACTGTGACACAACTTTCTTTTTTCTAAAATTGTTCAACTGCTATGTTACTTGCATCATCTTAACTTTCTTGGCTTAGGAAAACTCCTATTGCTATGTTACTTGCATCACATTCTACTATGAATGGTTTGTCAAAACTTGGTAAAACTAAGATAGGTTGGGTAGCTATCTCCCTCTTCAACCTTTCAAATCCTTCATTGGATTCTTTGCTCCACACAAACTTTGTTTTCAGTCCTCCTTTGATGGTGTCAAGAACTAGTGCACAAATTTCACTAAACCTTCTCACAAATTTCCTTTAGAACTGAGCTAATCCATGGAAACTCCTAACTTTTTTCCCTGTCTTTGGAGTAGGCCAACTGAGAATGGGGTATCTTGATGAGTTTCAACTTTTGTACTGCCTCCTCTGAGATGACATTATCAGTTGATCCTGAGTCTATGATGACCTTGCAAACCTTACCTTGTATCTTGCACTTGACTCTAAAAAGAGCTCTCCTTTGTTTGTGTTCATCCTCGTAGGTGCTTTGATCAAAATACTTCTTAACATGAGTTGTTCTCCTTTCTCTGAGTTGTCCACCTCTAGAGTCTCTACCTCTTCCTTTACCAATTTGATGGGGAGACTTACATTCAAGAGCACTCTTGCTCTTCCCAAGACCTATTCTCTGGTCTTCCTAGGGTATTCCTCTCTACCCTATTTAGGGATCTCTCCTAAACCCCTCTCACCTCATAAGACTCTCCACCAATTTCAAATTCTTCTCCATTACTCTCAATTCGCCACTACGCTTCCCCGGGCTCCAAACTAACCCAAAGTGTCCTAACCACTCTAGGGGATAGGAAAGGTTATTCTACTATCTCTTTGTTGATTTGACACGTCATTGATCCATCTCATTGGATTCTTTCACCATTCTCCCATCGCTTTCTTGAAAAACTCAATTTTAGGCCTTGTAGCCTTTTGCCCCAACTAGGCCTCCTAGAACCCGTTTTCTTGGCTTTTCTCAAAAACCCCAAAATATTTTTTTATATTCTTTCTAGTGGTACCCTAGGCTTCAATATTTACTAGGTGTAAGGTCTCCCAAGTGGCCATTCATATGACTGTCCTCATACCTCCCTAATTTCAAGGGTTTCAAGGGTTTTAGCTCCTTTTTCCAACTTTGAGGGCTTCAATGACCTCCTCAACTCTCCTCCTTGCACATACATGTCTAGAATACATGTTCCCACACTCCCATGCTCTTGATTGGCACAAACCAATCCATTTAGCAGCTTTCTTTACTGTTGTCCTCTCCAAGCCACTAGCTAGAATGCACTTGCACTCGCCTAGTGCTTGATAGTTTCTTCACTTCCCCTGCAAAAAAAGACTCCTAAACCTATATGTACATTATTTACACAGTCCTCAACTTTATTCCAAGTGGCCATGAGAGGAAAGTGGTGCAGGAGCACCTATGAAACATTAGGCATTTAGGAAGTCTAGGATGCATTTCTTTTGTTTTTGATGTTTATCATGAAGGTCATGTTGACCATTGAGTAGAGAAGATAGTTTAGGGATGTGGTTGATCTTTAGGATAGAAGTTGAGAAAGGGTGAATGGGTTTAAAAACTCATTTTACTTAGTTTTCAAGAAAATTGGCAAAAGATGCAAAATGGTACACTTTGCAACTTTGCCACATGATAGCTTACATGTTCAACCAAGGGAGCATAATTGATTGAGGAACCCTATATAACGTATGCCTCAACTTGAGAGCAAGGTTGGAAGTATTGGTATTGTGGGAAAGTTTTGTGAATTCAAAGAAAAATAGTGTTTTTGTGTGTTATTACTAATTTTTGCTTCAAAGTAGAGCTTTAATGGATTGAAATTGTTACTGTGTTATGTGGAGGATGTATTTTAGTGTTTTCTCAAGCTTAGTGTGCCATATTTTAGTCTTTTTTATTTGATTTCAATCATTGTTTGTAAATAGTTTGCTTTAACCCTGTTGCTGGTATGAACCAGACAGTTTTGTAGAAATGGGGTGTTAGTTCACTTTCCCATTGTACAAATTGTACGACCCTTTGGGAACAGTGACTAGACTCCATGTGTGTACATATGGTAGGTTTTAGGGTTTGTGTGAGCATAGGAGCTATTGGAAAATTCTTGCACTAGGCGAGCCAAGAAGAGTCTGGCTAGGGAAGACAAGGAGTACAGAGCACATAACTTGCAAGGGTGATTGAATTTTGTTGAATTTCCTTTTTGTGAAGGTAGATGTGAGTCTTGCCAAGACTTGGTTTTCAAGAGGAAACTCCATCAGTCCATCTGGTGTGAGAAACACTTAGCATATTGAAAGCAGCCAGAAAAGGCTTAAAAACCCTAGTTTTTGCCTATTTTTAAGTGGAGGCGTTGTACGGGAAGTTAAGACCTAAGACCTTGAAAATCCTTGAGAGGTGTCCATTTGAAGCAAGAACATCAAAGAAAGATTGGGGGTTCTTTGGAGAAATTGAGAGAGTCAACTAGTTTTCTTGGAGAAGGAGACCTAATTGGGGCTTTTAGGCTAGTAGCCTTTTTAAGACCTAAACAAGGGTTTGTTGAAAGCGACCAAGAAATGGAGCTAGGAGTATACTCAAGAACTAAAATTGGATGGATTGCAATGAATTGAAACACCTCCACACCCCTACAAATCAAAGTTCAATCTTTGGAGGTATTGTTAGTCTTTAGGGCAGATTAAAGGCTAAGGAAGAGTTAGAGCTATGGCACCAAGATTGACTTGGTTGGTTGAATGGTGATGGTAGTGGGGTTCACCAGGAGAACTAGGGGTACCTAAACATGAGAAGGGACCTATAGGTTAAGGTGGTGAAGCAAAACACCAAGGATGTCTTGCAAGAAAGACCTTAGAACATGAATATGTGATTGATTCCTCTGACCCCTCCCTATCAGAAAGCCACAGGAACTCAAGTGGGACTCATTATTCACAAAATTGGGCCAAATCAACAGTGAGTCCAAAAACCCAAAAACTTGCAAAACCTTAACCAGTTGGTCTAAATGACTAATCTAATGCTAGGTACAGTAATTAAATGAAAAAAATGAAACACTCAAAGCATCAGGTTAGTCATTTCAATCCATTCTTGACTGGATGAAGGCTCAAACACAAAAATGCACTCAAAAGTTGTTGAATTCCAATCACACAAAAATGCTCTCCAAGTCTCAATTCGTGAAAATGAACTTCCAACCTAGGTATTAGGGTTTGGATGACCTTATATACCTTTCTCCCATGTGCTAGGACCCTTGGGTCAGACTTAGAACAATATTAATGCTATTTTTCAACTTTTAGGCCAAATTGCCAAGGCAACATTGCCAAAATGCTCAAATTGCCAAGATTTGTCTAGGAACTCATAAAGTTCAAGACTCTAAGCCAAACCTACCCTAACACACTCTTAAAAACAATCTAGGGACTTTATATCATAGTCCTTATTCCCTTGGTGGTTGGCTAGAACCACCTACAAGCCAAAAACCACTAAGATCTTCCAAAAGACCTTAAGGTGCTCCTATAGTAATTTGGAGGATGAAACTTGTTTGGATTTGTGAGGGAAATTTCACAGGAAGGTTGCATCTGTATGCCAAGCATAGTGGATTTTAGCATCCCAATATTTTTCTAAAAAAATTTGATCATTGTAATCTTGGTTATGAGCAAACAATTGAAGCAAAAAAATTGTAATCATCAAGTGAGTTATTTGAATTAAATACTCTATTCCAACCAACTTATATGTGTAGATCTATTTATCATATGTGAATGTTTTAGATCTAAATATCTTTTTTAAATGTTTTGGCTGATTTTCATTGAATTATTCCAAATCTAAGAAATTTGTATGAATAATTTAGTTAAGGATCATTGAATTATTCCAAATGTATGAAATTTGTAGGGTTAATCATATGAGTATCTAGTTGTTACTTATGAAATGTGAAATAATGCTTTGAGTTTGAAAGATGTGCAATGCAATGTAATTAGCAATATGAATATAAACTACATAATATTTAACCATTCTTTTTATGCTATTGTACATTGATATTTAACCATTGCTTCAAAGAGTTTAATCATGCACATGAGGAGGAAACTAAATTTCGATTGTCAACTTCTATGTATATCAAATTATCCAATAATCAAGTGTATGTCCATATACAAAAATGGCATCAACGCCAACTCAAACAAAGTTTTACAATATGTGGCATATTTCATCTCGATATCTATTCAAAATTTACATGCCAAAATGTCTATCTCATCCTAAACTACTGGTGGATAATCAAAATGGAGCCTCTTTCAAGCACTCATTGGCTCTGAAGGTAGCTGCACAAGAAAAAGTCAAACCACAATTGAGATTAGATATACTATATAATTTAAAATTGAATAATTAACATAAAAATCAGTACACATTGAATTATAATTGAATTCTAAAATTTAAATCTTGATTACCTAAAATATATGTCTCCTTGAAGGGTCAGGAGTCTTGGAATATACCCCTCTCAAAGAACTAACCAAACCAAATTTTGTAACGTCAATCTATATATGTGAACAAAAACATGAAATTGATCCAAGTTAGCATAGAATTTTCAGTAATAAGAAATATTTACCAAGCACAAAATAAAATAAACACATACCTCTTTAGGTTGATCTTTTTTTGTATCTCCTTTAGGTGTCTCAACACCTCCTCCTTGAGGTGTTTCAACACCTCCTCCTTTAGGAATTCGAATACCTACTCCTTCGGGTGTTGTGGCACTTATCAACAGTGATGTATAGCTCACAACCGCCTGTACATAAAAATGACAAGCACATATGAAACTACGAATCTATGTCAATGTATGCATAATCAATAAAAGATCTTTTAAATTTTAATTGAGTCAAATTTGAGTTCAATTACCTTTCCCTTATCCAACACTATGCCTCCATAGTCTGGAGAGCATCACACCTCGCTCGCACTAGGTGTTTGCTACAAGCAGAGAGTAAGATAAAAATATAAGTTAATATATAATTTCATTATTGACAATTCAAATGACAAGCAAATATACAGTAAAAAAATGTAAATGAGTGAGTGAGAAAATACATACTGCGTGTGTGTCGAGGCCAAATGAAATGGCCCTAAGGGTACTATCCGTCACCTGTGTGAGCTCCTCCTCAGAAATTAACTGTTAAATAGACCATGTAAATAAATATTAGTACTTGATACTATCTCTTATTAATATTCATTTTAAAAAAAATGCAAGTTATGAATTTACACATTAAATGTTTCCTATGTAACTACTCCAATGTCCACCTCTCTAGTAGCAAAGGACTCTATAGGGTGTACTCCACTCCCCTGCGTGTGATCTGCTATAATCTCCACATCCTAGATGTCATAATCAGAAGTGTCTAATGGATGCTTAGGGGGTTGTACAATAGGACCCAAACATATTTGCTGGCACATATTGCAAATATGTGGCACACAAATATGTGGACCTGAGGAGGATGATGCAGTAGCACTAGATCCATCGCCAAGATCACCAGACTGTGGCTGAGCTACTGAAGAAGCATGGGAAACCAAAAGACCACTCAAAGAGTGAATGGCCTAGATAGTTTGTGTGGCTACATCCTCCGTAATATCTGGATGTTGTACTAGAGGTGGCGGAGGAAGGGGAGGATGGGGAACATGTGGGCACCTAACTACTCTAGCTGTCCCTGGCCTATCCTGAGGCATACCTCTACCAATGCCCTGGAAGGGTTTAATTTCAAAGTAATTGACATGATGCCCTAACAAAAACTCAGCATATAATTTTTTAATAAAGTAAAAAGGTACATCAAGATTATTGTTGGGTGGTTTATCAAAAACCATACACCAACAATCCCAAAAGTTATCTACTATGCCCCTATGCGTACACCATTTTATAGAAAGTTTTGGCTTGTTAACATTAACTGGAAAACCAGTGCTGCGGTTAATAAATAAAGAGGCTATTTGGGATTTTGTTCTTTGGAGATCTTTCACATCATCATAAGACATTCCACATGCATAATATTGCCTCATAGTTTCTCGCCACGAATGAAATGCATTATGTTGGGTGGAGAGGGTTTCTACATTTGTAATTATTCCTGTCAATGTGTTGACATATGGGATAATCGAGGGATTTTCCTATAAACATCACAAATGCCCCTCAATTGCTCCAATTTTTCATGAATTAACTGTTCAATTGATGGCTGCGGAGGTGGTGGAGCATTTGGAATTTCTGCATTTTGATTCTCAACTAGTGGATTTTCATTTTCAACTAGTAGAATTTGTGCATTTTCATTCTCAACAGCCATAATGCCTGATTAAAGTTAAAAAATAATTAATCTAAAATTAGACAATATAAATGAAACACTATTTTTAATTTTTAATCAAAAATATTCATTTTTTATCAAAATCTATTTTGAACTCAATTGTTTCATAAAAATTCAATCAAAAACCCTATTTTGAAAAAAAATCCACAAAACACATTCATTTTTTTTATCAAAATCCATTCTCAATTCAAATTTTTCATAAAAATTCAATCAAACACCCTATTGTGAAAAAAAATCCACAAAAAACATTCATTTTTTTATCAAAATCTATTCTAAACTCAATTTTTTCACAAAAACTCAATCAAAAACCCTATTTTTAAAAAAAATCAACAAAAACCATATGAAATTATTCAAATCTAAATCAAAATTGAATCAAATCAAATGAAAATAAATAAACTTACCTTTCCAAATCAAATTTAGCTATATCAGATATCCGTTACGCGAGAAATGGATGAACAGTGTGCATGCGGGTTCTTCTCAGTCGAATGAGTTGAAAAAAGAGACATAAGTGTTAATATATACTTTTACAAATCCGATATCCAATCCAAATTGGATATCCGATTAGATGTGTAAAAGTAGCTTTGGTGTTTGGTATGGTGACACCCGAGCCTACAAAAAGTGAACATGTTCTTTTAGCATTTTCTCGATCGATGAAAGACATTTTTTTTTACTCATTGCCACTTTTTGGCCCACCATTGACTTGTACATACCCTGGTGAGTTCTGGGAAAAGTTGGAAAGTATCTATGAAGGAGATGATAAGGTGAAGAAGGAAAAGATGTAAAATATGAAGACTAAGTTTGAAACCCTAAGGATGATAGAAGATGAAGATATTACATGCTACATGCACAAAGTGGACGAAGTTGTCAATTCTATCAGAGGCCTTGGTGGAAAACTTGAAGAAGATGAGGTGGCAAAGAAGGTATTAAGAACTCTTCCTAAATCTTATAGTCATAAGGTTTCTGCTATTGAAGAAGCTTAGAATTTAGATAATTATTCTAGATATCAGTATTTTGGTGCTTTAACTACTTTTTAATTGAGATAGTTTGGTCCAAGTGATTCAAGAAAAGAGACTACTTTTAAAGTTGGCAAAATAGTGAAGAATGAGGAATCTAATCTGGATGAGTTTTGATGAGCTAGAAGAAAACTTTGTGAGAAGATTGAAAAAAAGACACTAGAAAATACATAGGTAAGTTACCTTTCAAATGTTTCAATTGTGGAACTTAGATAGGTCATTATGCTTCAAGATGTCTAGTCAAAGCTTCAAATGATAGATTTAAAGAGAATAAAGGCGAATCAATTAAGAGAAATTATTTATTTTTATTTTTTTTGTTAATGACAAGGGTATCCCCGCGACCCCGCCCAGCGACCCAGCAGCCCGTATCTTGGGTACCAAGGGCGAGCGGGGGCGAGACTAGTCCCCTGCGGGGGGACCCAACAGCCGGCAAGCCAGTCCCAACCGGGTAAACCCAGGAGCGGAGTCGAACCCGAGACCAATGGGGAGCAATAAGAGAAATTATTATGTTAAAGAAGATGCTAGTATATATGATGATGAATTTGACTACCCTGATGATGAGGATAATGGATGCTTGTTCATGGTACTAAATGATCTAGAACTAATTTTGCTAATTTGAGAGATGTATGAAAAAAGTTGCTCTGGAAGCAGGTTATAATGGAACTATGGTGACTACTTTTCATGCTAGAGAGGACAAAAACTACTAGATTATTGACAACGGATGCTCAAATCACATGATAGGTGATAAGAGTAAGTTTGTTAAACATGAGAAGTTTGAAGGTCTTGTTAAGTTTGGAGATGATACATATGCTAAGATATGTGGAAAAGGTTCAATTAGTTTTGATGGCAAGCATAATACAGATGTTGTTCTTTATGTAAAACAGGTCCTATACTTTATGATTGAGTTTCATACAAATTGTGAATGATGACCTTTAACCTTGTGATGTTTACAAAAGGATTGCTTGTTAAATAATTTTTTGGAAGAACTCTAGTAGGTCTAATGGATGAACAAGAGGAAGAGTGATCAAATTAATATTCAACAAACCTTAGAGCATATGGTCTAGGTGGCTAGTCAATCTTATTAAATTTTAACTAATTTTAAAATTGAAAGAAAGAGCATTTAGAGCAATAGCCACTTGATTAGTACTAGTTTTGGTTTCTTTCATATCACTACTATTTTAAAATTTATTAAATAATTACAATTTAAAGGGGCAAGAAGGCATGGAAATTGTATGGTAGGATCCAAATTTCAAACCATTGGTAGTAAGTAACTTGAGTTTAACATTCTTAACATGAATGTAAAGGTCCATGAAAACTTATAAGTATTCATGTACATTTATTATCTTAGATAAAAGGTAATATTCATTTAACAATTTACCCTTCAATTGTTTTACAAAGATGGTATTCTTTTAGCACAAAGGGATTGAAATCCCATGAATACTCATTTAGGTGCTCATTGGACTCTTATGTCTACTCAAATAGATCCAAAATAATAGTTTATGTGCACATATTCAATGAGAAGTCGTGAAAATTTGTGGCTATCTAATTAAATGAATACCACTCAAATTGATAAAACACTCATCTTTTTAGAGGCATGCAAAGATTCAATTGTTTTAGGTTTGGATAGTGCTAAGATCCAAAGAATAGAACCACTAAATAACAGTCTCTAAGACCCTGACGAAATAACTTGGCCACTATCGTATGATAATAAGAATAGTCTAAGAAAATTACATTAAAGACTTATAAATGAGTATTGGAGTCACATTTACCACACTAGAGGATAAAGAAAGGTGCAAACAAATTAATGAGCTTTGGATAAGTTACAAATGTGAGAAGGGTATGTGGTTCTAAAGAGTATTTAATAGAATCCTTCTCATTAGGTGTGAAATAAAATTTCATTTTAGCTTTATCTAGGTTGTAGGTGGGGTTGTTGGAAGAAGGAAAATGATTTATGGGTTTCACACTAGGAAAAATAATATGGGAAGATAAAAATCAATGGAAGAAAATGGATGGATATCTAATGAGAAAAATAAACCATGTAAGGAGCCACAAGAAGCCATTCCATAACCAAATTCTATGAAGAATGCATGTATCAAAGGGAACTCTAATAAATAGATTGTGGAGGGATTAGAGATGTAACATTAATAAGCTCTTGGAAGAGTAATTATCCTATGAGAAAAATATTACAAGTTGCATAGGACAAAATTCACCTACCATGAGCAGAAAATTTATGTACCACCACTTTCATGGTAGTTGGAGGAAATATTTGTGATAGAAATAGAGTAAAGAAATTTCTTTGGAAACATTTTCTTGACCCATTCAAACTAAAATTAAAGACAGATGTGAGGTTAGTAGCTTGGAAAATGATAACCATGCAAATCTTACATCTAGTGCATAGACTTTTTTTGGATTTTACAAAGTCGTTAGATGGAAAATACGAAAAGACATATCTGTGGGTAGTAGCTTAGAAAATCTTAGAAAATTCTCACTTGTTTCCTTCCACGTGAAAACGTAGTTTTGGCCATTAAACTTTTTCTACAAATCTTCAACTTCGTGCAGAGAGTTTTTTGGTTGCCAAGTTACTTGATGGGACCATTCTGAAAAATAAAGACAAATATGAAGTATGGCGAAGCTTTCTTTGAGAATTTTTCATCACAAAAATCACCCTGGAAAAGTGCTAAGAGATCAGATATCGGTTTTAGAAGTTTAATTATCTTCTAAAATATTTTGTGGTAAGATTTTTAAGTTTATTTGAGAAATGATATTATTTTATCCTTATTTTTATAAAATTGTGATTTATTATATCTTTCAGTTATTTGGATGTTTTCTATAGTAATCTATCAATAATTCAAGTTTATGTGATTTATAAATCAGGTAAATTCACCCCAATAAATCACCGTGAGGAAAATTCACCACTAGCAATTATCTATTAATATAAATTTCCAAAACTTTCAATTTTCCACCATAACAAATTTACCTCAAGGAAAATTCACCACCAGCAATTATCCTTTTGCAAAAAATATTGAAAGTTTTGGAAATATATATTAATGGATAATTGCTGGTGGTGAATTTTCCTTGAGGTGAATTTGTCATGGTAGTGAATTTTCCCTCTCTGAATTGTTGGTGGTGAATTTTCCTATAGCCTATAAATCTATGTCTGACTTCAGTAGCTTCCTCCTTCTCCAAAGATGCATGAAGAAAATATCAGACTTAGAGAATTATTTATATGATGTCATATGTGTATAGAAATAGGTTATATAATTGGATTTTCAATTATTTAATGATAATATTATTTTTTGGCAAAGCATTGAGTGTTCCTTGATTCAAATTTATGGATGGTTTATGGATTCTCTATTTCAAATAATGAGAGTATTTGTATTTTGTCAGGTAGGATGATTTCTATCTATGTCTGACCAATAAGTTAATCATGCAACATGCATTGCCATCTTTTCATGTTGTAGATTAAAAAACAAGTGAAAAATTACTTGTTTTTAGTAACTGTATTTGTGTTTTGTAATTTGAGTCATAATATTTTTTTAATTCTTTATGTTAGATTAACTTGTGATATTAATGATATATCTTTTTTATAATACAATTACCTAGGAGATATTAGATTTAAAAGGAAGATAGTAGAATTTATTTATTTATTTATTATTAACAATAACATGTCATTTGAACTTTTCACTTTCTCTTAAATATAAATTTAAAAGGTTTACTAGTGAGTTGATAAAACATGAATTATCTAGAAAAAATGATAGTATTACAAAAGAAGCATTTGTTTTTTAAATCCTTATATTTTCTATTATATTTAGGAGCGTAAGGTTATATTTTTCTTTGCTATAAAACTAATATTGTGTTTACTTCTCTCTCCATGATTTTTTATTATGGTTGTTGAAGTGCTTGGTAGGAACTTTTTATCCTTACTTCACTCGGGGAAGATTCAGATTATTAGAGTTCCACCCTCCCCCCCTCTGTTCTTCAACAATTTGTAGATCAATTATGACATGGTGACTGATTCTCTCAATTTTAAATTACTAATTTATGACATTCACCAATTAGTCAATTCAAGATTTATATTTCTGTCAACAAAGTTATTTCAGTCCCCATCGCTACTTTATGACACTCACCGATCAAAAAGCTTAGATAAGAATTAAAATGAAGGAAAAATAACACAAGTATCAAAAGAGCATAAAACATTAACATATCCTCTTTCCGCGAAAGTGTTTGTTGAGCCCTAAGTAGCATGTTAAAGTCTTTTGAAAACAAAAATGAAAGCTAAGGACTTTAATACGAGAGTGATAGCAACTAAAAATTATTCAAGGAGGACTGACTCTTCACTTTCCGTGACAATATTAGTTTTAATTCTTATGTAAGCTTTTTGATCGGTGAGTGTCATAAAGTAGCGATGGGGACTGAAATAACTTTGTTGACAGAAATATAAATCTTGAATTGACTAATTGGTGAATGTCATAAATGTTCTCTCGGGAAGTAAAGTGTCGGTGGAATTGGTGAATGTCATAAATTAGTAATTTAAAATTGAGAGAATCAGTCACCATGTCATAATTGATCCACAAATTGATGAAGAACAGAGGGGGGGAGGGTGGAGGCGACTCTAATAATCTGAATCTTCCCCAAGTGAAGTAAGGATAAAAAGTTCCTTCCAGGCACTTCAACAACCATAATAAAAAACTATGGAGAGAGAGAAGTAAACACAACATTAGTTTTATAGCAAAGTGCTGGGAAGTAATGTATAATTTTAAATTACTAATTGGGAATGGGAGATCAATAAGATTCTGGGAGGACTATTGGCTTGGGGGTAGACCCATGGCTGACAGTAATTTCAATATTTTGTCGGAGCATGCTAAAGATTATATTGGTATTCATATTGCTGACTATACTTCACCCAATTCCAAATGGAAAACTCTGCATTTGAGTTTCTTGGATAGGCTTGACCTTCTCCTAAGGTGAGACTTCCTCTCTTTCCTAGGGAGGACAGGGTCTTCTAGACAAAGAATCAGTCAAGGTATTTCACTATCAAGTCTGCTTACCATCTGATGCTTAAGTTTGATGGTAATGAACTCTCAGCTCATCCCCAAAATCAACTTCTTTTGGTGGGCCTCCATTCATGGAAAAATTCTAACTATTGATAACCTTGTCAAAAGGGGCTTCCAATTTCCCAATAGCTACACACGCTACAAATCGGAGGAGACAATTTCTCACCCCTTTATCCACTGTTAGTTTGCTTCCCAAGTCTGGCAGAATGTCTTACAAAAGCTCAACATCCATTGGGTCTTTGATAGAAACATACATCAATTCGTCCTTAATTGGAGGTGTCCCTCTAAACACCCTTTAATAAGGCAAATGTGGCATCTCATTCCACCTCACATTTGCTGGTATGATTTTTAGAGAAAAGGAGAATAGTGTGGACATTCTATTGATAATCCTCAATAAACTCCTTTTGGATAACATTTTGTTATGCTAGTGGAAGACCCCCAGTTTCCCCCCAGTGATATGGGATAAAAATATTGCCACAATCTGGAAATTTCCTAGTGATTTCAAGAAGTTTGATAACTCCAAGAAAATTGTCAAGAGCAACACAAAATGGAAAACTCCAAAACCACCCTGGTTCAAGTTGAATTTTGATGGTGCGGCCAGAGGTGGGAAGGTGGCTAGAGGTGGTATCATCAGAGACCCTAATGGTTGCTTAGTTGTTCCTACTCAGGGAACCCATTGGATCTCACTAGCAATCAAGCAAAAAGTATGGCTCTCCTATGGGGCCTCAAAATTGCACTGTCAATTGACATGTTAAATCCATGGAAATTGAGGGTGACTTGCAGCTGATTGTGGAAGCCACAAAAGGCATGATGATTGTTGGTTGGTCCATCCAAGGGATAATCAAGGACATTCGCTCTCTTCTTTTGGGGCTTGAGGAGTTCACTATTCAACATGTTTATAGGGAAGGAAATGAGGTTGCTGACAGTCTGGCTATTAGGCTTGATCAGGAAGGGCTACGGTGCTGGAGGAAACAACAGTCTTTAACCCCTTCGGTTGTGGGACTTCTAAGAAAGGATCTTAACAATATTCATCATGACTCCTAAAAATTTTCTCCTTAACTACATATGGTTGTTACTAACTTTTGTTATAATGTTGGCGAGAGTTTTTATTTGAATAATTGGTCAATGTGCGAGAAGATTATGGGGGAGATTTTTCCATGTGACGTATATGACCTCTTTTGCTTTGCCATCGAGACTCATCTTTTTGTTCCTAAGGATCAATGGGTCGTCATTTTTTCGTTCCTAATGACCAATGGGGTCATTATTTTTTTAACCCTCTTGAAATCCATGATATTTTTTTTGCCTTGCAGATTTTGTTCAATTTTTTGAGCTGGCCAGATTTATTGTCACTATCATTTCCCTTCATTCCCTAGACTTTTCGTTTGAGACTATGTTGGCCAAGGGAAGTGGCATATATTATTTTTTGTTACGGCCTTACAAGTTACCTTTTGCCGACCATTTCTCTGCAGTTGTTTCTAGAATTGGATTTCACTATATCTACTTTGGGCTACCTTTCACTGTTTTGGCTTTCTACAATTTTTGCGCTGGCACTATGGGTGGGGACCCTGTGTGTGTGGAGCCAGATAAGTGTGATGAATGGAAAGCAGATGCCACCATATGGCACATTTTTAAGGAGGAAAAAATTTCATAGTATATGGAATCCATGACTGGCCACGACAAGGGTCTCTCCAAACAATTCATCACCTCTTGGAATGCTAGAAAGGTCACCATTGGTGGAATTTCCTTCGAAATAGATGAGGTCATTGCTAGGGCCACAGGTCTTGCTCTAGATGGGCATACTTGGAATAAAACCACCAAAGTTGCTGACTAGACTAGCCTCAACCTGTTCTTCTAGGGCGATGAGCAACCTGTTAAGCTACATGGAGGCTACAATCATGAGGCGCTTCTTGAGCCAAGGGAAAAAAATTGTATGGTGGTGATGAAATATTTCACTCTCAAAGGAACGTACGGTGTGTATTACTACCCACTTCAATTTCCTCAATCACCTTAGGAATCACCATAATATTTCCATTTGGTTCTTTCTCATTCATTCTCTTGAAAGTACTATGAGTGATGTGGTTGAAGCCATGAATTCAAACAAAAAATTCACCATTCTCCACCAAGGGCTTATGTCCAGGCTTTACTATTTTCACCTAGCCCTCTGCCCTCCTTGGCCCATCACTTTTGAAAAAGCTCCTCAACCCATTCTATGGCAGAGGCTCAGATTTCATTTGCTTCCCCATCTGCTAGCATTATGGACACCCCTGGCCCTAGCAAGAAAAAATGTATCAAAAACCCTACTTTGAAAGCCTCTCCAAAGGACACATCCCCATCTCAGGGGCCTGTGATGAAGAGTAAAGATTAAAAACATATAACCCCCACCTCGAGAACTAAGGCCAAAGCCTCCAAGAAGACAAAATTTCAGCTCTAGCAAATTGACTCTGATATTGAGATCACCAAGGAGACTAATACCCCTCACGGGTCAAATAGACTAGTAATCAAGCAAGAAAAAGGGAAGCATTTTAAAGAGGCCTTGGATTTTGATAATGGGAACAAGAGTGAGAGTAAGAGCTAGGAGGAGAACGAGATGGGGGGGAGGCTCTTTCAATTTCTACTAGTAGCTCCTCCCATGTTTTTGAAAGCTTGAAAAGGGGTCCAACTATCATTAAACTCAAGGAGGTCAAGTCTTGGGCCTCAAATGTTGCTGAAGGCAAGGCTCCCATGGTGGAATCCTATAGTAAATAGGATGTCATTTGGGAGGAGGTGGACAACCTAAAAAACAAAGTCGAGAGTTTGGAAAAAAGGCTGCAGGAGGTTATGTGCTTTGCTTTGAAGATCATGCACAAGTTTTCCACTACATTATGTTTGTTGTAGAAGGACATGTCTGCGGATGATGTGGAGGAAGAAACCAGTAACAAGGAACTACTTAAGTTCCTAGTTGAAGACTGGGCTACAATAACTCTCGTTAAACCATGTAGTGGGAAAAAGGATTAGTTCTTTGGGGGTTTTGTTTTTTTATCTAGGACTGGCCGAATCAACCTTCATTTTTGTTTTATTCTACTAAAGACAATGTTAATATGTTTATCTTACTCTATGACTGGTATGAGCCTTGGTGGTCTATGGCCATGACTGTTTTAAATCATGCTTTCATGATGGTTATTTCTAGTAGTTTAGTTCGTATATATTCGTGTTTTTTGGTTGTTTTTGATTTGATCTGTTTGGGGTGATGGTCTAGTTTTTTAACCTGTTGTCACTGTGTTGTTTGTGTTACTCTGTTGTGGATGGCCGAAGGTTCCTTGAACTAAACAAACAATACCCTTGTTTTGCTACTTTTAATATCAAAAATATTATGTTTACTTGTGAAATTAAAAAATATATTTTTTTCAATTGATAAACGTATTTTTTTATGATTAAGATAAGGGTTGGGATCCAAATTCATTTCTTGCATTTAATTTTCTACGTAATTAGTTTTAATTTTTCAATAAATCAATTCTTAGGGGAGTCACACTCATAGACAGATAGAGAGAAAGATCTTTTCAATTAATCAATTATCAAGAGACACACACATAGATAGTAGGTAGAGAGAGCATCCTACATGAAAGGTGTGAAAAGGAAAAATTGTGACACATGTCACATGGGCACTCCATTGGGAAAAGACAATTTTCTAGACCTCTAAAATAGGTGCCATGATGTCATGTGGCAATTTGTTTTAGAAGCAAGCATTAGTAGAGTCCACTTATGCGATCATTTATCTCTGTGGAAAAGTGGAAGCAAGGAAAGGTGGCACTTGTCACTTGGGCACTCATTTTAAGCATTATGAATTATGAAACCTCTAGTATGTGTGTCATGATTCCATGTGGCATAATTTTGACTTGTTGACTAAAGCTTTGAAGGGAATTTTTCTTAATAAAGACTAAGTTATAATTGGGAGTGATTAGGAGTTGTGGATGAGTTCTAAATTGTTAGTTGACTTGATTTTCTCTATGGGATGCATACTGTGCAAGGTTGCTTGATTTTTAGAGCTGCAAGCCTTGCATGTGAGTGTATGTTGTTGCATATACATGCATGTTTGATAGGTTGCTAATCAGGTTACTTGGGACTCATGCATGTTGTTAGTTTCAGTTTGCATGCATGCAAAGATTGTGGGATTGACACATGACAATGTTCAATGCCCATGTATGAGAAGTATATATTGGTACCTTAGTGCATTTATTGTATGTTGAGAGATTATAATTTTTGAGATGTTGTTATGCCCATAAATACACTCTAGGACTTGTATCACAGTGAATCAACACCTGCAAGAGCATATACTTCGAATATTGTATTGTAACAATTTATTATAGTAATACAAATGATTTGTGCTTTGGTGAGTGGTTTTTTCATAAAAGGGTTTTCCCATGTAAATTTTGTGTCAAGTGTGGTTTAATGCTCTAAATATTAAAATAACTAACAACATGTGCATTCTTAAATGAAACTATGAATGTTAAAGGATTTGAAACAATTTTTTTTAACTATCTCCTAATTGATTTGCATTAGGGAAGCATTTTTGCGCTTGGCTTTCCTTTTAGTTGGTATCAAAGCATAGTTAGCTTTATTATCCTTGTTGGGTTTGAAGAGTTTTTTGTGCTTCTCTAGATTCAGTGGGATTTCTTGTAGAGAGAGCTTTATATTCTTATTGTAGGTTTAAGTTGGAAAGCACATTCAAAAGAATAGAGATGGGGAAATTTAATAGTGCCAATTTTGAGTTGTGGAAACTCAAAATGGAGGATATGCTCATAGATATAGATCTTGTAATGCCTCATGTTGTTTTCATTGCTCTGATACTATTTTCATGTTTTGTTGTTTACCGTGAGACTATGTTGGTGGTTGTTCACTAGTTTGCTTTGGTTGGTTGACAATTAGTTTACTTGGATGATTATGATACTCTCTTTTCTGATGTTGATGATATGATGATACAAGGTGTTTGGATTCAACTAGTTATGTTTATCATCTAGATATAGTAGTGTGTTGTTATACAATTGATAAATGTTTGCTTCATGATATTTATGATGATGTGTTACTATTGGAGTTTGCTGAGAGGACGGTGTAGCATCACGTGTTCGCAAGTGCCCTTCTACACTACGACTTCCTCTCATGGTGTGCTTGTGATTGGATATATATATATATTGCTTGAAATTTAGTTTGATGTAGGATGCAGGTATCAAGCATCGACTCTGCCTGCATTGTTAGGTTTGAGCATGCCCTACAAGCCATATGGGTATGATGTAAAAAAATAGAGTTGACAAGAAAGTTCCCTTGTCCTAGTCCATCACCTCATCATTGTGTTTGACGATGTCATCTGTTTGCAACCCCGTTTCTGTTTAGGTATTATTTTATTATGAGTTGTGTAGTTTTAATTGTTTAATTTTGTTCTATTTATTTGATATAGTGATGTTCATGGTATTAAGCTTATTATTGGTTATTCAATTAATTGGTTTGATTTAACAACGTTCACAAGTATGATGTGATTTAATTAAATTATTAAATTTGATTATTAAATGAATTTTGTTAATTAATTATTGAATTAATTCATAAGTTATTGTGTGTTGATAATATATATTATTATTTTAATTAATGAGGAATATTTTAATGTAATATAATGGATTATTGGGGTTCACCCCGTAGTGTGATGGCAAGTCACGAGCCCTGTTGATAGGGTGTCCCAGGTTCAAATCGCATCCACCTATTGGTGACAACTATGAGGAGGGACTAGAGGATGAGAGTGGATAGGCCCTATTAGAGGGTGTTCACGCCAAGCACGCAGGCTTGGGGACAGGTTGACGGTGCCAACGAAGGAATATGTTGGAGGGAGCGCCAAATGTGACAGAGGCAGGAGTTGGCAAGGAGTGTCAGGAGAGATGGTGAACCGAAGAAACAACAGAGGAGAGTTACGGAGGTCAGGAGAAAGGACAAAGGAGGCTAGGAGGGAGGACGAGAGAAAGGTGAACGAGGGAAGAAAGAAAGAATGGAGTCAGGAGAAAGGACGAAGGAGGTAGGAAGACAGGAGAAAGGTGAATAGAGGAAGGAAGAAAGAATGGAGGCGAGAGAAGAATGAAAGAGGTAGGAAGACGGAAGAAAGGTGAACAGAGGAAGGAAGAAAAAGAATGGAGCAGGAGAAGAATGGAGGTAGGAAGACGGGAGAAAGGATGAAAGCAAGGATGGTGCTAGAGGAGGACAGGAAGGAGAACGAAGGATGGTGTTGGGAGGCGAGGCCAGAAGAACATAGATTGGAGGGGAGAAGAGAAGAGATGACAAGTGTTGATGGAGGAAAGCCCAAGGAGGAAAGGAAAAGGATACAACTGCATGAGACAAAAAATTAGGGATGTAATTAGGGATGGGGTTACCCATTGTGACCCCACTAGTTCATAGCTCCAGTCAAAAGCGTTCATCAATCAAAAAAATATAATGGATTATTAATCCATTTAGTAATAATATTTATTTTTAATTTTAAATATTATGGATAATGTTGTTTAAATAAATTATTAATTGGAATTTAAATGGAAAATTTAGAGATAAAGCTAAATCATAAAAAAGTAATTAAAAAGAGAATTAAAGGGAAAATATTTGGCATGCAAGTGCATGCCTAGGCTTGAACTGAACATGTGAAGGTAACTTTCCTTTTTTGTGGTTTTAAGGATCTATCATTTGATTTTTATTTTAAAAAACAAAGGTAATTCCTTTAATTGAAAATTGGAAAAAATGAAAGAATAGAAGATTTTGGTTATTCAAGAAGTTGTCTCCGAAATTTTTTTTTTCTTGCTGGGTCATATTAAAAGAATAAAATTTGGTTTTGTATTTGGAATTAGTTTTTCTTGGAGAAAGAATTCGAGGACTATGGAAGAAAATATCATCTTAACACTTCATCTCCATTTTTTTGATGAAGAATCTAGGTTGGTCTTTTGAATTCTTTATATGTATTGCGTCTTTAAAGTCTAACATTGGAAATCCATTTTGCATGTTTGATATTGATTTGTGTAATGTCTTAAAATTACTTTGCATTAGTCTCCTTCATTCTATTTGATTTATGTGTTGAAGTTGTTTTGAAGAAAAAAATTGATATTCTCCTATAACATGGTCATTGTGTGGTATTTGTTAAGCATCTGGTTTTACATGCCTTTAGCACCATGCTACTTGGTGTTAGGAAATGGTTCGTTTTTGGTTTCTATTGATATGTTGTTGATCACTTGAATGCATTTAATATGCTTGTTGCATAATTGGGTTCTATTGATATGAAGATAGAGGATGAAGACCATTGCATGCTCATGTTGTGTTCTTTGTTAGACTCATGTGATCACTTGGTGATGTCTATTAGAAGCACAACAACCACTTTGAAGATGGATGATGTGGTTGTTTCATTGTTGTCTAAAGAGATGTGGAGGAAGCCTTCTAAGATGGCCAAGGAGGCCCTTGTTGTTCATCGAAGATCAAAGGAGAAAGGTAAGAAGAAAGATAAAATGTCCGAGTCCAAGTCTTTGGGGAGATCTAAGTCTCCTAGTAAAAAATCCAAGGCTAAATGTGGGAACTACAAAAAAACCAGTCCTTTCTACAAAGACTGTAAGGAGGAGAAGAAAAATATGTAGCATTTGTAAGCTCTTGGATGAGTAATTGTCCTATGAGAGAAATATTGTGCTTGTATATACGTATATCATGATCAAATTTATATTTCTCTAGGTATAATTGGATTTGTAAACATTAACGATGGTTAGTCACTAAATACAATTCCTAAGGTAGCATGTAAAACACTTCATGCTACACCGACACCGAAGAATGATAGAGGGGCACGTGGCACTCTCGAGAACTACCACATGTCAACACCTGATTCGATGATACCGCTGACTCAGCTACCACATAATGCTGACTGGGATGCCATTGTGCTCACTGACTCGAAGTACGGTTGCCACACTGGATGTACGGATGGACACATGTCACAATCTGATTGGTCCATATAGTCTGAGTCATCTACCATGTGTCATGATAAAATTCATCCATTTGGATTCCGTACGGTATAGATGATCTGATGACGTCATCATCCATACAGTCACCTCAAAAGTCAACTCAAAACTTTGACCAGCTATATCTTGAGCCTATGACATCGGATTTCGATGAAATGAACACTGTCAGAAATCATCTCGACGAGCTCTTCACGATGACATTGGTTCTGCCAATTTCTGAGATGATCATTTTTTTCGCCTTCTGGACACCCTCTGATCCTAGTTTGACCCTGCCTTTGACTGGCCATAACTTGTGCAAAAGGACTCCTTTTCACTCCGTTCGAGTTGCGTTGGAATTAGGATGTTGAGCTCTTTCTTATGGTGTAGAAATCTAGAGATTTAGAGACACTTCAATTTTCACTAAAAATATCCCCCGGATCAGAGACATAGGCTTAGATGTTGATATCGTCGACCTCACAAAGGCATATCGGGCGACAGGACCTATTAGGCTATTGAACCATTAGACTATCAGACTATCGGACCACAAGACTATCAATGCACCACTAGAGCCAAACAAAATGTCTTATTGATGAAACAACACTGACAAAGGGAGGGGGTTGGAGTGTGATGCTCTTGCATTAGACTTCCTAGGTGAATAAAATTCATGTGCTTATACACATGGTATTTATCAGGACATCCTTTTTTCACCTCCTCTTCCAAAATATTGCTAGAACAAGTAATGTCTTCCTCTAAGAAAAATTCTCTATAGTCAACTTCCTGGATGTGGAATCAACTCCACCAGAACCTAACCACCTCCTCTGAATGCATTTTTCATTCACCACTGATCTTGTGGGATTCATTCCACCATCGTCCTTACACTTCCACCAACTTGTATCTACTCTTAACTCTGCAACACTATGCAAATCCTTCTCTTTGGGTACAATGTTGTACTCTTCTCTTTGTAGACATTTTCTAGCTACAATCATGTCCACATCCACATCAGCATTTGTTGTGTCATCAAAGGACTTATCCTTGTCCTCCTCTTTCTTCTCCATCAAGATATTCATTGTTCCAAATGCCATTGTCCTTGTTGTTGCATTGAACAACTTTTCTACTTCGGTGATCTCTTCCTCAAGAAACTCTTGGTCTTCATTAGGTTCTTCATCAAACACTAGATCCTCATTCATCACTGCATTACCCTCAATTTTTGCAACCTCAGTATTTGCAACAACTACATCCTTTTTCTCATCCTCAAAGCATACTTTTACAATATTCTCTCCCTTATGTTCACCTACATACACAACTACAAAGAACTTATTTCCTTTCGTATTTGTCATTTTGTTAAACACTTGCCACACACTCATAGTCTTCAACCCTTAGGTTACATTTAGAGACTCACAAGTCTCTTTGTAGTCACAATTCCTCCTTGCAACAATTTCTCTCCCCAATTAGGATATCCACCCTCTGCAATTACATGTCCTTCCTACAACAAATTCACCCTTCACTCCAAGCTTATTTTCCTCCTCCACCCTCTGCAGTCACAAGCACCTCTTGAAACAAATATCTCTAGGGTTCAAGTCCTCTGCAGTTACAGGCCTTCTCTCACTTGCAACAAACTTCTCTTCTAGGACTCAAATCTTCTATAGTTACAAGCACCTCTTGCAACAAATCTCTCTAGGGTTTCTTTTTGGGACAACAAAAAGATTCTTCTCATGATTTTCTTTCACAAAATCACATCCATACCAACAATAAATTGCTCTGATACCACTTGGTGCAGTTGAGATTGGAGGCCCTTATCAGGCTATCCAATCATGCAACCAAAACACAAACCACACAACAAAAAAATTGACACACAAACATCAAAAACATTCTTTTATTCATTTGGAAGCAACATTACAAAATCATAATGCCACTCATGGCTATCTCACTATAATCATCTACTAAATTGCTCTTTGTTGGCTTATCACTACCACTCTTCTATCTTTCCTTGTGGTTGGCTACTCAACCACCTTCACTTCTACCACCTCCACTGTTGGTTCGCTCACTGTGCTACCATGATACCTAGCCATATATGTATCTTCTCTCTATCATCACTATCAAGATTCTCCTTCACGTTTGCCATGTCATTCTTCCTTCCTTGTGTCATAGTACCACTATTCAGTTACCTCGTTTGTTACATCCATCATCAAGCAATCCACATGGATTCCATAACAACAATGTGGAAACCATCGTATTGCGTTCTACTAGGTGTTGTGACCACATTTGTCTTCCACCATCATTAACTTCCCATCTCAACCATCCATCTCAAGCTATTGGCATATCTTCCATCTCATCATTGTATCGTTGGGACCATCTTAAGAGTCCTACTAACGAGGTTCAGTCCTATCGATCACATGTCATTTTGATATGGATCCATTCATTACAAAACCAATCATTGATCACCACATCATCATCATCCATTCACCAATGTACCATTGTTCAGCACACATCATCATCAAGTCGGGTCCAACATGTCACCCAACCTTCCATCACTCTATCATTGGGACCTTGATGTATCTCCCACCGATACACCCAAGTCTTGCTAAACAAACCATCAAAACATTAGAGCATCAGAGCATGAGGGAGTCAGAGATTATGGTGCCTTTTATGCCTCTATCAGCTTCGATATCCTTAGAGACATAGGCTTAGATGTTGATATCGCCAACCTCACAAAGGCATATTCAGCGATAGGAGCATCAGGCTATCAGACCATCCGACTATTAGACTATCAGACCATCAGACTATCAGTGAACGATTGGAGCCGAACAAAATGTCCTATTGATTGAACAATACCAACCAAGGGAGGGGTGGAGCATGATGCTCCTACTTCAACTTTGCTAATGCATGATAATGATTTAATGGTTGTTAATTAGGGTTTTGATGGACTAATGTAGATCTAAATGTTAATGAGGGTTTTGATGTTTTAATGTACAATAGATTCACCCCCCTTTTAATCTTCTTGTACATTCAACAATTAGTATCAAATCAAGGTTCCTTAGAAGAAATATTAACCACTAGAGGTAGATCTAGAATGACACACAAGGAGGCTCCTCTATTTGATGGATTAGATTATGCATTCTAGAAGACCAAGATGGAAGGTTTCCTTATTTCTCTAGGGTTTGGAGTTTGGAAGTTTGTTGAAATTAGATATACAATGCCTACAAATGGTCTGAGTATTCACAATTCGATCAAGGCATATAAGAAAATTGGAAAAGCAAGGTATTCTCTTTTGAGTGGTATTTATAATTCAGAACTTGTGAAATTTATGAGTCTCAAAACTACTTGTGAGATCTAGAAAAAGTTGGAAAGTATCTATGAAGGAGATGATAAGGTCAAGAAGGAAAAGACGTAAAATATGAAGACTAAGTTTGAAACCCTAAGGATGATAGAAGATGAAGATATTGCAGGCTACATGCACAAAGTGGATGAAGTTGTCAATTCTATCAAAGTCCTTGGTGGAAAACTTGAAGAAGATGAGGTGATAAAGAAGGTACTAAGAACTCTTTCTAAATCTTATAGTCATAAGGTTTTTGTTATTGAAGAAGCTTGGAGTTTATATAATTATTCTAGAGATTAGTAGTTTGGTGCTTTAACTACTTTTGAATTGAGATAGTTTGGTTCAAATGATTCAAGAAAAGAGACTACTTTTAAAGTTGGAAAAGTAGTGAAGAATGAGGAATCTAATCTGGATGAGTTTTGATGAGCTAGAAGAAAACTTTGTGAGAAGATTGAAAAAAAGACACTAGAAAATGCATAGGTAAGTTACCTTTCAAATGTTTCAATTGTGGAAAGATAGATCATTATGCTTCAAGATGTCTAGCCAAAGCTTCAAATGATAAATTTAAAGAGAATAAAGGTGAATCAATTAAGAGAAGTTATTAATTTAAAGAAGATGCTAGTATATATGATTATGAATTTGACTACCTTGATGATGAGGATAATGGATGTTTGTTCATGGCTCTAAATGATCCAGAACTAATTCTGCTAAATCTGAGAGATGTATGAAAGAAGTTGCTCTGGAAGCAGGCCGTAATGGAACTATGGTGACTACTTTTCATGCTAGAGAGGACAAAAACTACTAGATTATTGACAAAGGATGCTCAAATCACATGATAGGTGATAAGAGTAAGTTTGTTAAACATGAGAAGTTTGAAGGTCTTGTTAAGTTTGGAGATGATACATATGCTAAGAGATGTGGAAAAGGTTCAATTAGTTTTGATGCCAAGCATAATACAAATGATGTTCTTTATGTAAAACAAGTCCTATACTTTATGATTGAGTTCCATACAAATTGTGAATGATGACCTTTAACCTTGTGATGCTTACAAAAGGATTGCTTGTAAAATTACTTTTTGAAGAACTCTAGTAGGTCTAATGGATGAACAAGAGGAAGAGTGATCAAATCATTATTCAACAAACCTTAGAGCATATGGTCTAGGTGGCTAGTCAATCTTATTAATTTTTCACTAATTTTAAAATTGAAAGAAAGAGCATTTAGAGCAATAGCCACTTGATTAGTACTCATTTTGGTTTCTTTCATTTCACTACTATTTTAAAATTTATTAAATAATTACAATTTAAAGGGGCAAGAAGGCATGGAAATTGTATGGTAGGATCCAAATTTTAAACCATTGGTAGTAAGTAACTTGAGTTTAACATTCTTAACATGAATGCAAAGTTCCATGAAAATTTATAATTATTCATGTACATTTATTACCTTAGATAAAAGGTAATATTCATTTAACAAATTTACCCTTCAATCGTTTTACAAAGATGGTATTCTTTTAGCACAAAGGGATTGAAATCCCATTAATACACATTTAGGTGCTCATTGGACTCTTATGTCTACTCAAATAGATCCAAAATAATAGTTTATGTGCACATATTCAATGAGAAGTTGTGAAAAATTGTGGCTATCTAATTAAATGAATACCACTCAAATTGATAAAACACTCATCTTTTGAGAGGCATGCAAAGATTCAATTATTTTGGTTTGGATAGTGCTAAGATCCAAAGAATAGAGCCACTAAATAACAGTCTCTAAGAGCCTGACGGAATAACTTGGCCACTATCTTATAATAATAAGAATAGTCTAAGAAGATTACACTAAAGACTTATAAATGAGTATTGGAGTCACATTTACCACACTAGAGGATAAAGAAAGGTGCAAACAAATTAATGAACTTTGGATAAGTTACAAATGTGAGAAGGGTATGTGGTTCTAAAGAGTATTTAATAACATCCTTCTCATTAGGTGTGAAATAAAATTTCATTTTAGCTTTATCTAACTTTTTGAAAAGTGAATCTAGGTTGTAGGTGGGGTTGTTAGAAGAAGGAAAATGATTTATAGGTTTCACACTAGAAAAAATAATATGGGAAGATAAAAATCAATGGAAGAAAATGGATGGATATCTAATGAGAAAAAAAAAACCATGTAAGAAGCCACAAGAAGTCATTCCATAACCAAATTCCATGAAGAATGCATGTATCAAAGGGAACTCTAATAAATAGATTGTGGAGGGATTAGAGATGTAATATTAATAAGCTCTTGGAAGAGTAATTATCCTATGAGAAAGAGATTACAAGTTGCATAGGACAAAATTCACCTACCATGAACAGAAAATTTATGTACCACCACTTTCATGGTGGTTGGAGGAAATATTTGTAATTTATGCACCACCACCTTCATGGTAGTTGGAGGAAATATTTGTGATAGAAATGGAGTAAAGAAATTTCTTTGGAAACATTTTCTTGACCCATTCAAACTAAAATTAAAGATAGATGTGAGGTTAGTAGCTTGGAAAATGATAACCCTGCAGATCTTACATCTAGTGCATAGACTTTTTTTGGATTTTACAAAGTCGTTAGATGGAAAATACGAAAAGACATATCTGTGGGCAGTAGCTTAGAAAATCTTTAGAAAATTCTCACTTGTTTCCTTCCACGTGAAAACGTAGTTTTGGCCATTAAAATTTTTCTACAAATCTTCAATTTCGTGCAGAGATATTTTTGGTTGCCAAGTTATTTGATGGGACCATTCTGAAAAATAAAGGAAAATATGAAGTATGGCGAAGCTTTCTTTGAGAATTTTCCATCACAAAAATCACCCTGGAAAAGTGCTAAGAGATCAGTTATCGGTTTTAGAAGTTTAATTATCTTCTAAAATATTTTGTGGTAAGATTTTTAAGTTTATTTGAGAAATGATATTATTTTATGGTTATTTTTATAAAATTGTGATTTATTATATCTTTCAGTTATTTGGATGTTTTCTATAGTAATCTATCAATAATTCAAGTTTATGTGATTTATAAATCAGGTAAATTCACCCCAGCAATTCACCGTGAGGAAAATTCACCACCAGCAATTATCCATTAATATAAATTTCCAAAACTTTCAATTTTCCACCATAACAAATTTACCTTAAGGAAAATTCACCACCAGCAATTATCCTTTTGCAAAATATATTGAAAGTTTTAGAAATATATATTAATGGATAATTGCTGGTGGTGAATTTTCCTTGAGGTGAATTTGTCATGGCAGTGAATTTTCCCTCTCTGAATTTTCCTATTATGAAAATTCACATTTGAAAACTATAACTTAGATTGGCTTTAAATGTACATTTGAAAACTAAAACTTACAATTTATTTTGACATATTATGAAATTTATTCAAGGTGAATCTTATAAACTAAAGATCTACTTCAAAATAAAAGAAATTAAAAATCTAGATTAATACCTCAAAATAAATAAAAATAAAATCAAACAAGATTCAAATTATCTACATATGATTAATAAAAATCAAAATATTTATACTATTATTATATAAAAGATAATTGTATCAATTTATCAAATCCAAAATGAAAAAATATAAAATTATAAAAAGTTTTGTACAGTAATGATTTTTCATGCAAGTTGAATAGGACAAAATTCAACTACCACGAAGACAAAATCTATTGTACCACCACTTTCATATGTAGTAGTTGGAGAAATTTCTTAGCTGCTTTATTTCCGATCATTTTCTTGACGTTTATTTTGACCCATTCAAACCATGCAAATCTTACATATAGTGCATAGACTTTGATTTTTTGGAGTTTTCAAAGTCGTTTGATGGAAAATGCGAAAAGATTTGAGGGAATAGCTTGGAAAATTATCACTTGTTTCCTTCCACGTGAAAATGTAGTTTTGTCCATTTCTGCAAATCTTCTATCTCGTGCATAGATTTTTTTGGTTGCTAAATGTGGTTGACCTTGCAAAGTCATGTAGGTAATCTCAGCCTCAGCTTTCCTTGAGCTATCGGAAAAACAATTATTTGATGGGTCCATTCCGGAAAAAGATAAAATATGATTATATGTTCACATATTTATATCTAGTTTATATTTACTTTTACGTATGGTTTTTCTCTCGTTTAAATTTATTGCATCCTTCAATGGATATAATCAATTGAAGAGGGCATATATTGTCACTAACAATTATATGTCGAGGTTTTAATTAGTGACACATGCTATAAAGACTCACAATTCTAACCAAATGTATATATATTTCAAGGCACACCAGGGAATTTATGTCCATTGTCATTGTAGAACCACCATGCCAAACACTTTTTTTTTCAACTAGAGTTATCTAACTTCAATCATTTTATGTTTCCTATTTCTTAGGTGGATAAGAAAGATCTTATTTCATATAGATTTTCACTTGTGAGACATAAGCTATACGTGAAATAATTTTACTCTATTTTACAAGTTCCCATGGAGACTACATGACAAAAGGAAAATCTATATGATTATTTTATATTGACCACTAGTGATATCATTTAATGTTTGAAATTTTACTTTTATTCTAAATACATTATCATTTTAACATTCACATGCACCTTGAATTGGGGGCAAGTATAAAGGAAAACAATTCATATCAATGTCATTTCCCATTTAGTTTTGTGTCCATATTGGAAGAATGTATCAATACATGTACATATCAAAAAATGGAAAGCACAACCTTGTGCATAGTTGGATTCATTCCTTTAGCTTATTGGGAAAGTGTTAAATCACAATAGGCTAAAAAGTATCCCTAAGTGGTAATGAAAGTGCTAAAAATAAATTTAAGGAAATTCATGTGAAAACTAAATGAATTATTTACATAACCTACAAAAGGTAGTAATACAAGGTATAAGAAATTAAAACTAGTTTTTGGAATACTATTTTTTTAAGCAATTTGGAAAACTTTAAATATTTCAATTAGATGGTACTAAAAACTAATGGACACATGAGCTAATGTAATGTATATTTTATGAAATTTTTATAGATAAATAATAATTTATAAATTTTTACTAAAACTTTGTATAATACTATAAATTGTTTGCTAGCCAATCTAAATTGTTTTTTTTTTTAATTAAATTCATTTTTTTAAAACTATAGCCAATAAGGTCTAGGTTGTAATGCATCTTCTACATTTGAAAAAGGATAAATTATTTTAAATTTAAGAATGTTTTTAATATGTATATCCATTAGGAGTTTAGACATGATGTATATATAACTAATAATAATTAACTATTAAAATTATTATGAGGTAATTATTATATTTTAAGAATCTTGGGGATTTCTTGAATACATTTTTTAGTTAAAAATTGTTAGAAAACTTGATTGGCATCTAGGGTGAAGTTGAAGAAAATCTATGAAGACCTCCAAATCCATTATTTGCATAGATAAGGTCGGTTTGGAACTTTCATTTCTAATTCCAATGTTATCTCAATAAATAAATAAATAAAGGGGAAAATTTAAAAAGAAGAAAAAAATCCACCCTCTCTTAAAAATTTAACATTAATTTAATGAAAATTAATAATATACATATTATTAGATTAATCTAGATTATAAAATTTATTTTCATGACAAATAACATATATTTAAAAAACTTATAAAATTAAACTTCTAAAAATAACACATAAATGTATAATATTTATTACATTTTTCAAAATAAAAATAAAATAAAATAAATATCTAAATATAAATATCAACGTTTTCAATAACCAAATATAAATTTAGATATAAAAGTAAAAAAATTCTTTTAAATAAATGTAAAATATACAATAAAAAATAAATAAAGCAATTCTTAAATAAACATTAACTTTTATATAATAATAAAATAAATAAATTATAATTATAATTAAAATAAAATAACTCTTAAATAAATAAAATATTTTACTACCCTTTTTAAGAATGATAAAAAATCATTAAACTTTAATTGTCTTTAAATATTGACAACATTTGAAACTTTTGACTCGAGGAAAGGGTGGAGGATGGCTCTGCAAGCACTGCATGAGGTCTTTTGGTGGTTGCATGTGTAGTTGGGGGTCAGATCTGTTCTCTTCTTCTCTAAAGCTTCTTGGGGGTGGGTTTTTTTACGCTATTCGGGGGGAGGTTCTTTTCTTTTGAAGCAGGTGTGTATTCTGGGGTTGGGGGGTTGCGATCTTGGTGTCCAGTGGAGTGTGCCTTCATCGAAGGGATCTTGGTTTTATTTTGGCCTTGCTAGCTCATTTTGCGTTGTGTGCTCTTTGATGGATACTGGAGAATCTTCTAGGGTTTGTCCCAATATGGAATTCCGTTCTACTTTTGGTTCGAAACCCTCTCCACAGGGTTCGAAGATTTTTGATAATAATCTTTTCTCGGTGGAACCTGAGAAAGTCGAGATGGGCTCGGCAGGGGGGCCTAGAATTCCGAAGATTAATGGGTGCCTCGAACGGTGTAAAGAGAGGCCGAGTGTAGTCATTCCAATGGAGATGTTGGATGAAGACATTGATTATTATGCACGACATTCTCTTTATTGCAAATTCTTAGGTTTGAAAATTTCTTTGCAATTCTTGGATATGTGGGCTCAAAAGACATGGATGCCTGAGGGAGAGATGGAGATCTGCCTCCTGGAAAATAACTACTTCATGGTTACATTTGACTGCTTGGCTGATCGGAATAGGATTTTTGAAGGGGGCCAATATTTTTATAACCAGGTGGGCTTATTTATTAAGCCATGGCATGCTGGCTTCAACCCGGCAGAGGAACTTCCGAATCGGGTTCCGGTTTGGGTTCGTCTTCCAAGGCTCCCTGTGGAATGCTGGCGAGAGGATGTGTTGTGCCTATTAGCCTCGAAGCTGGGGAAACCTGTGGGTTCTTCTCAGCAAACACAATTCAAAAAGGTAATGACTTTTGCCCGGTTTTGTGTAGAAATTGATTTAAGTAAGCCATTGCCAGACTCGTTAGAAGTGAGTGCAGGAGATTATTCATGGGTGCAACAGCTGGATTATGAAACACTTCCCTTCCGTTGTCGTTTCTGTCATGAGTATGGTCACCTCCTGCGCAGATGTCCAAAGGCCAAGCCTTTGGAGGCTCATTCTTCTCAACCTTCAGCTAATCCACCTAGGGTGGATAAGGGCAAGGACCCCATTCAGGGTTCTGGTGGTAGGGAAGATGGATTTATTCCCGTTAGAGGCCGAAACAGAAATAAAGGTCATAAAAGGACTTTGAAGGACAGGCAGGAGGAGGACACCTTCAACAGGTTTGAGGTGCTAGAGGATCTTAGTCAACAGGAGGTGAACCCAGGATTTTTGGATCTAGATCATGGGACTTTGGATATTGATCAGCATGGCCCTTCGGTTGAGGCAATGCTTGCTCCCCAACAGGAGGGGGGTATGGGAGTGCCATGCTTAGATGAGGTTGGGAAAGATCCTAGTCAGGTATTGCTCAACTCAGAGGTGATTATGGCTCCGCTTACTGATGGGACTTTGGCTCTAGGGACAGATCGTCAAATGGAGGTTCAGGATGAGTTGGGTGGTAGTGCTGAGGTAGTGAAAGATAGTGTAGATAAGGTTCACCTCTTGCAAAAAGTTGGTCCGGAGGTGGGCAAGAAGAATATTAAGGCATCCTCTCAGTTGGGTGTTCTGCAAAAAGTTCTCAAGAAGGGGGGGCCGGAGAAAATTTCTAAGCTGGGAAGGAAGAAGGATGAGGAAAAGATTAAGATGATAGGGGAGACTTTGGTGGAGTCAGGGTCAGTCAAGACTCTGGATTCGCATTTTTCATGCCCCTCGAAATGATAGTTCTCTCTTGGAATGTTAGGGGCTTGAACAGTGGCCCTAGACAAAAAGCTGTTCGGGATTTGATTAGGTGTCATTCGCCTGATGTTCTTTTTTTGCAGGAGACTAAGCTCTCTGTGGAGGGTATGATGGATTTAGTTCCTAAGTTATGGGGGAATGGTGGATGCCAATGCATTGGTGCTCAAGGGTCTTCTGGCGGGGTGGCATGCTTATGGAACCCACGTAAGATTTTCCCCCTTTGGTGGGGGTCTTTTAGGTCCTCCCTTTCCATGGTGGCCTCTTGTTTTATGTCAGGGGAAATTGCTCTCTTCTCCAATGTGTATGCGCCTGTGGAGTTGCAGGGCAAGCAACTTTTGTGGTCCAACATTCATCTAGTTCGCAGCTTATTTCCCTACCATCCTTGGATTATTGGAGGTGATTTTAATGCTATCACGGAGCTTGCTGAGAAACGAGGTGGTATTGCAAGGTTGGAGGCTTCTGCTTTATTGCTCCAGGACAATATCTCTGCTTTGAATCTTGTGGATATCAAGCCTGGCAATGGTCTTTTTACTTGGAATAATAGGAGAATTGGTGATGCCTCTATTTCTGAAAGACTGGATAGATTTTTGGTGTCTAGTTTTTGGGTGGGGGACAGGTGGTTGATAAGCTCTGAAATTTTGGATGGTCGTGGTTCTGATCATTGGCCTATTAAGCTAGTGGTTGATGTGCCTCAACGGTGTGCTAGACAGACCTTTAAGTTCCAACTCATGTGGCTTAGGGATGAATCTCTTCATGTTTTGCTCCCTAGTTGGTGGGATCAGGGGAAGCCAGCATATGGCACTGCCATGTACTCTTTCTCAAAGAGGCTCCAGTATGTTAAATACAGATTGAAAAGATGGAATAGGCAGCATTTTGGTAACTTATTTCAGGAAAAGCAAAAGGCGCGAGATAATCTAGACCTAATTACCAGACAAATTCAAGATCAAGGCCTCTCAGAGGAGCTGAGTTTATTAGAGGTTGCTGCAACAAAAGAGCTTGAGGAATGGGAGTTAAGAGAAGAGATTTTTTGGAAACAAAAGTCTCGTATTGAATGGCTCCAGGCTGGGGATCGAAACACTGCTTTCTTCCATAACTCAGTTAAGGATCGGAGACAAGGTAATGCTATTTCTTCTATTCTGTTGCCTAATGGGGAATCTTTGTCCTCTTCAGCCTCTATTTCAGCTGAATGCATTCATTATTTCTCTACCCTTTTCTCTGAGGATTCGCCTCCTGCGGAGGAGGATGAAGCTAAAATTTTAGATTGTATCCCGAAGCTGGTGACTAATGAAATGAATGAATCATTGCTTGCTCCTATTACCTTGTCGGAGCTTGAGAAGGTTGTATTCCAGATGAAGAAAGGTAAAGCTCCTGGGCCTGATGGATTCCCCATTGAATTTTTTCAAGAGTTCTGGGAAGTGGTTAAATTGGACCTTTTAGAGGTTGTCCAAGAATCCTTTATACATAAACAAATGTTGAAGTCCCTAAATGCTACATTTTTAGCTCTTATTCCTAAGAAGATGGGAGCTAACTCCTTGGATTTGTTTAGGCCTATAGCTCTATGTAATGTTGTGTATAAAATTATTACTAAGTTGATCGCAGAAAGGCTGAAGCCTTGGCTTGATGACTTAATTTCTGAAGAGCAGGGGGGTTTTGTTGCTGGAAGACAGATCATGGATGGGGTAGTTATTGCTGCCGAGGCCATCCATTCTATGGAATCCTCAAAAGATAAATCTATGTTTATCAAGTTAGACATGGCTAAAGCATATGATCGTGTTAAATGGAGTTTTCTATTTAAAATCCTTGGAGCTTTTGGCTTTGCTGAGGGTTGGATTGAATGGGTTAGGAGTTGTGTCACTTCCTCCTCCTTTTCGGTGCTTATCAATGGTGAGCCCACTTGTTTGTTTGGTGCTTCTAGAGGCCTTAGGCAAGGAGATCCCCTATCTCCTTACTTATTCATCCTCCTTGCGGAAGGCCTGGGAAGACTCATTCGTGCTCAGGTTGCTAGTGGCTTGCTTCAGGGATGGAGTTGGGGAGATGGTATTCCCCCTCAGTCTCATCTGCAATTTGTAGATGATACTGCTTTGATGGGCAGGGCTAAGGTTGAGGAGGCTCTCAATTGGTGCAGTGTCTTGGATAGTTACTTGGCGGCTTCTGGGCAGCGCATAAATGAGGGGAAGTCCTTCATATATTTCTTCCACACTCCTAAAGGTATTCAAAGGAGAATTGCTGGTATCCTTCGGTTTCAGATTGGTTCGCTTCCTTTTTCCTATCTTGGAATCCCTCTTGCTGTTCGCTCTCTCCCCAAAAGGTTTTGGCAAGAGACTCTTGATAAGTTTCGAGGATTGGTCAGTCATTGGACTTGCAGGTGGCTTTCTTCAGCAGGTAGAGTGACTCTTTTAAAGTCGGTGGTCCAGGCTCTTCCTATTTATAAATGCTTTGTTCTTTCTGCTCCTTCAAGTTTTATTAGAGATTTCGAGAAATTGTCTCGTCAGTTTCTGTGGGCTGGTAATCTTCTTCATAGAAAATGGAGTCTTGTGAAGTGGGATGTTGTTTGTAGGCCAAAGCAAGAGGGGGGTCTTGGTTTACGGCGGGCTGATTTGAATGGGCAGGCCTTGGCTGCTAAGTTGTATTGGCGCTGGTGCTCTCAACAGCATATGTGTTGGGCTAAAATTCTGACCTTCAAATATTTGGGGGCAGTAGAAAGTAGGGAGGTATCAAGGTTTAGTATGGAGGGGAAAGGCTCTGTGATCTGGAGTACCCTTAAACGTGGTGCCAAGTTGGTTAAACAGGGACTTTTTTGGATTTGTAATGGGGGTCGAGATGCTCTTTTCTGGTATGATTCTTGGGATGGATACCCACCCATTGTGTCATCTCATCCCCATCTCCAAGATTTGTGCCAGATTTTTGTGGAGGCGGGTTGGAGTCATGTGGCAGATTTTAAATCTCAACAATCTTTGGGTCAAATTTCTGTGTCTAGGTGGAAGAGCCCCTTGGATTGGCCTCCTGGTGGTGCAGTGGAGGATCGTCAAGAGCTTGCTAAGATTTTATCGAGTCGTGTCTGTAATTCTCTCCAAGGGGTTGATGTGCTTGCTTGGGGTCCTGACTTGAAAGGAAAATTTTCGGTTGCCTCTGGTTATCAGGTTTTGGATAAACAGGTCTTTGGAAGCTCCCAGGTTTCTTGGTGGAAGCATGCTTGGAATAAATTTGCTTGGCCTAAGTGTAATTTTTTCTCTTGGCTCGTGGTTCAAGGTAAGTGTCTTACTTGGGATAATCTTTGCAAACGTGGGTTCCAGGGCCCCTCCATGTGCATTCTATGTGGTCAGCATGATGAATGCTTATCACATCTCTTTTTTCAGTGTTCTTTTGTTAAGACTATCTGGCATCACTGGTGGAATCTTTGGAGCTTACCGTGTTGCCATGTCTCTTCTTTGGAGGATTTTTGGAAGAGACAGGGTTCTTCTCCTGCTAAAACCTCTTTTCTTAAAATTGCTTGGAGCATTGGTCCTAGTTTGATTGTTTGGAAAATTTGGTTGGAACGTAACAGAAGAATATTCTTGGATAAAAAATTGCTCGTGGGGCAACTTTGGAGGCGAATTCTTGGGGCTTTGCTGGAGACTTTGACTGCAAAGTGTGACCTGTCTGTGCCGATTGATCCTGGGGACTTGGGTGTTGTAAATTCCCTGGGTCTTGCCACAGGGGAGAAGTGTATTTTGAGCAAAGTGCATCGTAGGCGTGGGCGTGAGAGGGTTGCTCGTGAGGGCTTTTGGTGCCCACCTGCTCTAGGGGAGTTGAAAATTAATACAGATGGGTCATCTAGGGGTAACCCTGGGCATGCTGGGGTTGGTGGTATTGGTAGAGATAGCCTTGGAGTGGTGGTTTTCTTCTTTTCTATGTATCGTGGTTTGCAAACTAATAATCTTATGGAGGCAAGCGCTATTCTCTTGGTGATTGAGCGTGCGGTTTCCCTTGGATGGCGGCGGATTGTTTGTGAAGCTGATTCTCAGGTGGTTATTGATATGTTGAATAATCAAAATGTGGAGGATGTGAATTGGCAGCTAGCTATGGTTGTCAAACAGATTATTTCTCTGTGCTCTACCTTGGAGTCCATTGTTTTCTGCCATATTCCACGGGAGTGGAATAGGGTGGCTGATGGGCTGGCTAGATGGGCGTCGGAAAAGACTGATTCTTGGTCTGTGGATGATTGGAGCAATCTCCCTGTTGATATGGCCCCTGTTCTTGAGGAGTGGGTTGCTGAGGATATGAGGTGCTTCTTGGGTGTGAATTAATTCTTGTTGTTTTTGGCCCCTTGTGGCTTCCTTCTTTGAACTTTGTATTGCTGTTATGATTCAATAAAGTTTTTACCCTCTTTTTAAATAAAAAAAATATTGACAACATTTCATAAACATTCAAAATTTCAATTATTTAAAACACTAAATAAATCTTTACATTTCATAAAGATTAAAGATAATATTTTGATTATGTCAAAATAATATTTTTATGTCGAGAGGCGTTTCTAAGTGCAATCACATGTTTGTGTTGGAAGAATAAAGAAGAACATCCTATTATACAACTTTTGTATTGTCATTGATGTCACCATGTTATATGAGTTGCAACTGTAAGTTCAAGTTCTAGTTTGATCTAGTATTCTGAACCGGTATGTAGTTACTATCCTCTAGTATTTTGGTATAAATCCTTCGCTGATGATTATTGTTGCTTGCAATTTTTAGAAATGGTTTTTTGAATGTTGGAAGGCTATATGTTCAGAATCACACGTGCACAGGTGCTTGTATGGTGAATCGACATCATTATGTGGTTGCTTTTTGCTATTAGGTCTATCTTTGGCCGACCTAATGGATAGTTGGTGTTATGGTGAATTAATTTTGTGTTGCAGATGTATGCGTGACCTATCTTAGATCCATGCTAACATATTGTAGCATGCTACATGATTGAATTGTTTTTCGAAAGATTTTGTACATGCTTAAAGTTGACAGTTGAGTTTTGGTGAATAAGGGTTGCATCTAATTAGGAAGACCCAATTGATGCTAGCGGATGTATTAGATATATATATTGGATAGTTTTTTCATTGATGATGCAAAGTTGATAATGTGAAAAGTGTGAAGAGAGATAAGTGTGTGAAGATGATGAAGTGTGTTAAGCCAATTTACTGAGCATGAAAGGAACTAAATCAAAACTTGTTAGGTGTAACTTTATCAATTCATTTTATGGTTGTTAGACATTTTGTCATTGCATCTTGATAGGCATTGAGACTCCCATTTTGGATAGTGAATCTTGGCAGCGAGCCACCCTTTTGTAATATCTTATAACTATGGAAAATACCTCCTACTTATTAATCTTATAACCGGTTATGCTATATTGTGAGCTAACCCTCACTGTGGTTTTTCCTATTTTGGGTTTTCCACGTAAAAATCTTGGTGTTCATGTGTCGTGTGCTTTCATGTTCTGTTAATGCTCTTGTTTATCTTTATTGTTATATGCATTGGAGTAATTGGATGGTGTTTATTTAATAAGTTTAAGAAAATATTGATTCACCCCCCCTCTCAGTATCTTGGGTATTCAACAATTGGTATTAGAGCTTGGTTCCTCCAAAGAAGCCTAAAAGCTTGAGGAATCGATCCTGGAGATTGAACAAATGGATGATAATGAAGAACTCTAGACTGTTATTGAAGATCTTGACAAGGTTGAAAATTAAAATATAGATTTGAAAGAAAACATTGATGAGGTAAATCAATGCATCCGAAAATTGAAAGAGAAATTGAAGAAATTCAAAGAAAGACATAGAGAAGCGTGTGAGCAATTGAAAAAATCTAATGAAGAGGTTACCAAATTGAAGGTGCAAGTGGAGGAAAAGAAAAGAATTGAAGATTGTCTAAATACAAAGGTGCAAAGAAAGACTAATGAATGCACAAGGCTTGATGTAACACCTGCCACAGAACCCTAGAGAATGTCATGCACATAACAGAAGTGAACAATTTTTTTTTTTCTTAAAAGTGTAATCAAACAAGTAAAGTAAACTACACTAACACATACATTCTCTAAGGTACATGACGACGCTACTTACAAACCCCATTACTAACAAAAGTTACTAAATATCACATAAGATTATTACTCAAGAATTAAAGATCATACATCAATTAACATTAAAATGCATCACATAAAATATAAAGTACAATAATGATCTATTCACACATTGTATCCATTCAATAATACAATTACAACTCTCATTTCCAAATGAGATAGTTTATACAAAATTATTACAATTACAAATTACAAAGATTCTCCTCGAATACAATTGAGGAGTGATACAAATACAAGGTATCCAATAGATACAAGAGTGACATAAGAGATTTAAAAAATTCAAAGGTACACATGAGCTCTTCAACAAGAAGTACCTGCCATCACAAACAAGAATTGGGGACCTGACGGTGTAAGGTGCACGTTCCACCCAACCATGTGGTACCCGAAGGACCAACCCCCGTGCTAGGAGATAGTCAAAGAGTTTCCTAGGAAAAACCTACAACCTCTAGACATAGGAAAAAAAATATTAAAATACACAAGAGCAATTCTAACATGATGGTTACAATGCTTCTAGATAACACTGATCAACTGCACAATACAACAAACTAACTCACAGTTGTCATAGGATGAGTGTCACACATAATTTTCTATGAGTTACCCTGGCTCAACCTTCCTAGGCTACCAGACCCCATCCTAGGTTACCCTGGCTTGCCTCTACCGGCCGCTGGACCCCCATACAAACTATGCTTCTTGTCTCATCTCAAGCCTTAACAAGTGCATGAGTCCCAAGAGAGACATTCATTATCTTAATTAGTCTAAAATTTTTGCATTAATTTTTTTAAGTTATCACTTAGTTAAACCCTAAGTGAGTTATCTTGGCGCCCCTTTGTGTGTCGAACCCCCAAAAAGAGCCACTCTCCTACTGACAACACACGATTTAAATGCACAATACCATGGGTAGACTAGATGCACAAAATTGATAACAAATATCAACCTTAAGACATAAAGATCTTTTCTATTTCTATTCAAGATGGATTTCTCATTGTAACAATATTCTATTTTCTTCTTTCTAATTTGGCAATGAGCCAATGGTAGTCAGCCATTCTAGATAGTGAGCCTATAGTATTCAGTGTTACAATTACTTTACATTAAGAGCTAATCCTCACCATGGTTTTTCCCTTGGGTTTTCTATGTAAATCTAGTGCTTTCATGTGTATGGATGTGTTTGCATTACTATTTCCCATGTTTATACTTTACTAATGCATGATAATGATTTAATGGTTGTTAAGGGTTTAAGGACTAATGTAGATATGAATGTTAATGAGGGTTTTGATGTTCTAATGTACAACTAATTCACCCCCCCTCTCAGTTTTCTTGTGCATTCAACAATTGGTATCAGATCAAGGTTCCTTAGAATAAATCTTAACCACTTGAGGTAGATCTGGGATGACACACAAGGAGGATCCTCTATTTGATGGATCATATTATACATTTTGGAAGACCAGGATGAAAGGTTTCCTTATTTCTCTAGGTTTTAGAGTTTCGAATTTTGTTGAAACTAGATATTCAATGCCTACAAATTGTCTAATTACTGATTATTATATCAAGGGATATGAGAACAATGGCAAAGCAAGGTATTCTATTTTGATTGGTTTTTCTAATTCAAAACTTGTGAAAGTTATGAGTCTCAAAATTGCTGTTGAGATCTGGAAAAATTTGGAAAGTATCTATGAAGGAGATGATAAGGTCAAGCAAGTAAAGATGCAAAATCTAAAGACTAAGTTTGAAAGCCTAAGGATGACATAAGATGAAGATATTAGAGGCTACATGCACAAAGTGGATGAATTTTTCAATTTTATCAAAGGCCTTGGTAGAAAACTTGAAGAATATGAGGTGGTAAAGAGGGTATTAAGAACTCTTGCTAAACCTTATAGTCATAAGGTTTCTGCTATTGAAGAAGCTTAGAACTTAGATCATTATTCTAGAGATCAGTTGCTTGGTGCTTTAAGTATTTTGAATTGAGAGATTTTGGTCCAAGTGATTCAAGAAAAGAGACCACTTTTAAAGTTGGAGAAGCAAAGAAGAATGAGGAATCTGATCCAAATGAGTTTTGATAAGCTAGAAGAAAACTTTGTGGGGAGATTGAAAAAAAGGCACTGGAAAATATGTAGGTAAGTTACCTTTCAAATATTTCAATTGTGGAAAGATGGGTCATTATACTTCAAGATGTCTAGTCAAAGCTTCAAACAATAGATTGGGAGAGAATAAAGGTAAATCAATTAAGAGAAGTTATTATGTTAAATAATATGCTAGTATATCTGATGATGAATCTGACTACCCTGATGACGAGGATAATGGATGCTTGTTCATGGCTCTAAATGATGGAACTAATTCTGCTAACTCTAAGAGATGTATGAAAGAAGTTGCTCTAGAAGCAGGTCATAATGGAACTATGGTGACTACCTTTCATGCTAGAGAGGAAAAAAACTACTGGATTGTTGACAGTGGATGCTCAAATCACATGATAGCTAATAAGAGAGTTTTTTTTAAGCTTGAGATTTTGAAGGAGGTCTTGTTAAGTTTGGAGATGATACATCTATTAAGATATGTGGAAAAGGTTTGATCAATTTTGATGGCAAGGATAATACAAATGATGTTCTTTATGTAAAACAAGTCCTATACTTTATGATTCATTTCCGTAAAAATTGTGAATGATGACCTTTAACCTTGTGATGCTTACAAAATGATTGCTTGTTAAATAAAATTTTGGAAGAACTCTACTAGGTCTAATGGATGAACAAGAGGAAGAGTGATCAAATTAGTATTCAACAAACCTTAGAGCACATGGTCTAGATGGCTAGTCAAACTTATAAAATTTTAACTAGATTTAAATTGAAAGAAAGATCATTTAGAGCAATAGCCACTTGATTAGTACTAGTTTTGGTTTCTTTCATATCATTACTATTTTAAAATTTATTAAATATTTAAAATTTAAAGGGGAAAGAAGGCATGGAAAATGTATGTTAGGATCCAAATTTCAAACCATTGGTAGTAGGTAACTTGAGTTTAACATTCTTAACATGAATGTAAAGGTCGATGAAAATTTATAATTATTCGTGTACATTTATTATCTTAGATAAAAGGTAATAGTCATTTAACAAATTTACCCTTCAATTGTTTTATAAAGATGGTATTTTTTTTGCACAAAGGGATTTAAATCCCATGAATACTCATTTAGGTAATCATTGGACTCTTATGTCCACTCAAATAGATCCAAAATATTAGTTTATGTGCATATATTCAATGAGAAGTGGTGAAAATTTGTAGCTATCTAATTAAATGAATACCACTCAAATAGATAGAACACTCATCATTTGAGAGACATGCAAGGATTCAATTATTTTAGGTTTAGATAGTGCTAAGATCCAAAGAATAGAACCACTAAATAGCATAGTCTCTAAGAGTCTGAGGGAATAACTTAGCCACTATCTTATGATAATAAGAATAGTCTAAGAAGATTATGTATTAAAGACTTATAAATGAGTATTGGAGTCACATTTACCACACTAGAGGATAAAGAAAGATGCAAAAAAATTAATGAGTGGTGGATAAGTTACAAATGTGAGAAGGGTATGAGGTTCTAAAGAGTATTTAATAGCATCCTTCTCACTAGGCATGAAATAAACTTTCATTTTAACATTATCTAACTTTTTGAAAAGTGAATCTAGGTTGTAGGTGGGGTTGTTGGAAGTAGGAACATGATTTATGGGTTTCACACTAGAAACAATAACATGGGAAGATAAAAATCAATGGAAGAAAATGGGTGGATATCTAATGAGGAAAACATATCATGTAAAGAGCTAGAAGAAGTCATTCCATAACCAATTCCATGAAGAATGTGTGCATTGAAAGGAACTCTAATCAATAGATTGTGGAGGGATTAGAGGTGTAGCATTAGTAAGCTCTTGGATGAGTAATTATCCTATGAGAGAAAAAATGTGCTTGTCTACATGTATATCATGATCAAATTTATATTTCTATACATTAACTATGGTTAGTCATTAAATATAATTCCTAAGGTAACATGTAAAACACTTCATGTATCAAATCAACACATAACATGTAATAAAAAAAGGTTAGATTAGCTTTAAATACACATTTGAAAACTAAAATTTATGATTTATTTTGATATATCATGAAATTGATTCAAATTGAATCTTACAAACTAAAGATCTAATTCAAAATAAAAGAAATAGAAATTAAAAATCTAGATTAATACATCAAAATAAATAAAAATAAAATCAAACAAGATTCAAATAATGTACATATTCTTAATAAAAATCAAAACATTTATACTATTATTCTTGACGTTTTGTTTGACCCATTCAAACTATTAGTCGCTTGGAAAATCATAACCCTGCTTATTAGTGGATAGACTGTTTTTGGATTTTGCAAAGTCGTTGATGGAAAATATGGAAAGACATATGTGAGGGAAGTAGCTTAGAAAATGATCACTTGTTTCCTTCCATGTGAAAACGTAGTTTTTCCATTGAACTTTTTCTACAAATCTTCCATCTCGTGCATAGAATTCTCCATCACAAATATCACCTTTGAAAAGTTGTAAAAGATTGAGATATGGATTTTGAAGGTTTAATTATATTAAGATATTATTTTATTGGTAATATTTATTTGGATGTTTTCTATAGTAATTATCAAGAAAAATATTATAAGGGGGATTAATGATGATGTTCTATTTTATATTCTTTTCTAACAATTCAAGCTTATGTGATTTATAAATCTATGTCAGACTTAATAGTATTTCTGCCTTTCCAAAGATGCGTATAGAATAGGTTATATAATTGAGTTTTCAATTATTTAATGATAATGTTATTTCTCAACAAAACATTGAGTGTTCCTCGATTCAAATTGATGGATGGTTTATTAATTCTTTGTTTCAAACAATGAGAGCATTTGTATTTTGTCAAGTAGGATGACTTCTATTTATGTCTGACTAATAAGTTAATCATGCAACATGCATTGCCATCTTTTCATGTTCTAGATTAAAAAATAAGTGAAAATTTACTTTTTTTTAGTAACTATATTTGTGTTTTGTAATTTGAGTCGTAATATTTTTTTACTTCTTTATGTTAGATTAACTTGTGATATTAATCATATATCATTTTTATAATACAATTACCTAGGAGATATTAGATTTAAAAGGAAGATAGTAGAATTTATTTATTTATTATTAACAATAACATGTCATTTGAACTTTCCACTTTCTCTTAAATATAAATTTAAAAGGTTTACTAGTGAGTTGATAAAACATGAATCATCTAGAGAAAATGATAGTATTACAAAAGAAGCATTTTTTTTTGTAATCCTTATATTTTCTATTATATTTAGGAGCTTAAGGTTATATTTTTCTTTCCTATAAAACTAACATTGTGTTTACTTCTCTTTCTCCATACTTGTTTATTATGGTTGTTGAAGTGCTTGGTAGGAACTTTTTATCCTTACTTCACTCGGGGAAGATTCAGGGAATTAGAGCTGCCTCCACCCTCCCCCACTCTGTTCTTTAGCAATTTGTGGATGATACCTTCCTTTTTGGAAATTCTTCTATGGTCAAAGCTAGAGTGTGGAAGTGCCTCCTTTAGAATTATGTCAATGCCTCTAGGAAATGTATAAATTATAACAAAAGTAATACCTATTTTTTCAATATGAAAGTTGATCTTCAAGCTAAGATTTTAGCTATCCTGGGTTGTCAAACTGCTACTCTTTTGGGGACTTACCTTGGTCTATCCCCCACTATCAAGGAGGTTACTCACAACTTCTGGAACGATATTTTAGACAAAATGCAAAGGAAACTTGCTGGTTGGAAAGGTAAACTCCATAGTAATGTTGGAAAATTACAACTCCTCAAGGCCTCCCTCCAAGGGATCCTAGTCTACTTCCTCTCTCTCTTCAAGATTTTGGGCTCCATGGCTGAAAAAATTGAAAGAATCCAAAGAACTTTCCTTTGGATGAGTGTTGAAGAGAAGAAAAGGCTCACCCTTGTGAGCTGGGATACTGTTTGCCATCCTAAAAATCAAGGGGGTCTTGGGATGAGGAAGATCACGAATTTAAAAAAATCTCTCATCACTAAAGTTGGTTGGAATCTAGTGTTGGGAAAGGTTGAATGGTGTAATATCATGAAGGCTAAATAACTGAACCATGGATGCTTCTCTAGGGCCCTTGATTAGATGGGCCTCCCATTTGGGTCAAAAATTTGGAATAATATTGTGAAATGAAGATCTTTATTGAAGGAAGGTATTAGATGGAAAATTGGGAATGGGAGATCAATAAGATTCTAGGAGGATTACTGGCTTGGGGGTAGACCCATGGTTGATAGTAATTTCAATATTTTGTGGGAGCATGCTAAAGATTATATTAGTATTCATATTGCTGACTATACTTCACCCAATTACAAATGGAAAACTCTGCATTTGAGTTTCTTGGATAGGCTTGACCTTCTCCCTAAGGTTGTGGAGCTCTAAGATCTTCTAAATAAGGCGAGACTTCCTCTCTTTCCTAGGGAGGATAGGGTCTTCTATAAAAAGAATCAGTCAGGGGTGTTCATTGTCAAGTTTGCTTACCATCTGATGCTTAAGTTTGATGGTGATGAACTCTCAGCTAATCCCCAAAATCAACTTCTTTTGGTGGGCCTCCATTCATGGAAAAATTCTAACTATTGATAACCTTGTCAAAAGGGGCTTCCAATTTACCAATAGGTGCACCCTCTACAAATCGGAGGAGACAATTTCTCACCTCTTTATCCACTATCAATTTGCTTCCCAAGTTTGGAAAAATGTCTGACAAAAGTTCAACATCCATTGGGTCTAGAAACATACATCAATTCGTCCTTAATTAGAGGTGTCCCTCTAAACACCCTTTAATAAGGCAACTGTAGCATCTCATTCCACCTCACATTTGTTGGTGTATGTGGAAAGAAAGGAATAACAATAATTTTAGAGAAAAGGAGAATAGCGTGGATAGTCTATTGATAATCTTCAATAAACTCCTTTTGGATAACATTTCAGTCTACTAGTGGAAGACCCCTAGTTTCCCTCCAATGAAATGGGATAAAAATATTGCCACAATCTGGAAATTTCCTAGTGATTTCAAGAAGTTTGATAACTCCAAGAAAATTGTTAGGAGCAACACAAAATGGAAAACTCCAAAACCACCCTGGTTCAAACTGAATTTTGATGGTGCGGCTAGAGGTGGGAAGTGGCTAGAGGTGGTATCATCAGAGACCATGATGGTTGTTTAGCTGTTTCCTACTCAGGGAACCCATTGGATCTCACTAGCAATCATGCAAAAAGTATGGCTCTCCTATGGGGCCTCAAAATTGCACTGTCAATCGACGTTAAATCCATGGAAATTAAGGGTGACTCACAACTGATTGTGGAAGCCATGAAAGGAACGATGAGTGTTGGTTGGTCCATCCAAGGGATAATCAAGTAAATTCACTCTTCTTTTGGGGCTTGAGGAGTTCACTATTCAACATGTCTACAAGGAAGGAAATGAGGTTGTTGACAGTCTGGCTATTGGGCTTGATTAGGAAGGGCTATGGTGCTAGAGGAAAGAATAGTCTTTACCCCCTTCAGCTATGGCACTTCTAAGAAAGGATCTTAACAATATTCATCATGAATCCTAAAATATTTCTCCTTAACTTAGTATGGCTATTACTAACTTTTTTTAGTAATGTTGGCAAGAGTTTTTATTTGAATAATTGGTTGTTGTGCAGGAAGATTACGGGGGAGATTTTGCCATGTGATGTGTATGGCCTCTTTTGCTTTGCTGTTAGGACTCATCTTTTTGTTCCTAAGGACCAATGGGTCATCATTTTTTTGTTCCTAATGACCGATGGGGTAATTATTTTTGAACCCTCTTGAAATCTGTGATGATTTTTTCTACCTTGCAGATTTTGTTCAATTTTTTGAGTTGTCCAGATTTATTGCCACTATCATTTCTCTTCATGTCCTAGAATTTTCGTATTAGACTACTATGTTGGCCAAGGGAAATGGCATTTATTTATTTTTGTTACAGCCTTACAAGTTACCTTTTTCCGACCATTTCTATGTGGTTGTTTCTAGAATTGGCTTTCACTATATTTGCTTTGGGCTACCTTTCACTATTTTGGCTTTCTACGATTTTTATGCTAGCACGATGGGTGGGGACTGCATGTGTGTGGAGCTGGATAAGTGCAATGAATGGAAGGAAGATGCCACCATTTGGAATATTTTTAAGGAGGGTGAAATTTCACAGTATATGGAATCCATGACTAGACACGATGAGGGTCTATCCAAATAATTTGTCACCTCTTGGAATGCCAGAAAGGTCACCATTGGTGGTATTTCCTTTGAAATCAATGAGCAGGTCATTGCTAGTGCCATAGGTCTTCCTCTAGATGGGCGTACTTGGAAGAAAACCACCAAATTTTTTGACCAAACTAGCCTCAACCTGTTCTTCCAAGGTGACGAGCAACATGTTAAGCTACATGGAGGCTACGACTGTGAGGCGCTTCCTGAGCCATGGGACAAAATTTGTATGGTGGTGATGAAATATTTCACTCTCAAAGGAAGGTACGATGTGTATTACTACTACCACTTTAATTTCCTCTATCACCTTAGGAATCACCATAATATGTTCATTTCATTCTTTCTCATTCATTCTCTTGAAAGTAATGTGAGTGATGCGGTTGAAGCCATGAATTCAAACAAAAATTTCACCATTCCCCACCAAGGGCTTATGTCCAAGCTTTACTATTTTCACCTAGCCCTCTACCCTCCTCGACCCATCACTGTTGAAGATGCTCCTTGACCCATTGCTATGGAAGAGGCTTAGGTTTCATCTGCTCCCTCATCTACTACCATTATACCCCTGGCCCTAGCAAGAAAAAATGTATCAAAAACCCTACTTTGAAAGCTTCTTTCAAGGACACATCCCCATTTCAGGGGCCTACGATGAAGAGTAAAGATAAAAAATGTATAGCCCCCACCTTGAGAACTAAGGCAAAGCCTCCAAGAATACAAAATTTTGGCTCCAATAGATTGACTCTAACATTGAGATCACCGAGGAGACTAATACCCCTCGCAGGTCAAATAGATTGGTAATCAAGCAAGAAAAAGGGAAAAAAATTAAAGAGTCCTTGGATTTTGATATTGTGAATGGGAGTGAGAGTAAGAGCCAGGAGGAGAAGGAGGTGGGGGAGGAGGCTCTTTCGGTTTCGACTAGTAGCTCCTCCCATGTTTCTGAAAGCCTGAAAAGGGGTCTGACTATCATTAAACTCAAGGAGGTCAAGTCTTGGGCCTCGAATGTTGTTGAAGGTAAGGCTCGCATGGTGGAAGCCTATAGTAAATAGGATGTCATTTGGGAGGAGGTGGACAACTTGAAAAACAAAGTCGAGAGTTTGGAAAAAAGGTTGCAGGAGGTTACGCGCTTTGCTTTGAAGATCATGCACAAGTTTGCCACTACATTATGTTTGTTGCAAAAGGACATGTCTATGGATGATGTGGAGGAAGACACCAGTAACAAGGAACTACTTAAGTTCCTAGCTAAAGATTGGGCTACCATAACTCTTGTTAAACCATGCAATGGGAAAAAGGATTAGTTCTTTGGGGGTTTTATTTTTTTCTAAGACTGGCTGAATCAACCTTCAATTTTTTTTATTCTACTAAAGACACTGAAATATGTTTATCTTACTCTATGACTGGTATGACCCTTGGTGGTCTATGGCTATGACTATTTTAAATCATGCTTTCATGATGGTTATTTCTAGTAGTTTAGTTCGTATATGCATGTTTTTTGGTTGTTTTTCATTTGATTTGTTTGGGGTGATGGCCCTATTTTTTTAACCTGTTGTCACTATGTTGTTTGTGTTACTCTATTGTGGATGGCCAGAGGTTCCTTGTACTAAACGAGCAACACCCTTGTTTTGTTGCTTTTAATATCAAAAACATTAGGTTTTCTTGTTAAATTCAAAAAAACAATTGATAAATGTCGATTTTTTATGGTTAAGATAAGGGTTGGGATCCAAATTTATTTCTTGCATTTAATTTTCTATGTAATTAGTTTTAATTTTTCAATAAATCAATTCTTATGGGAGTCACACTCATAGATAGATAGAGAGAAAGATATTTTCAATTAATCAATTATCAAGAGACACGCACATAGATAGTAGGTAGAGACAGAATCCTACATGAAAGGTGTGAAAAGGAAAAATTGTGACACATGTCACATGGGCACTCCATTGGGAAAAGATAATTTTCTAGACCTCTAAAATAGGTGCCATGATGCCATGTGACAATTTGTTTTAGAAGCAAGCATCAATAGGGTCCACTTATGCAAGCATTTATCTCTATGGAAAAGTGGAAGCAAGGAAAGGTGGCACTTGTCACTTGGGCACTCATTTTAAGCATTGTGAATTATGAAACCTCTAGTATGTGTGTCATGATGCCATGTGGCATCATTTTGACTTGTTGACTAAAGCTTTAAAGGGAATTTTTCTTAATAAAGACTGAGTTATCATTGGGAGTGATTAGGAGTTGTGGGTGAGTTCTAAATTGTTAGTTGATTTGATTTTCTCTATGGGATGCATAGTATGCAAGGTTGCTTGATTTTTGGAGCTACAAGCCTTGCATGTGAGTGTGTGTTGTTGCATATACATGCATGTTTGATAGGTTTCTAATTAGGTCACTTGGGACTCATGCATGTTGTTAGTTTCAGTTTGCATGCTTGCAGATACTATGGGATTGACACATGGAAATGTTTAATGCCCATGTATGAGAAGTATATATTGGTACCTTAGTGCATTTATTGTATGTTGAGAGATTATAATTTTTGAGATGTTCTGCTCATAAATTCACTCTAGGACTTGTATCACAATGAATCAACACCTGCAAGAGCATATACTTTGAATATTGTATTGTAACAATTTATTATAGTAATACAAATGATTTGTGCTTTGGTGAGTGGTTTTTTCATAAAAGGGTTTTCCCATGTAAATGTTGTGTCAAGTGTGGTTTAATGCTCTAAATATTAAAATAACTAATTGTGTGTGCATTCTTAAATGAAACTATGAATGTTAAAGGATTTGAAACAAAAAAATTTAACTATCTCCTAATTGATTTGCATTAGGGAAGCATTTTTGCACTTGGCTTTCCTTTTAGTTGGTATCAAAGCCTAGTTAGCTTTGTTATCCTTGTTGGGTTTGAAGGTTTTTCTTGCTTCTCTAGATTCAATTGGATTTCTTGCAAAGAGAGCTTTATAATCTTGTTATAGGTTTAAGATGGCAAGCACATTTGAAAGAATAGAGATGGAGAAATTTAATAGTGCCAATTTTGAGTTGTGGAAACTCAAAATGGAGGATATGCTCATAGATAGAGATCTTGTAATGCCTCTCATGTTGTTGTCATTGTTCTGATACTATTTTCATGTTTTGTTGTTTACTGTGAGACTGTGTCGGTTGTTGCTCACCAGTTTACTTTGGTTGGTGTACAATTAGTTTACTTGGATGATTATGATACTCTCTTTTCTAATGTTGATGATATGATGATACAAGGTTTTTGGATTCAACTAGTTATGTTTATCATCTGGATATAGTATTGTGTTGTTATACAATTGATTAATGCTTGCTTCATGATATTTATGATGATGTGTTATTGTTGGATTCTGGTGAGAGGAAATTGTAGCATTGCTCGTTAATGAGTTCCCTTCTATGTTGCAACTTCCTCTCATGGTGTGCTTGTGATTGGATATATATATTGCTTGAAATTTGGTTTGATGCAGGATGCAAGTATCATGCATTGACTCCACTTGCACTGTCAAGTTTGAGCGTGCCCTACAAGCCATATGGGTATGACATGGAAAAATAGAGTTGACAAGAAAGTTCCCTTGTCCTAGTTCGTCAACTCGTCATTGTGTTTGACGATGTTGTATGTTTGCAACCCCATTTCTATTTTGTTATCGTTTCATTATGAGTCGTGTAGTTTTAATTGTTTAATGGTGTTCTATTTATTTGATATAGTGATGTTCATGGTGTTCAGCTTATTATTGGTTGTTCAATTAATTGGTTTGATTTGATGGCGTTCATAAGTATGACGTGATTTAATTAAATTATTAAAGTATATTATTAAATAAAATTCATTAATTAATTATTGAATTAATTTGTAAGTTATAGTGTGTTGATAATATATATATTGTTATTTTAATTAATGAGGAATATTTTAATGTAATATAATGGATTATTACTCCATTTAGTAATAATGTTTATTTTTAATTTAAAATATTATGGATAATGTCGTTTAAATAAATTATTAATTGGAATTTAAATGGAAAATTTAGAGATAAAGCTAAATCATAAAAAAGTAATTAAAAAGAGAATTAATGCGAAAATATTTGGCATGCAAGTGCATGCCTAGGCTTGAACTGAAAATGTGAAGGTAACTTGCCATTTTTTGTGGTTTTAAGGATTTATCATTTGATTTTTATTTTTGAAAACAAAGGTAATTCCTTTAATTGGAAATTGGAAAAAAAAACAAAGAGAGAGAGAAGATTTTAGTTATTCAAGAAGTCTCTGAAAATTATTATGGGTCATTTTAAAAGAATAAAAATACAGATTTGGTTTTGGATTTGGAATTGATTTTTCCTAGAGAACAAATTCAAGGACTACGGAAGGAAATATTGTCTTAACACTTCGTCTCCAATTTTCTGACAAAGAATCCAGGTTGGTCTTTTGAATTTCTTTATATGTATTTTGACTTTTAAGTCTAGCATTGGAAATCCATTTTTCATGTTTGATATTGATCTATGTAATGTCTTAAAATTACTCTACATTATTCTCCTTCATTCTATTTGATTTTATGCATTAAAGTTGTTGTTTTGAAGAAAAAAAATTGATATTCTCCTATAACATGGGCATTGCATGGTATTTGTTAAGCGTTTGGTTTTACATGCCTTTAGCACCATGTTGCCTAGTGTTAGGAAATGGATCATTTTTTGTTTCTTTTTCTGAGAGAATAGAATCGGCTGCATATTGAATTGGGGGCATAGATCATAGGTTGGAATCTTCATTGCTTGACTATTTAGGAAACTCTTATCATACAAATCTAGACTTAGTTCTTTTACCAATTGTTAATCATAAGCATGCTTATCATTATACATAGCTTTGTATAGGTTTTTCCAATCGTTTGCATGGCACCCAACATATAGTGCCCAACGTATAGCTTAGGATTTACTTTCCTTTTAATCACACTGCCTTGTATTGTATGGGTCAATCCTTTGAAAGAAGTTCGCTAAAATATGTTTCAATCTTGGCTAGAATGTGAACCATCTTCCTCTTAGTTCTCTGGCCCATCATTCTCCTCATGGTGTGGCATTCCCTTTGTTTGTTGGAAATTTCATTGGCCTTAGCCCCTACGCATGAGTTAGCACAAGCTTTGGTTTACCTGATAGCTTCCTTTCTTCCCAAGGTCATGACTCTTGCCTTTAGCTTGCTTTGTTTGCCTCCCCATATAGCTGAATGGTCTTGTGTAACTCTTCATTTTTGCAATATTTTAATTTAGTGGTATTAAATACTATGTATGGAGTCAACTATTATGGCGTCCTTTTTTTCAAGGCTATGATCCTGTTGTTGGTCTGTAGAATTAACATTTATTGTTTCTATTTTTGGTGAATATATATGTTTGTTGGGTCTGAGTCATTTATGCTTGAGAGGGAGGGATAGTGGTTGTTGTAGATGCCTATATCATGGTGCCAACACCTTTCCTCATTCAATCTACCAATGCCCTGTCCTTAGTTCTAGCATTTGGCTTATGTGGATTCTAAATTAGCATCTTTATGGTTGCATATGTTGTGGAATCGATATGTACATACGTTGTTTAATATGTAACAACATTTTTTATTATTTTAATATGAAGAATGCTATTTATAATAGTCATACCATTCGATCCTATATATGTGTGTGTATGTGTGTAGTTTCTTATATTTGGTTTGTATATATACTCATTGTTTTATGACAGCATGATATATTAAAATTTAATGTATATATATATTAACATAAAAGAGGGGTAAAAATTTATTAAAATAGGAGAAAATTACAGAGCAAAGTCATTACATAGCCTTATCAAGCTCCACCAAATGGTCCAACTGTTGAGAAAAATCTGGGGGTAATTAACCCCAATCAACCAAATTCCAATCATGAATATAATCAGAAGCCCATTTAGCCAAACAATCAGCAACACCATTCCACTCCCTAGGAATATGAGTGAAAGTAACAAACTCAAGAGAGACACAAAGATTGAGAATTTGTTCAATAATCAAAGCTAGATGCCAACTAACATCATCTAACCTCCACCTATTCAACAAGTTCACCACAACCTGGGAATCAGATTCACATATAATCCTACGCCACCCCAACTGATTGCCACGCTCCACAGCTAGTAAAATTGCCTGAGCCTCCATAATATTATTAGTATGAAGACCCTTATAAATAGAGAAAATAAATTGAACATCCCAAGAACTATCTCAATCAACACCACCAATTCCAACCTGTTGCGCATAAGTTGTCATTGCGAAGGAGGAAGATGAAAGTGGTTGAAACAACCAACATCAGAAGGAGCAATCAAATTAGTTAAATCACATTTGGTCGCGATCGTTTCTCCCAAAGAATGCAAAATTGTCCACCACAAGCGAGGGGCCCCCATCATGACATCCTGAAAAATTCGACGATTCCTCTCCAACCAAAGATTCCAAATAATGAAGGATGGGCCAATTGCCCAAGTAGCTTGAAGAAAAGAAGTTGAAACAAGGGCCCTACTCCCCCAATCCACAAACTTAGCCAAAGAGGAAATATGCCTACAAGGCATATTCCACACCCGCCACCAAAGATGCCAAATCTCCTAAGCATAGGAACATTGGAGGAAGAGATGAGAAGCACACTCCTCAGCCTCACGACACAACACACAAAAAGAGGGACCTTGGAAACCATGCTTGCATAAATTATCTCAAGTAAGACACTAGTTATGAGCCACCAACCACATGAAGAAATTACACTTGGTCCAAGACAACTTATGCCAAACATACTTCCACCAAGGGACCTCAATATCCCCAAACAACTATCAAACCAATTGCTTATAGCCAGTAGACACATAGTACTTCCTAGACATATCAGAACCATCCCAAGCTAAAATATCTAGTCCCCTAAATGAATTACAAGCTCAAGAAGCCAAAAGTTGAGCAAGCTCCTGCCTATCCCCCTCAGAGCCCCTAGGTGGCCACTCAGAAGGGAGCTTCCAACGAAAAGAAACAACAGAGCCATAATGCTCAACAATCATGTAATGCTCAATGGTGTCCCAACCAGCAGTAGTAAAAACATCACAGAGGGGTTGAAGATGAGGAAAAGCAAGAAGAATAGGTGGGTGACCATCCCAAGAATCCCACCAAAAAAGAGCATGTGATCCCGAATGACAAATCCAAAAAAGCACACGCTTAATCAACTGAGCTGCCACTTTCAAAGTAGACCAAATTATAGAACCACTCCCCTCCAGAGGATAGCAAGGAACCTCATAAGAAGCAACACCATAAAGATACTTATAGTTAAGAACATGGGCCCATAACTGGTGTTGATTAGTACACCAGCGCCAATAAAGCTTCGCCACAAGAACTTTCCCATTCAAATAGAAGAGCGTAAACTGAGACCACCCTCCTGCTTTGGTCTACACACAAAATCCCATTTAACAAGGATCTACTTAGAATTCATCAAGTTACCATTCCAAAGGAATTGTCGAGAGAGAGCATCAAATTCCTGAAGGAAATACATAGGGGCCAATTGAACAAAACACCTGTAGATAGGGAGGGCCTAGATAACATATTGAAGGAGGGTAACTCTAGCAGATGTAGACAACCACTGATGAGTCCAATGAGTTACCTTCTTCCTCAACTTATCAAGCAACATCTACCAAGAGGATCTGGGTTGATGACCAATGGCAAGAGGAATCCCTAGATAAACAAAGGGGAAAGACCCAATTTAAAACCTCAAAATAGCAGCAATCCTCCTTTGGATGGCCAAAGGAGTATTGAAGAAAAAAATAGAAGAATTTTGCTTATTAACTTTTTGACCTAAAGTGGCAAGGTAGATGTCCAAAGCTTTCCTAAAGGATTCAGCTTCACGAATATGAGCCAACCCCATAAGAGAGGTGTCATCCAAAAACTAGAGGTGAGAAAGAGTAGGAAAATCCATCCCCCATTGCCAACCATGAATCACACCTTGAGAGACCCGAGATTTAAGAAAGCAACCCAACCCCTCAGCCATAATAATAAAAAAAATAGGGAGAGATTGGGTCCCCCTGACAAAGGCCCCTGGTAGCACCAAATAGCTCTGAAGGTTCACCATTCACAATAAAAAAAAATGAGGAGGAAGTCACACAACTCATAGTCCAACTCACCCAATTAGAAGAAAACCCAAAGGCCAACAAAATCTTCTAAAGGGAACTCCATTTAACTCTGTCATATGCTTTAGCCATATCTAGCTTGATGAACATAGACTTATCCTTAAAGGTCACCATGGAATGAATGACCTTAGAGGCAATCACCACCCCATCCAAAATTTGACGACCCACCACAAAACCTCCTTGCTCCTCAGAAATAACAACAAGTAAGCAAGATTTAAGCTGCTCAACAATCAGCTTCATAATAATCTTATACACCACATTGCAGAGCGCAATAGGTCGAAAAAACTCAAACCTATTAGCACCCTCCTTCTTAGGAATGAGGACTAAAAAAGTAGCATTTAGGGCCTGAAGCATCTACTTGTTATGAAAAGATTCACGAACAACCTCCAAAAAATATAGCTTCACAATTTCCCAAAACTCTTGGAAAAATTCAACTGGGAACCCATCAGGGCCAGGAGCCTTCCCCTTATTCATCCCAAACACAACCTCCTCCACTTCAGACAGAGTAATTGAGTGTATGAGAGAAGCATTCAACTCATTAGAGATCAAAGAAGGAATACAAGAAAGTATCATATTCTCATCATCCATAGTAGGAAGAGAATCCTCAATAAACAAAGCAGAGAAGAATAGGCGAGCTTCTCTGGATAAAGCATGTTGCAAGGATAAAACTAAGTCTTTATAGTTAATGAGAGAAGAGATATAACACATTCTGATGAGCCTACATAGAGTGATGAAAGAAGGTAGTATTCATGTTTCCCTCTTGAAGCCAGTCAATCTGAGCCTTCTATTTCCAGAATATCTCCTCACAAAGCTCCCACTCCTCCACTGATTTAAGAGCCTAGGACTTAGCATGCCCAAGAGCTTCAGAAAAACCTAGATCCCTAATCTGGTGAGTACTAACAACAAGACGCTCCCGCACTTCCCTTTTCTTGGCACGAAAATTGCTAAAACACAGCCTATTCCATCTCTTAAGATGAAACTTAACACATTATAACTTCTTAACAAAAGAATACATAGTTGTACCATATGCCAAGGCTCCATCCCACCACCATTGAGCAATAGGATTATACAAAGAAGAATCACAAAGCCACATAAGCTAACATTTGAAAGGAGGATTCTTTGGATTAGGGAAAGGAGAAGATGAAAACTTAATTGGAAAATGATCAAAGCCACACCAATCAAGAATCTCAGAGCAAATAACCATGCTGCCCCCAACCCAAAAACTAGAAACAAGAAACCTATCCAACTGCTCAGAAATCGCCTCCGGCCCACTCCGCCTATTATTCCAAGTAAATAAGCCATTAGAAGGTTTAACATCAACAAGAGCAAGAGAAGCCACATTAGCCCGGAACAAATATAAAGCAAGACTCAGTCTCGGCAACCCCCCTCCTTTCTCCTTCAGAAACAAGACAAAATTGAAATCACCAACTAAGATCCAAGGCAAATAAGGAGCACAAGATTCAACAAACATGATATGGGCCCAAAGCTGGCTTTTACCATGGATGTCAACCGGAGCATAAACATATGTGTGTGTGTTTATTGGTTAAGAAATTTGATGTATTAAAACACGTAATTAGATATAAAATACATTTATATGGTTTCTAAATTTAATTTAAGTGATTTCATGATGAATGTTCAAATAGAATGTAATTGGTTATTTAAACTTTCCTTGTAATTATTACTTTAAATATATGGTGAAATGAATGATTGACTTAAATGGTTCCCTTGAGGTTGTCTTCTTTTTGTATTGAAATTTTGGATTAAGGGTCTTGTTGTGAAGGTTGCTTACAGTCTTGTTTTGGGAATTTTGGAAACCCATGGAGTTTTTGAATTATTCTCAATAGTAAAAGTTTAAGGGTAGTTCACTCTATAGGCTTCCAAAGGTGATGGGTATTTTGACTTATGATTGGGTTATCCATGTTATGATCTTTGTGATTCATTGCTCTTATCTTTGATTTATGAGCTCTTGAGGGTGTTACCTTGTTCCGTTATTTTCCTTCATTGTGGCTTTTGGGTGAGATGGTTCATGCCTTGCATGGGTATGTGCAGGATCATGATGAGCCAAAAAGTGGCGATATGATGGGTGTGTGTAGGGTATGTGGCTAACAACCTTTTTTTTACACAAAATTAATGAAATGAAAAAGGTTTTTAAAGGAGATTCTCAACTTTCTACCAATATAAATTATGCTTTACTTTTAATTTAATAAATAATTATTATTCATTTTCTATTTGAATTACGACTAAATTCTTGATTGATAAGCTGATTGAAAAACATCTATAGCTTTCAAATCGTATCACATTTTTTTTAATTTGAAACATGCATCACATTCTATGATTTGCATACTATAAGATTAAAAAAAATGAATTTCATGAAGTTTTGACCAAGTTAGGGTGGTCAGACATACGATTTTTTATATTTTTTAAAAGTTGTAATAAAAAATTCATAATTAATTATTTACTTGGAAAAATATTACAAAAAAATATGCATCACATCGGGACATGAGTCCTCTACTTATATCTAAAATCTTACAAAAAATTATTATCGTTTTATTGTGGTTAGGGTGGTCAGACAGACACCTACTTATTTTTTCCTTGAAATTTAAGTACTACTACATTGAAATTTCAATTTTTTACCAAATAGAATTTAAAAAATAAAAATAAACCTAGTAGTTTAGAAACTATATTTAATTTCTTACAAATTCTACTCTTACATATTTTTGAAGTAATATAGATAAATAATTCAAATTTTTACATTAAGTTTTCTAACTCTGATTTTTCTTAATTTTTTGCCACTTAAGGGCCTGTTTCTTCCATGATAATCCTGCACATACCCACATATGCACTTGGGTTTTATGATTTTAGTGATTTTTGTGTTTTGGTACACCCCTTTATATTGTGAGTTTTGTTACAATGCTATTAAGGAGAGTGGCTCTTCATGGGGGTCGGGGCACAAAGGGGCAGCCTAGGTAACCCATGGAAGATTTCCCTTAACAAGTGATAATTTAATAAAATTAATTAGTGGGTTTGGTAGGATCATAGTAAACAAGAATGAATAAGATGTCTCACCCATGCCATTAGTGCTTTTGCAGACTAAAGGTGGGCTAAGAAGGCCATGGTCAGTAAGTTCACTATCTTGTCCTCACGAAAGGTTAGTGAACCTGCATGTGTCACGGCTGAGGCCTATTGAGAGGAAACTTGGGTAACTATAGATGGGGGTTGGCGCCTAGTGAGAGGCAGCCTAGGTAACCATGTAGGGCCATGTGATGGAATTCTCTCGTAGTATCCCTTGTTATTCTTTTTCCTTATGAACCTCTGAAAGTGGTCATTTTGATGTTGTTGTTATTCATGTTTCTTGTTACTCTTATTTGGTTGATTCTTGTTTCCTTTTCACTTGAATATTCTTTGTTGTGGGTCTTTCTTGTCAACTCCTAGCATGAGGGTGGGCCTTCGAGTCCACATGGTTGGGTGGAACATGCTTTGCACCCCATTGGGTTCCCAAATGGTGTTTGTGAAGCACGAAGGTTTAGTTGTACCATGTTCTTCTTTGTATTTCTTTTATATTTGATGTATCTTTCCCACTTTGAGTTGGGAAGCACAGATGTGTATATGTAATTTTGAAAACGATGTAATTTCTTATTATCAATGTACTTGTATATTCTGATTTGATCAATGTAATGTATATATCTATATATGTATATATTCTCTTGGTTATGTTATGTGTTCATATATGGATACTTCTCATTTATGTGATGACATGTATGGATGATTAATGTAATCTTAATTCCTTAGTATGGTTTTATAATGTAATCTTCTAATTTTTTAATATCATTATGGAATGGGTTTATGATACATAATGTCGTCACGTGTACCCTAGATCCCATAATAGTGGTTTATAATTTTTGGCCAAACTAGACACTAAAATTATTATTTTTAACTAAATCTTCACATTTGGGCACCTATAGCGATTAAACTGTGAGGAATTTGAAGATGGTGCAAACTATAGTATCATCAAATTTTTTCTGTAGATTCTAAATATATTTTTTTCAAAATTTTTGGAATCAAATTGCACTTCTTTTTCCATCTCCCACGAAAATTGATTTTTTTCAGAAAACAACATTTTTAAAAAGTGACGCACACCGTATAACGCATAACTTTTTTTCCATGAAGGATAAAACTCTAATTCTTTAAAATTTAGATTTTTAACTCTGATATCTAGTGCTTCCACTTGGTTAGATAGTTTTTTATTGAATATTTTTTCCTTAATCAAGTTTCAAAGTCAAACGAATTACAATTCAGACACAACGTGACCGTATAACGTGTAACTTTTTTTGTATATGTCAAAAATTTATTTTTTATTTTTTGTTGGATCAAGGACTTCAATATCTGGTGCACTCATATTTTTCAATTTTATTGTTTTGATAATCTTCTATTTTTCCACATGTGAAGAACAAAGAAATTCATTTTCGATGAAAAACCTATATTTAATAAAACTTAAAAAACAAATACATAACAAAACCAAAAAATATTAAAATTATATTCATTGGATAGCTTGTTCTGAGGGATACCATAATCATTTCAAATAAATTTCAAATGAATTCATTTGATTCCCCAAAAGCTAAATCAAAAGTGATTTTTTTATCAACATTTTGATAGGTGTAAAGGAGACGTATTTATAGGTATGGTTTAAAACTAGCGAGGTTCTATCCAAGGGGGTTTGATCTAAGGTGATTTGATCAAACGCTCTTCAATTGGAATCCTTAAAATGGAACTTTTTAAGGCTTAAATCATTATATTGCATTATATGTGTTGTTTGTTAATGTTCATCTTATGTTATGTTTTACTTTAAAAAAAAATTGTGCTATAATTTTTTTGTTTTAGTTGTCCTTTGGGGTTCGCGTAGTTGGGAATTATAGATCTATGGGCTGCAATATCTAGTACAAAAACAACAACAACCTCACAAATTAATTGGGATATAATGGATCAAAAATCTAATGGTCTGATAATACTTTGTTTAGTTGATTTTATGCTCCTAGATGTCTATGAGGAGAAGACTACAACTAGTCTTTGGAAGAATCTTGGTGACATTATCAAGGGAAATCCTTGGAAAATAAGTTATTCCTAAGAAATAAGTTGTAATATTTGAGGATGGAGGAAGGATGATCAGTTGTTGATCACTTGAATGCATTTAATATGCTTGTTGTACAATTGGGTTCTATTGATATAAAGATAGAGGATGAAGACCATTGCATGCTCATGTTGTGTTCTTTGTTAGACTCGTGGGATCACCTGGTGATGTCTATTGGAAGCACAACAACCACTTTGAAGATGGATGATGTGGTTGTTTCATTGATGTCTAAAGAGATGTAGAGGAAGTCTTCTAAGATGGCCAAGGTGGCCCTTTTTGTTTGTCGAAGATCAAAGGAGAAAGGTAAGAAGAAAGATAAAATGTTTGAGTCCAATTCTTTGGGGAGATCTAAGTCTCCTAGTAAAAAATCCAAGGCTAAATGTGGGAACTACGAAAAAACCAGTCCTTTCTGCAAACACTGTAAGGAGGAGAAGAAAAATATGTAGCATTAGTAAGCTCTTGGATGAGTAATTTTCCTATGAGAGAAAGATTGTGCTTGTCTATACGTATATCATGATCAAATTTATATTTCTCTAGGTATAATTGGATGTGTAAACATTAACTATAATTAGTCACTAAATACAATTCCTAAGGTAGCATGTAAAACACTTCATACCTCAAATCAACCCATAACATGTACTAAAAAATGTTAGGCTGGCTTTAAATGCACATTTGAAAACTAAAACTTACAATTTATTTTGACATATTATGAAATTGATTCATAGTGAATCTTAAAAACTAAAGATCTAATTCAAAATAAAAGAAATTAAAAATCTAGATTAATACCTCAAAATAAATAAAAATAAAATCAAACAAGATTCAAATTATCTACATATGATTAATAAAAATCAAAACATTTATACTATTATTATATAAAAGATAATTGTATCAATTTATCAAATCCAAAATTATAAAAAGCTTTGTAAAGTAATGATTTTTCATGCAAGTTGCATAGGACAAAATTCACCTACTAGGAAGACAAAATCTATTGTACCACCACTTTCATATGTAGTAGTTGGAGAAATTTCTTAGTTGCTTTATTTCTGATCATTTTCTTGACATTTATTTTGACCCATTCAAACCCTGCCAATCTTACATATGGTACATAGGCTCTTTTTTTTTGGAGTTTTCAAAGTCGTTTGATGGAAACTGTGAAAAGATTTGAGGGAACAGCTTGGAAAATTATCACTTGTTTCCTTCCATGTGAGAAAACGTTGTTTTGTCCATTTCTACAAATCTTCTATCTCGTGCATAGATTTTTTTGGTTGCTAAATGTAGTTGACCTTGCAAAGTCATGAAGGTAATCTCAGCCTCAGCTTTCCTTGAGCTATCGGAAAAACAATTATTTGATGGGTCCATTCTAGAAAAAGATAAAATATGATAATATGTTCACATATTTATATCTAGTTTATATTTACTTTCATGTATGGTTTTTCTCTTGTTCAAATTTATTGCATCTTTTGACGGATAAAATCAATTGAAGAGGGCATATATTGTCACTAACAATTATATGTCAAGCTTTTAATTACTGACACATGCTATGAAGACTCACAATTCTAACCAAATGTATATATATTTCAAGGTACACCAGGGAATTTATGTCCATTGTCATTGTAGAACCACCGTGCCAAACACTTTTTTTTTTCAAGTAGAGTTGGCTAACTTCAATCATTTTATGTTTCCTATTTCTCGGGTAGATAAGAAAGATCTTTTTTCATATAGATTTTCACTTGTGAGACATAAGCTATACGTGAAATAATTTTCCTCTATTTTACAAGTTTCCAAGGAGATTACATGACAAAAGGAAAATCTATATGATTATTTTATATTGACCACTAGTGATATCATTTAATGTTTGAAATTTTACTTTTATTCTAAATACGTTATCATTTTAACATTCGCATGCACCTCAAATTGGGGGCAAGCATAATGGAAAAAAAATCATATCAATGTCATTTCCCATTTAGTTTTGTGTTCATGTTGGGAGAATGTATTAATACATGTACATATCAAAAAATGGTAAACACAATCTTGTGCATAGTTGGATTCATTCCTTTAGCTTATTGGGAAAGTGTTAAATCACGATGGGCTAAAAAGTATCCCTGAGTGGTAATGAAAGTGCTAAAAATAAATTTAAGGAAATTCATGTGAAAACTAAATGAATTATTTGCATAACCTACAAAAGGTAGTAATAAAAGCTATAAGAAATTAAAACTAGTTTTTGGAATATTATTTTTTTTAAAGCAATTTGTCAAACTTTGGATATTTGAATTAGATGGACTAAAAACTTATTAAAAAATAAAAAACTAGGTGTCATTTTAACCAAGCTAAGTTTAAGCCTAAAATTATTTCTCTTAAAACTTTGTATATAAGTAATGGACACATGAGCTAATATGATGTATGTTTTGTGAAATTTTTATAGATAAATAATTATTTAAGAATTTTTACTACAACTTTGTATAATAATATAAATAGTTTTCTAGCAAACCTAAATTGATAAAAAAAAAATCATTTAAAAAAAAAACTATAGCCAATAAAGCCTAGTTTGTAACGCATCTTCTATATTTGAAAAAGGATAAATTATTTTAAAGATAATAATTTTTTCAATATGTATATCCATTAAGAATTTAGACATGATGTATATAAAACTAATAATAACTACCTATTAAAATTATAATGAGGTAATTATTATATTTTAAGAATCTTGGGGATTTCCTCAATATATTTTTTTAGTTAACAATGGTTAGAAAAGTCGATTGGTGGGTGAAGTTGAGAAATATCTATGAAGACCTCCAAAGCCATTATTTGCATAGATAAGGTAGGTTTAGGACTTTCAAGTCTAATTCCAATGTAATCTCAATGAAAAAAATTGGAGGGGCGAATTTAAAAAGAAGAAAAATATCCATTTCAAAAACAAATATTCATTTCCCTAAAATTGATATTTTATCTTGAATTAATTTACTAAACTAAAAAAATGTTGAAAATCTAAGCCTAAAAAGAGTTCCATGCTTTTAGCTAACACTTTCACATGATTTTCCCTCCAATATCAAATTGAAATGGTAATCAAATTGCATACAAATTACAACATCATACATATTACACCATTTTGAACAACAATATAATATATTAATTTTTCCATATTCAATTCATACAACCATATTATATTATGCATTGCACAAAATGAATTTATAAAGCCTTTATTTTCCCTACCAACTACCCAAAACTACTTACAGGAATATAACTCTCAAAACTAACTATAAAATAACATTTATTGTTTTTATTATCTACTAACATTATAATTTATTTATCGTTTATCTATCATGTATTCTAACAATTTATGTAATACTCCAACATTCCTCCCTTATTGTTTATATAACCTATAATATAACTATTGATATACTTCATTATGATCTTACACTTACTCTTATACCTATTTATATACATACACTCTTCCACATATTTAGCCCCTACATTATCCTCACACTATATTACTATGTATTCACCTTATTTGTCCACTTACTACATTTGTGTATGTGTATAAGTACTTCCACTTATATGTTATTCTCTCTAGTTTAATTAGTTTACCACATAAATTTAGTTCTACCAAAATAGGATTAAGTCCATAGTTGTAGACTTGACTCTTTCCTTTTTAAAATTTACAAATTAAAATTTAGCCTATTGTACCCTTTATTTTCCCACTCTATATTAATTACATACATGTTTTGCAAGATTTGGTGCTATGTGCTACTACTTGAAAGGATTAGTTGCATTCATTTGATCATCCAATCATTTATTTAAATAGCATTCACATTTATGGAATTAAAAACTTTAGTTGGTGTAATAAAATAAATCTAGGTATCTATGATAATGCTAGTAGCATATGCATGACAATAATTGCATTCAATCATTTACTTAGGTTTTTCATGTGTTCACCTAGGACATCATGTCCCTTTGTGAAGCAACACCAATCCTCTAAAAGTATTTGTAAATACTATGACTTTGTATATATTAGAAAATGCAAAAAGGGAAAAAATAAATAATGTAAAGTAGAAAGTGGGAGTAGATATATTACTAGATCATTTTCATATGCGCATGACATTTTTGTGAGTACAAACTTGACCTTCATCCCAAGGCTCAACCTTTTACCATGCCAATAGAATATCTTGATTCAAAACAACCAACAAACCAATATGCTCCCTTTTTAACCTTGAAATATTAAGATTTCAATGCCATACCAAATTATAATCGATTTTTATTACAAAACCATATATATATATATATATACTTTTAGTATTTTATTAATTTCAATTTACACCGTCTTTAAAATTTAACATTAATTTAAAAAACTTATAAAATTAAACTTTTAAAAAATAACACATAAATGTATAATATTTATTACATTTTTTTATATTAAATATAGTAAAGGCAACATTTACATACTTTGATGGTTATAGTTCCCCAAAAAACATAGGGTTTTTTATATTTGTTTATATCTCATGAGATGAATACAGTATTCAACATTAAGGAAAATAAATTAATCTAAATCAGTTGTTTTCTAGGTTTATCATCTAGGAAAGTGAACCTCCTCATCCTCCACATCTTGGGCATGTATATCAGCTAGTACTTCATTAACAAAGGTCTCAATTGGGGCATCACTTTATAGGACAACATGACCAACATTGTCTTGATTGAGTCCAATTGTTGGTTCCACTCCTAATAGTTCCATTTGTGTTGATTTGTCTTGGCTAATTACTTCATTGACCTCCTTCTAGAGTTCGTCTAACACTCTGTGAAATATTTATTTTCCTTCTCCGTTTAGGTGGAGTGGTTGTCCACATTTCACTTCTTCTCTGTTGACAGTCAATGTTTCTTCCCTTATGAGGTGCAAAAATTTGAATAGTGAGATATCTAGTAGGATCGACACCTCCATAGCAACATTGAAGAAAGTGAGTTTTTTGTGAAACTCTGTAAGTTCCCTCTTCGTACCCATAAACTTATTTTAATTTCTCACTTTCCAAATATGCCACATAATTTCATTGGTTAGCCAATACCAAAGTAATTTACAATCTTTACTGATATTAAAATTAAGAAACAAAATTTATTTCCAAAGAATTTTACCATTAATATTCCAAACATTTATATTGTGAAAAAATAACCTCCAAATTTCCTAAGCGTAAAAGCATTAAAAAAGGATATGTTTACAAGATTATGGAACCCTGCAAATGCTGGAAAATTCAATATAATCAGAGTTAGATTTAAATGGAATTTTTTTAAAAAGAACAAGCCACATGAAGCAAGCCTTTTTAGGCTCCATGGAGTTATGCCAAACCAAAGTTAGATGTTTTTTCCAATCCTTGATATCAGAATTAGACCACAACAATAATTCACATGGTTAAGAACAAAGTTGTTGTCAAGAAGTTCATTATAGATTGCCTTTGCTTTCACATTTTTAGTTTTGGAGCCATCACACCACACAATGTCCTTAGTAAGGTCAAGAAGATTCTCACCATCAATCGAGAAGGTTGCACCATTACAGGCCTCTTGAATCATAGAGTAGGTTCTAAGGTTGGATGTAGGGAGATCAAACTCTGTACTTAAGACATTCCAGGTTTTTAGTCACCCATTGGAAATAATATGATCAAAGGTTTTGATACCTTTGTTGTTCCAAAAAATTTGTCGAGCACCCTTGAAGGAGAGCAAGGGGTTTGTTGTTGTATTCCAGATTCCACCATAAGGAGCTAAAGGGTTGACAAGAATGATTATATTTTAGTCTAATATTACTATTTTTTAGCTTGGCTTTGTGCTTTATTAGATCCCAAGCCTTCTAGATAATCCAAAAAATTGAGGACCCTGTCGAAACTATGGAGTGTTTATTGAGGAGGATATCACTTAAGGGTAAAATTTATAAGCTTTTGCCTATTTGAGAACAACCTCCTAAATCTTGTTTCTAACCAACACCTTCCATGGCTTATTGCCACTCAGGGATTTAAGAACCCACTTAGCATCCAAGGCAGTTCCTTGGAGTTTTAGATCTTTCAGTCCAAAGCCCCCTTGGAGCTTCCCAAGGCAGCACCAATCCCACTTTACCGAGTGCCTCTTCCTTCTACCTCTTCCATCAGACTAGATAAATTCCCTTATCCTTTTTTTAATTTCATTGATTTGGTAGCTATAGAAAAACCACATTGATGAGAAGTAAACATTGTATGATGAGAGAACTTTTTGGCATGCTTGAATTCTGCCAGCAAGTGAAAGGTACCTTTTGTTCCAACTTCCAAGCTTTTTTTCAATTTTTTCTCTGACTGAATTCCACATTTCTTTAAGGTTGGGATTGACCACAAAGGGTATTCCCCAATACCTAACCAGTTTGTTTGGGCCTCCTCACTGGAAAGCAAACCTGCTCAACCAATCGAGGGGGTTCTCTTTCCACCCAAGGAATGTAGATTTGTCCTTAGAGAGTTTTGCACCAGAAGCTTTACAGTACAAATCTAGTTTTTGCATTAGAGATTGTAGATTAGAATGTTCTATCTCAACAAAAAGGGAGGTGTCATCTACAAATCGTACATTTTATAGCTCACTATGGTCAGGGAGTCTGATTCCCCTAATCTTGGGTGAAAGGGAGTTGTCCTTTAGAAAGTAGAAGAGAGCATTAGATGCAATTACAAAGAGGGCTGGGGCAAGAGGACAACCTTGTCTAATTGATCTCTCCAAGGTAATCTCTTATGACAGTTTTCCATTAACCTCAATCTATGCTGAGGCATCTTGTAGCAAGGTGTTCACCATGATGCATAAGTTGTCGGGGAAGCCAAATGCTTGAAGGATAGTCCTTAGAAAGCTCAACTCCACCAGATCATAAGCTTTTTCAAAGTCTAGAAGAAGCATAGCCACCTCTTGTCTAGAACGCTTGGCCCACTTAAGAGCTTCCCAGCTAGTAATCAGATTTTCTAGAATATACTAGCCTTTTATGAAGTCCATTTGAGTGCCGATTATAAATTTTGGCAAAATGTTGACAAATCTTAATGCAATAACCTTAGCTAGGATCTTATAGGAGAAATTTAGTAAGGTGATTGGTCTCCAATTCTTGACTAGAGATTTGTCTCCTCCTTTTGGAATAAGTTTGATTACCGCTTTGTTAATCTCCTTTCTAAGGGAGCCCCTGTTTAGGGCCTCTTTATGAACTTGCAACAAGTCCTCACATATCCAATATTTAAAGGTTTTATAGAATTCTACAGGAAAACCATCACACCCTGGTGACTTGTCATTCCTCATGGAGAGTAGAGCCTTATTGATCTCGTCTTTTGAGATTTTTGCGTCAAGCATGGCCAGGTCATCATTTGCAATCTTTTTTGGAATGATATTTTTTATGAGGCCCCTTTCCATTGAGCTTGCCTCTCCCCCATCCTCAGAGGTGAAGAGACCTTTGAAGAAGGTTCAAAATTACTCCATTATTTCATCTTGTGAGGAGGCCATCTAGGAGCCATCCCAAATATGACCAATTTGCTCTTTTAAGTTTTTCTCTCTTAAAAAGTTAAAGAAGAACTTGGACCCTTTGTCCATGCAATTGAGCTAGGTCAGCTTGGCTCTGACTTTCTGACCTTGAATTTTCTGAGCTTGAAGTTTTCTTAGGTTTTTCTTGGCTAGGATAAGTCAGTCACAAAGCACCATATTCTTTAGATCTCATTGAAGATTAGATTCAGCCTCAAACACATTGTCCTGGAGGGTACTTTCCTCTTTCCTTCTATCCAAGGCCATTTTCTTCCCAATTGTTTGGAAGAGTTTCCTCCAACCTCACACATTTTTATTCCACCTCTAGAGGTAGGAGAAATCTCTTAACATCCATTTGTATATCTCTCTGAGAAATGCAATGGAATCTTGACAATCAACATCCTTTAAAAGGCAAGTGTTGAGGATAAAGATATCTTTCCTCTTAGTCCTATTCAAGTCACCATTGGAGGAAATTAAGTTGGCTTTAATTGGATGGTTGTCTGAGAGGGTGTATGTACAAACTTGTACCATAACATTGTCACTGTTTGGTCTAAAAGTAAAGAAATATTTATTGGCATAGAGTCTATCTAGCTTGCAATAAATCTTGTTGTTGCCTTTCTATGCATTGCACCAGGTGTACCAAATCCCTTTTGACTCTTTTTTGTTCCCTTCCAGAGGGTCAAGTATCCCAAGCTTATTTTTAACCCTTAGCCAAAAATGTTTTTCAATTCCCCTCTAGGACATGTCCACTCCTCCCCATTTATCCTCCAATTGTTCAATCATATTGAAATCACCCCCCATAATCCAAGTGATCTCTTATACATTGGTTGTCCACTGCCATAACTTGATCCTTTCTCTATAGTCATTGGGAGCATAGATCGAGCACACCCCAAAGACCTCCCCCTCTTTGTCAAAGGAGACTCATATTAATCTATTGCAAGGGGAGGAGCCATGCCCAGAGACCCATTGAGCCCAATAATTGTAGATCAGGATAGCTAGTTCACCCTGACCTCTCTCATGATCAATAGAAAAGAAAATAGAGTCCTTCTAGAAAAATTTTAAGTTGGCAGAAAATCGGGGGGCGCAGTGACCCTTCTACGATGAACAAGGACTTGGTTTAATGAAAATGACTATGGAAAGGACTTTAAAATGATAATAATAAGGCCAATTTTTCAAAAAATTTACTGGTTTCTCACAAGAAAACACTTTCAAGAAAATACAATCTTATGATTAGTGTTAAGGGTATGGCCAAAGAGGTCTTAATCTAGGATACACAAGGTGTCTAGGGAGTTCTCGATATACTCTTGGTACGTGAGGCACAACCATGAACACCAGCGCGTCACAAGTGTGAGTCGGGAACCCCAGCGAGATACTAAGGGCTCGGACCAACTCTTCACGTCTATCTAGGTATCACCCTAGCTTCGACGCTTCACCAATTATGATGCAACTAGATTGGGGTATAGCTTTCGCTCTCCCCCCTTTATATACCCCACTGGTATGCATGGTTGCAATCGTCCCTTGGGGTGATGAAATCCCCAAGCAGGTCCCCCTAGAAAGTAAGCACTAATCATTTCCAACTACTCTCCAGGCTCACACGAAGTGCAAGGGGAAAGTGAAAACAATCCAATGCCCTCTTTGGGTAACACAAAAAGATAGACACAACATGCAATGAATATTACTCCCCCTAATTAAGTTATGTTCTTAGATTAACAGGAACAACAAGGATAGTTTTACAAATATGATCCAACAGATAGCCCTACAAGCAATTGTTAGTTGTCTTATCCTGCGTTCCTTGCTAATTACACAAGAAATTACTGCAAAGAGTTAGCGAAAACACCAGTATCGTTGCAAAAAATAGTGTTAGGGGTTAGAACCTGAAAATAGAAAAAACCGAAGCTAAAATGACAGTTTTACCTTCCAAAATGTGTTGCTTTGCGATGACAAGAGGGCACAACCACCCTTCTGCAGTAAATCAGGGGCACAGTCGCCCTTCTGTAGTAAATCAGGGGTACAATCACCCTTCTACAGTAAATCAGGGGCATAGTCGCCCTTCTACAATAAATCAGGGGTGTAGTCACCCTTCTGCAGTAAATCAAGGGCACAGTCGCCCTTCTATAGAAAATGTTAGTACAAAAAATGTAGCCAAGGGGGTGCAGTCACCCTTCTGTAGGAAAAGTGTTAATCAAAAAGTTTAGTCAAGGGGGCGTAGTCGCCCTTCTACAGAAAATGTTAGTACAGAAAGTTTATCCAAGGGGGCGCAGTCTCCCTTCTGTAGGAAAAGTGTTAATCAAAAAGTTTAGTCAAGGGGGCATAGTCGCCCTTCTGCAGAAAAAGTTAGTACAGAAAGTTTAGCCAAGGGGGCGTAGTCGCCTTCTGCAAGAAAAATGTTAATAAAAAAGTTTAGTCAAGGGGGCGTAGTTTCCCTTCTATCATAAATTAGGGGGGCACAGTCGCCCTTTTGCGGAAAATCTGGGGCACAGTTGCCCTTCTGCAGTAAATTAGGGGGCGCAGTCACCTTTCTACAGAAAATCAGGGGCACAGTCACCCTTCTACGATGTAATCCTACAAAAAACTAAACAACAACAAACATGAAATATAGGAACCTGCTTGTGGGTCCCACCAGACATGCCAGAAATGTGATATCAAAATGTTTAACCTATTCTAAGCAATTAAAATGCAATGGAGAAACATAAGGAACACCTCAAGATTAGCCTAAGAAATTTGTAAATGCATAGAGAAAAGTGTTAAATGATGAAAAATAGATATACCTCCCTTTTGCAGCTTAAAATTCCTTGGTTGGCCCTTGACTTTGATGTGCTTTGTATGCTCCTTGATAGCTCTTCAAATGACTAAAAGCAATATTTAATTATATGCTTGAATGTAGATGCAAATGGATGAAATTGATGGCTAGATGAGTGCACAAAATGGCATCATTTAGTTGCAAAATGACTAAGTCCCCCCAAATGCCTCAGAGGATGGGGTATTTATAGAGAAACTTGAACTCTCTAGAGAATTCAATGGTTGGGATTTATCCAATAAGGCCAAGATGAAGGGCTAAGGTGAGTTGAGGACTCACAAGCCCTCACATCTTGACATGTGGATTGTGAGATGGCTAAGGGTGAGATGATGTGTAGGTGATGTGGAAGGGAGGTACATGATGTGGAGGAAGGACAAGTACCTTCCAAGTACCTTGGGGAGTGAGAAGATTTCCTTAAAAAGGAACTTTTATCCCCAAGTGGGAGTGAAAATGACACTTGAAGAATTTTGGAATCTCTCAAAAATCTTCATGGGAAAAGAGAAAGTGGTTGGAGAAATAAATGTGAATTAAAAATTCACATGGGGAGGAAAAAGACCTATGATGAATAAAAGTGAATTAAAAATTCACATAGGAAAGAGGGTCAATGCCCAGAAAGGCAAATGGAAAGATTGACTAAAAAGTGGTGCTAAAAGTGGCTAATGACTTTGATTAAAGTTGTGCAAATAGTTGATTATGATAATCAATGGAAGATTAGTGACAAGTGGAAAATGTAGGAGGATGTGACATTAATCCTTGATTAAGAGGATGCACACCCTAATTATGAATTAATTGAATTAATCCAAATTAGAGATGGATTATGGAGGATGTGACAAGGAGAGAGAAAAGAAGAATTTTAAATTGATTTTAATTCTAAAAGATTAAAATGACTAAATTAAATAAATTGGTGTATTTATTTAATTTAGAGAGAAGAAAGGTACTAGATAAAGAGTTTAATTGTTAAATTAAATACTTTAAGAATCTTATGTGGGAAGTGTAATATTAAATAAATTAATATTGACTGAATTGATGAATAAAGAGGTAAATTTGATCATATGGAAGTGATCAAATTTGGGTGTCTACATGTCCATTTCTGCAAATCTTCTATCTTGTGCATAGATTTTTTTGGTTGCTAAATGTGGTTGATCTTGCAAAGTCATGTAGGTAATCTCAGCCTCAGCTTTCCTTGAGCTGTCGGAAAAACAATTATTTGATCAATGGGTCCATTCTGGAAAAAGATAAAATATGATTATATGTTCAGATATTTATATCCAATTTATATTTACTTTTATGTATGGTTTTTTTCTTGTTCAAATTTATTGCATCCTTCGGATGGATATAATCAATTGAAGAGGGCATATATTGTTACTAACAATTATATGTTGAGCTTTTAATTACTAACACATGCTATGAAGACTCACAATTCTAACCAAATGTATATATATTTCAAGGCACACCAGGGAATTTATGTCCATTGTCATTGTAGAACCACCATGCCAAACACTTTTTTTTTCAACTAGAGTTATCTAACTTCAATCATTTTATGTTTCCTATTTCTTAGGTAGATAAGAAAGATCTTATTTCATATAGATTTTCACTTGTGAGATGACATAAGCTATGCGTGAAATAATTTTACTCTATTTTACAAGTTCCCATGGAGACTACATGACAAAAGGAAAATCTATATGATTATTTTATATTGACCACTAGTGATATCATTTAATGTTTGAAATTTTACTTTTATTCTAAATACATTATCATTTTAGCATTCACATGCACCGTGAATTGGGGGCAAGTATAATGGAAAAAATTTCATATCAATGTCATTTCCCATTTAGTTTTGTGTCCATATTGGGAGAATGTATTAATACATGTACATATCAAAAAATGGTAAACACAATCTTGTGTGTAGTTGGATTCATTCCTTTAGCTTATTGGGAAAGTGTTAAATCATGATGGACTAAAAAGTATCCCTGAGTGGTAATGAAAGTGCTAAAAATAAATTTAAGGAAATTCATGTGAAAACTAAATGAATTATTTAGATAACCTACGAAAGGTAGTAATACAAGCTATAAGAAATTAAAACTAGTTTTTGGAATACTATTTTTTTAAAGCAATTTGTCAAACATTGGATATTTGAATTAGATGGTACTAAAAACTTATGAAAAAATAAAAAACTAGGTGTCATTTTAACCAAGCTAAGTATAAACCTAAAATTATTTTTCTTAAAACTTTGTATATAAGTAATGGACACATGAGCTAATATGATGTATGTTTTGTGAAATTTTTAAAGATAAATAATTATTTATGAATTTTTACTACAACTTTGTATAATACTATAAATAGTTTTCTAGCCAACCTAAATTGATTAAAAAAAAATCATTTAAAAAAAAAAACTATAGCCAATAAAGCCTGGGTTGTAATGCATCTTCTATATTTGAAAAAGGATAAATTATTTCAAAGTTAATAATGTTTTCAATATGTATATCCATTAAGATTTTAGACATGATGCATATAAAACTAATAATAACTACATATTAAAATTATAATGAGGTAATTATTATATTTTAAGAATCTTGGGGATTTCCTCAATATAATTTTTTAGTGAAAAATGGTTAGAAAAGTCGATTGGTGTCAGAGGTGAAGTTGAGAAAAATCTATGAGGACCTCCAAAGCCATTATTTGCATAGATAAGGTAGGTTTGAGACTTTCAAGTCTAATTCCAATGTAATCTCAATGAAAAAAAATTGGAGGGGTGAATTTAAAAAGAAGAAAAATATCCATTTCAAAAACAAATATTCATTTCCCTAAAATTGATATTTTATCTTGAATTAATTTACTAAACTAAAAGAATGTTGAAAATCTAAGCCTAAAAAGAGTTTCACGCTTTCGGCTAACACTTTCAAATGATTTTCCCTCCAATATCAAATTGAAATGGTAATCAAATTGCATACAAATTACAACATCATACATATTACACCATTTTGAACAACAATATAATATATTATTTTTTCCATATTCAATTCATACAACCATATTATATTCTACATTGCACAAAATCAATTTATAAAGCCTTTATTTTCCCTACCAACTACCCAAAACTACTTACATGAATGTAACTCTCAAAACTAACTATAAAATAACATTTATTGTTTTTATTATCTACTAACATTATATAATTTATTTATCATTTATCTATGATGTATTCTAACAATTTATGTAATACTCGAACATTCCTCCCTTATTGTTTATCTATCCTATAATATAACTATTGGTATACTTCATTATGATCTTACACTTACTCTTTTACCTATTTATATACATAAACTCTTCCACATATTTAGCCCCTACATTATCCTCACACTATATTACTATGTATTCACCTTATTTGTCCACTTACTACATCTATGTTTGGGTATGCTTCCACTTATATGTTATTCTCTCTAGTTTAATTAGTTTACCACATAAATTTAGTTCTACCAAAATAGGATTAAGTCCATAGTTGTAGACTTGACTCTTTCTTTTTTTAAATTTACAAATTAAAATTTAGCCTATGGTATCCTTTATTTTCCCACTCTATATTAATTACATACATGTTTTGCAATAATTGGTGATATGTGCTACTACTTGAAAGGATTAGTTGCATTCATTTGATCATCCAATCATTTATTTAAATAGCATTCACATTTATGGAATTAAACACTTTTGTTGGTGTAATAAAAGAAATCTAGATATCTATGATAATGCTAGTAGCATATGCATGACGATAATTACATTCAATCATTTACTTAGGTTTTTCATGTGTTCACCTAGGACATCATGTCCCTTTGTGGAGCAACACCAATCCTCTAAAAGTATTTGTAAATACTATGACTTTGTACATATTAGAAAATGTAAAAAGGGAGAAAATAAATAATGCAAAGTAGAAAGTGGGAGTAGATATATTACTAGATCATTTTCATAGGTGCATGACATTTTTGTGGGTACAAACTTCACCTTCATCCTAAGGCTCAACCTTTTACTATGCCAATAGAATATTTTGATTCAAAACAACCAACAAACCAATATGCTCCATTTTTAACCTTGAAATATTAAGATTTCAATGCCATACCAAATTACAATCAATTTTTATTACAAAAGCACACACACACACATACACACATATATATGCTTTTAGTGTTTTATTAATTTTAATTTACACCGTCTTAAAAATTTAACATTAATTTAAAAAAAAATTAAAATTAAACTTTTAAAAAATAACACATAAATATATAATATTTATTACATTTTTTTATATTAAATATAGTAAAGGAAACATTTACATACTTTGTTGGTTATAGTTCCCCCCAAAAATAGGGTTTTTTACAGTTGTTTATATCTCATGAGATGAATACAATATTCAACATTAAGGCAAAAAAATTAATCTGAATCAATTGTTTTCTGGGTTTATCATCTCAGAAAGTGAACCTCCTCATCCTCCACATCCTGGGCATGTGTATTAGCTAGTACTTCATTAACAAAGGTCTCAGTTGGGGCATCATTTTATGGGACAACATGACCAACATTATCTTGATTGAGTCCAGTTGTTGGTTCCACTCCTGATAGTTCCATTTTTTATGCTCTATCTTGGCTAATTACTCCATTGACCTCCTTCTGTAGTTCATCCAACACTGTGTGAAAGATTTATCTTCCTTCTCCATTCAGGTGGAGTGGTTGTCCACATTTCACTTCTCTGTTGACAGCCACTATTTTTTCCCTTATGAGGTGCATAAATTTGAATAGTGAGATCTCTAGTTGAATCGATACCTGCATAGCAACATTGAAGAAAGTGAGTTTTTTTGTGAAACTCAGTAAGTTCCCTCTTCGTACCCATGAACTTATTTTCATTTCTCATTTTCCAAATATGCCACATAATTTCATTGGTTAGCCAATACTAGAGTAATTTACAATCTTTACTGATTTTAAAATTGAGAAACAAAATTTATTTCTAAAGAATTTTACCATTAATATTCCAAACATTTATATTGTGAAAAAATAACCTTTGGATTTCCTGAGCATAAAAGCATTCAAAAAGGATATGTTTACAAGATTCTAGAACCTTGCAGATGCTACAAACTTCAATATCACCGGAGTTAGATTTAAATGGATTTTTTTGCAAAAGAACAAGCCACCTGAAGCAAGCCTTTTTAGGCTCCATGGAGTTATGCCAAACCAAAGTTAGATGTTTTTGCCAATCCTTGATATTCAAGGTTAGACCCCAACAAGAATTCGCATGGTTAAGAACAAAGTTGTTGTCAAGAAGTTCATTATAGATTGCCTTTGCTTTCACATTTTTAGTTTTGGAGCCATCACACCACACAATGTCCTTGGTAAGGTCGAGAAGGTTCTCACCATCAATTGGGAAGGTTGCACCATTACAAGCCTCTTGAATCACAAAGTAGGTTCTAAGTTTGGATGCAAGGAGATCAAACTTTGTACTTAAGACATTCCAGGTTTTCAGGCACCCATTGGAAATAATATGATCAAAGGTTTTGATACTTTTTGTCGAGCACCCTTGAAGGAGATTGAGGGGTTTGTTATTGTGCTCCAGATTCCACCATAAGGAGTTGAAGGGTTGACAAGAATGATTGTTTTTTAGTCTAATATTACTATTTTTAAGCTAGGATTTGTGCTTTATTAGCTCCCAAGCCTTCCAAATACTCCTAAAAATGGAGGACCCTGCCAGAACTATGGAGTGTTTAATGAGGAGGATATCACTTAGGGGTAACAATTTCCAAGCTTTCGCCTATTTGAGAACCGCCTCCCGAATATTGTTCCTAACCAACACCTTTTGTGGCACATTGCCACTCAGGGAATTAAGAACCCACTTAGTAGCCAAGGTAATTCCTTGGAGTTTTAGATCTTTCAGTCCAATGCCCCCTTGGAGCTTCCCAAGGTAGCACCAATCCCACTTTATTGAGTGCCTCTTCCTTCTACCTCTTCCATTAGACTAGAGAAATTTCCTTATGATTTTTTGAATTTCATTGATTTGGTAGCTGCAAAAAAACCAAACTAATGTGAAGTAAACACTATATGATGAGAGAAATTTTTGGCATACTTGAATTCTGCCAGCAAGTGAAAGGTACCTTTTGTTCCAACTTCCAATCTTTTTTTCAAATTTTTCTCTGACCCAATTCCACATTTCTTTAAGGTTGGGATTGACTGCAAATGGTGTTCCTAGATACCTGACCAGTTTGTTTGGCCCCCCTCACTGGAAACCAAACCTGCTCAACTAGTTGGGGGGGTTCTCTTTTCACCCAAGGAATGTAGATTTGGCCTTAGAGAGTTTCGCACCAAAAGCTTTACAGTACAACTCTATTTTTTGCATTAGAGATTGTAGATTAGAGTGTTCCATCTCAACAAAAAAGGTGTCAGCTACAAATCATACATTTGTTAGCTCACTATGGTCAGGGAGTCTGATTCCCCTAATCTTGGGCGAAAGGGAGTTGTCCTTTAGCAAGTAGAAGAGAGCATCAAATACAATTACAAAGAGGGTTGGGGAAAGAGGACAAGCTTGTCTAATTGATCTCTCCAGGGTAATCTCTTATGACAGTTTGCCATTAACCTCAATCTGTGTTGAGGCATCTTTTAGCAAGGTGTTCACCATGTTGCATAAGTTGTCGAGGAAACCAAATGCTTAGAGGATAGTCCTTAGAAAGCTCCACTCCACCTGATTATAAGCTTTTTCAAAGTCTAGAAGAAGCATAGCCACCTCTTGTCCAGAATACTTGGCCCACTTAAGAGCTTCCTAGCTCATAATCAAATTTTCTAGAATATACCAACCTTTTATGAAGCTTGTTTGAGTGCCGGTTATAAATTTTGGAAAAATGTTGACCAATCCTAATGCAATAACCTTAGCCAAGATCTTATAGGAGACATTTAGTAAGGTGATTGGTCTCCAATTCTTGACTAGAGATTTGTCTCCTCCTTTTGGAATCAATTTGATTACCGCTCTATTAATCTCCTTTATAAGGGACCCCCTATTTAGGGCCTCTTTATAGACTTGCAACATGTCCTCACAGATCCAATCATTAAAGGTTTTATAGAATTCTATAGGAAAACCATCACAGCCTGGTGACTTGTCATTGCTCATGGAGAGCAGAGCCTGTTGATCTCATCTTTTGAGATTTCTATGCCAAGCATGGCCAGTTCATCATCTGCAATCTTTTTTGGAATGATATTTTTTATGAGGCCCCTTTCCATTGAGCTTGCCTCTCCCCCATCCTCAGAGGTGAAGAGGCCTTTAAGAAGGTTCAAAATTGCTCCATTATTTCATCTTGTGAGGAGACCATCTAGGAGCCATCCCAAATCTGACCAATCTGCTCTTTTAAGTTTTTCTCTCTTAAAAATTTAAAGAACTTGGACCCTTTGTCCCCGCAATTGAGCTAGTTCAGCTTGGCTCTAATTTTTTGACCTTGAATTTTTTGAGCTTGAAGTTTCCTTAGTTTTTTCTTGTCCAGGATAAGTTTGTCACAAAGCACCATATTCTCCAAATCTCCTTGAAGATTGGATTCAGCCTCAAACACATTGTCTTGGAGGGTACTTTCCTCTTTCCTTCTATCCAAGGCCATTTTCTTCCCAATTGTTTGGAAGATTTTCCTCCAACCTTCCACAATTTTATTCCACCTCTCGAGGTAGGAGCAATCTTTTAACATCCATTTGTTTATCTCTCTGAGAGATGTAATGGAATCTTGACAATCAGCATCCTTTAAAAGGCAAGTGTTGAGGATAAAGCTATCTTTCCTCTTAGTCCTATTCAAATTACCATTGGAGGAAATTAAGTTGGCTTTAATTGGATGGTGGTTTGAGAGGGCATATGGAAAAACTTGTACCATAACACCATCACTATTTGGTCTAAAAGTAAAGAAATATTTATTTCCATAGAGTCTATCTAGCTTGCAATAAATCTTGTTGTTGCCTTTCTGTGCATTGCACCATGTGTACCAAATCCCTTTTGACTCTTTTTTGTTCCCTTCCAGAGGGTCAAGCAGCCCAAGCTTATTTTTAACCCTTAGCCAGAAATGTTTTTCATTTCCCTTCCAGGACATGTCCACTCCTCCCCATTTATCCTCCAACTGTTCAATCATATTGAAATCACCCCCCATAATCCAAGGGATCTCTTGTAGATTGGTTGTTCACTGCCACAACTTGATTCTTTCTCTATAGTCATTGGGAGCATAGATCGAGCACACCCCAAAGACCTCCCCCTCTTTGTCATAGGAGACCTATATTAATCTATTGCAAGGGGAGGAGCCATGCCCAGAGACCCATTGAGCCCAATAATTGGAGATCGGGATAGATGGCCCACACTGACCTCTTTCATGATCAATGGAAAAGAAAAATAGATTCCTTCTAGACAAATTTTAAGTTGGTTTCCAGGGTGAATCTAGTAGCCTTAATTTCTTGAAGAAGAATTTAATCTTTTTCCTTTTTCTAGTTTAGGAATCTCCTTAGAATGTATTTTCTGTCAAGGGATTCTAACCCCCTGACGTTCCAGTATATGTAGTTAATCTTCATTTTTTGTTATCATTGGAGAGTCATCTTGCCCGCTTTTGAAATGTTCAAATTTGGGAAGTTTTTCCTCCACCTATTTTTTTGGAGTTGGGGACTAAATCACAATACTTGTTTTCCTTCTTTTATTTTTGGAGAGTAAAACTTTTTCCCCCCAATTGGGGTGATGCAATACTTCCTTGGCCTTGTAGGGATAATTCTTGGTTTTGGGGTAGTAGACTCTTTCCCCATAGTGTTATCCTCCTCTTTGGTACAAACCATGGTTTTTGTAGGGCCACCATTTTTTAGGTTTTTATAACTCTTTATTTGATACTTGGCACTGGTTTCAGATTTAGAATTTTGAGCATTTTTGTCCTCCTTCTAGGGGAGCCTACCTCAATAGCATCTTGTTCTAGGCTTAAGGCACTAGCAATAGCAATTAACTCAGGGTGTTGATCCCTAGATACAATCTCTATGGAAAGGGTGGAGGCAAGTCCAGCGGTCTAGATGGGGCCATCAAAGGATACCCCTCCCACCTGGTCCATGTGTGGCCAAGCCCAAGGAGAGAGTGTAGTAACAAAGGCTTGGTCATTTTCCATCCTAGCTATTAGAGTTATGTGATTACCAGAGTGCCTCAGAGCATCCATCTTGCTCCCATCCATATCGCTACCCAGGTCTTCAACTCCCTCACAAGCAGAGTTTCCATTGTTGGCGGCCTCAGGTGGCCTATTGATCTGAAAGTCAAAAACCATTAGAGAATTGTTGCTGCTATATCTTTTTGCCAGGTTTTCTTGAATTCCTAGTTTTATTTTTTTTAGCGCTAATTGCTGAGCATTTAGCTTTTCCACAACTGAAGGATTGTTTGTTAAGGAGTGCTCAAGAGAGCAAGATTTCAAGTTTTTGACACCCTCCGCAGCAAGCATGAAGGGCCCAATTACCGTTGGAGGTTCACCATCCATGTCCTAGGAAAGAATGTCAAAGGGATTATGCAAATTTATCTTAGAGTGGTCAATGATGGGTTTAGATCTAAGTTAATCAACCTTCATCTCCACGGGCACTTTAGCCTCATGGGAGTTTAAATGCAGACTGGGGTGGGGAATTTGAGAGCTGGGTTCATATATTTTTCCCCAACATTGGTGAACTGTAATACTTCATGACTCTCGTTAGGGTTAGAATTTTCATTTTGATTATTTCTTTTCTCTATATTTTGCGACTCACTAGGAGAACCAGGATTATAATTTTTCTTAATTATATGACAATTCTTCCTTATATGACCTTCCCTACGACATAGGTAGCATGTGTTGATGTTGCCAAGAATTTCCAAAGGGAAAACAATTTGGTTGTGCTCTTCTTTAATGATAATATTCTCAGGGAACTCAATGTTAGGAGTCAAGGAGATTAGAGCCTGTGCATCCAAATTAGGTAAAGTTGACTTAGTCTCATCTATTTTAACCACAACCCCAATCAGAGCCATGATCTAGGGAATCAAACGCCAAAATTCCAGCAGAAGGTTCTTAATCGTGACCCATCTTGGGCATGATAAAGCAATGATCTCCTCAGCGATAGCCATTTGGGACCACAAAAGTGCACAAAAGGTGCAACCGCCCACATTCCAATAGGGTTTTTCCATAGTTTTCTCCTGCATAGACTAGTTTTTCAATACAATGATGAAGAGTCCACAAAGGATCATCTGACAGAACTTGACATCAATACCAAATTTACCTCCCCAAACTCTGGCACGCTAGGAGTCTAAGAATTTCTTGGCCAAAAAAATTTTGGCCTCAAGAGCAACAAAGAATATAGCATTGTCTTTTAATCTAGATCTTTCACTATTAATAACAGTTTTCAAGTTTTTGTTTGGGGAAATGATTAAGTCCTTGTATACGAGGGAGGGAGCCTTACCAGGAACAACACCATCACCATCGTTTGTGCTTTCCACAATGAGTATGACTTCTCCTGAGATCACCACACCATTTTCAGTTAGGGCTTCTTTGAATGCCTTCTACTTGAGAGAGGGCGACGTGAAATCACTTTTACCCAACTCCTTGCTAGAGTTGGGGAGGGGAGGGTTTGTTCCCTCCTCCATTAATGGAGGGAGGGTCGAAGCCCCACACCACACACAGGAACCACCAACACAAAAATAAAGTGCTAACACCAATAGATAAAATGTAGCATAGGAAAGAGGAGAAAGAGAATAAAGTTCACAAAGAGAGAAACTATGACAGGAAAACTGGGTGGGGGAGCGTACAACCACCCACAAGAGCACGCTCCCCACAGAAAACACCAGAGCCTCGACCACCTCAGTTGCAGAGCCAGTCACGAATTGTCGTACTTTTCTCTTGGAGAAATATTGTAATTTTGTTTTTTTTCAATATTTATTAATTTTTCAAAATAAAAATAAAATAAAATAAATATCTAAATATAAATATCAACTTTTTAAATAACCAAATATAAATTTTTAGATATAAAAGTAAACAAATTCTTTAAATACATGTAAAATATACAATGATAAATAAATAAAACAATTCTTAAATAAAAATTAACTTCTATATAATTGTAAAATAAATAAATTCTAATTCTAATTAAAATAAAATCTCTTAAATAAATAAAATATTTGACTACCCTTTCTAAGAATGATAAAATATCATTAAACTTTAATTATCTTTAAATATTGACAACATTTCATAAATATTCAAAATTTCAATTATTTAAAACACTACACAAATCTTTACATTTCATAAAAATTAAAGATTATATTTTTAGTATGTCGAAATAATATTTTTATTATTTCAATTATTTAAAACACTGCACAAATCTTTGAATACCGTGCTTTGACAAATAATTTCATGGCAACTACCAAACAATTTCCCGGTGACCAAACATTGTAACTTTCTAATGACTCCTTCCCAACCTATCTTTTCTAATGTCCTGCCGTGCTTGACCAAACATTTTCTTTAGCGAAGAATTTCTCCATTTTCTTCAACTCTTCTATTCGTGGTGTGAATGACTCAGAAAATTCGAACTTTCTCCTCTTCACCTGTTTACACTGCACTGCGCTTTGAATGGCCTATAAATCTCCTCACATTCCAAACCCATTTCATTCACAGAAGAGAAGCCTTTGGGATTTGCAAAGTGAGATAATAGCTTTGCCTTTTTCTGTTTTTGGAAGGCAATAAAAATGGTTTTGGGTATTTGGGGGGTGTTGCTGCTGCTGCCCTGCATCTGCTGCTCTGCATGCTTGGAAGAGGAAAGAATTTCTCTCTTGGATTTCAAGCAAGGCCTTGATTTCGCGGCCTTTACCCGTCTTAAACCTAGAGAATAATAACTTAAAAGGGATGATTCCAAATCTATGTGGGACAATGGATTCTCTTGAAATATTAAAATTAGGAGATAATGCACTTAAAGGGAATATTACCTCATCACTTGGGAAATATAGCTCTCTAAAAATCCTTGATTTGAGAAATAATAATTTACAAGGGAGTATTGAGAATTGGGTTGAAGGATTGCAGAGTCTCCAAATTTTAATAATAAAAAACAATAATTTTAAGGGTAAAATCCCATTGGAATTAACAAAATTGCAAAATCTTCAAATTTTGGATATGTCAAGCAATAATTTTTCAGGGGTTGTTCCAAATGACCTTATGAAGTTGCCTACAATGGAAAATGAATCAGAAAACACATAAATATTTGAACAAAAAACTTCCGGTGGTTCCAAAGTCTATATAGATCAAATAATAGTTAAGAATAAAGGACAAGAGATGGAGTTTATGCATTTTTTGAGATTAGTAAAATGTCTTGACCTCTCCAACAATAGTTTTTCAGGTAACATTCCTTGGAATATTGGATCCTCAAAGGTTTGATTATTCTCAACATTTCAAGAAATCATTTCAATGGCGAGATTCCTACATCTATTGGAGAGATGACATTGTTGCAATCACTTGATCTTTCACATAATACTCTATCTGGGGCTATTCCTACTGAGTTGCAACTTCTCACATCCTTAAGTTACTTTGATGTGTCCTATAACAACCTATCAGGGAGGATACCACAAGGAGGACAGATGATGACATTTGATTCTACATACTTCTCCAACAATTCAGGCATGTGTGGACTACAAATCTATACACCATGCTCAAGTAGTCATCCTAATTTTCCAAAGGCACATGAAGAAACTAATAAAGATTCAGAGGATGACATATGGTGGGATATGGGAATGGCTACAGGATGTGTCATTAGCTTTTCAATTGTAATGGGAATGTTGTGGCTCAACAAAACATGGAGTGTCACATGCTTCAAATATATGGATGCCATTATTATTTATCTATTACAAGCAATGAGAGAGAAGTTGTAATCTATTAGGTAGGGTCATTTGTACATTCTACTTTTGATCAGTAAATTAATTTTTGACATGTATTGTCATATTTCAAATTGTCAAGTGTAAAATACATGGGATGATACTTATTAGCAATGTGCAATACAAAATGATGATCCATATTGTGCGTTAAATTTCATAAATTTTAGTTGGGAACTATTCAAGTACTTGTGTTTTATAATTTGAGGTTTAGTAATATTTTCATGTGGGGTTAGATTGGGATTTATGTTGACCATATATTCTTTCTTGTAGAGTCATTATTTATTGGTGATAGTGTATTTGAAAGGAAGTTAGTATATATTTATTTTTGATGATTTGTATGTAATAATTACTTATTTTTTATCTTTCTATTTTCTCCTAATAATAATGTTAAAATTTTATAAAAGTGACAATTGATCAAACTCAATTGATATACATTAATAAATATTTTTTCTTTCATGTTTTACTTGATTAATCTATGTTAATAAATAATATTGACAAATAAATACAAAAAATGAAATACTAATAATATAGCTTAAATTCAATAGAAAATAATGACATATTTATAATATAGCGTAATTATTTACCTTAGGAAACCTTTTTAATTTAAACCAACAAAAACAACACTCATATACTCTATTAGCTCAACTAGTCATAATATAATTAGACATTTATTGCTTGTGTTTATCCATAATTTGTGTAAGTATTTTATATGATCTTTTTCTAAAATATATTAAAAAACAATGGGTAAAATTTTGATCTAACAAACCACTTATAATATCCCATGGAGTTTCAATTTGTCTCATCCCATAATTGAAGCATAGCCCAGTTGGGTCACACCAAATATGGTAAGGTCCAAATCATGCAAAGTATACACCACATATTCAACAAATTATATATATATAATAAGATTACATGATTTATATAACCTCTAAGAGAACTAGTAGATTCCAACAAATCTAGATCTAGTTAAGTTTCTTAACTATCAAATTGAAGCTAGCACAACTACCTAACCATCAATCTAAAGCTAACACTGACAACTCTCTAAAAAAATATTGTATGTATGTTCATTAACTCAAACACTCACCCTTGATGAAGAAATAAAATTTATATGATACCTACCATACATAGTAAACTATTAAATTTGTTTGTATTGGAGTGTATGCCACTACAATACTAATGATCTAAAAATTTATTGACAAAGAAAACATAGAAAAAAAGTTACTCTACACATGTCTTCTCTTCATTGCAATTGTAGAACTATGGATGTATTGAAACAATAACTTTCTATATTCCATCTTGTTGAATTCCTAAGTTCCCAAATTCCACCATCCCAAAATTTAGAATATTCATAGTGGATAGTAATCTATATCTTCCCCTTTAGCCTTGGATAATTTTGTCTATTTCAAAAAAGGGGCAACACTACAATAATAACTACATAGCGCTAGAACATACTCTATGGTAACTTTTCTACACACATGGATAGATTCTAGTGAGACATTGAAACATGGAGACAATGTGCTTGAAGAGCATATTCCATTACCACTTAGTAAATGTATGACTTTGAAAATCCTTAAAGTGAGAAAATTAATTGTAATGAAGAATTATAAATTGGGTTAAAAAGATTGTATATTCTTCAAATTCTCAAACTTAAAGTACTTATTTTCAAAGTAAAATCCCACTCCTATTAATGGAAGATTTTTTTTAGTTTTGTGTATATGTCAAACGATATTTATTTAGGAATTATTTCAAATGGATTTATGAGGTTCACTAAAATGATAGAGAAAAATGAAAACATAGAAATCTTTGAACAAGCAGATTACTATTACTATTTAAATAGTAAAAAATATATACAAATAAAATAATATTTAAGAATAAAGAAAATATGTGGATTTGTGAGAGCTTCGAGAGAAGTAAAATATCTTAACCTCTCCAATAATAGTCTATTAGGTGAAACTCCTTGGAACATTGGATCCTTCAAAGAGCTAAATATTATAAATGAATTTTAAAAATCATTTTAAGAATGTGTTCCCTAAATCTATTGGAAAGATGACAATACTATGATCCTTGGATATTTTACAAAATAAACTATATGGGGATATTCCTATTGAGGTGATAATTTTCACATCCTTAATTTAATTTGATGTATCCCACAATAACCTATTAGGGATGATACCACATGAATAGTAAATGATAACCTTTGATTTTGTATAAGTACTCCAAAAATTTAGACCTGCATGGCCTACAAATATTTGTATAAGTCTTAAGTAATCATCCAAATTATCTAAAGAAACATGAATAAAATGTTAGATTCATAGGAAAAATGAGAGGGGGGATGAATCAGTCGAACATTAAAACATTAAATCTCTTATTAACTTTCAAACCCTTATTAAACATTTCAACCCTCATTATGCATAAGTAGAATGTAAACATATGAAACAATAATGCAAACATAACCAAACACAATAGAACACTAGATTTATGTAGAAAACCCTAAGTAGGGAAAAACCACATTGAGGATTATCTCTCACACACACAATCATATACATATATATATACACATAGACACATACATACATATATATATACATATACATACATACATACATACATACATACATACATACATACATATATATATAGAAACACTGAATATAATATTCTCGCTACCCAAAGGACTCATTGTCTAAGAAAGAAGAAAGAAAAAAATTGTTACAAAGAGACTCACTATCTCAAAGCAACAAGAAAGATCCACCATTGCAACTCTATGCCATTTGCAACTTATGGCTCACTTCCTCCAGTAACTTTAAGAACGTTGAAGATGTAGACACCTTCTGCTCACTACATCTAGAGTCATATGCATTAAGCTCACACTTAGATCACCACACTTGATTAAATTCACATCTCACTCTTGCCACACACTCAACACAAACTCCATCTTGCATTTATACCATCCACGACCTAAACAACCTTAATTAGGTCAGCCTTAATGAAACATATGAACCTCAAACATGCAAAATCAAAATAGGTCAACACCAAACTCTTCTGTGGTGGAAATAAGTGAAGGAAAACCACACCAAGGTTTAATTAAGACCTAAATCTACATCAACATGCTTCACCACACTTCCAAAAATAACTAACAAGCTATGCAATTAGAACTAGCAGCTAGGTCAACCAAACCTACACTAACACTAACAAGCAACCACATACACACCTCTTGAGGTTTGAAAAATACATACGGACCACAAAGTAACACTTCAAAGCATATGCAATGATGGCATCAAGTGGGAACTACTCTAGCGAAGCAGGTTTGAATGGAGCGTTTGATGGCAAGGATGAATTGGAAGTGGATGAAGATGAGGATGTTGGGGGCATTGTTTGCTGCCTATCATCATCTCTGTAGTGCTCTTCTCTTGGGCAGGGCGAGGCTTTCCTCTCCTGTGTGTTGTGTGGGAGTTTGGTCGATGGTGTGGTTCCTACAATCCTTCTTCTACTCGTGGGCCATGTTGTGGATGTTGTTCCTGGCATTTTTGGAGGAGGCTTTCCCCTTCTCTCCCTCTCAGTCAAACTGTGTTTTCCCTTCTGGCTCCTCTTTTGGTGGCTTTCCTTGCAATGGGTGTGGGGTGTTGGTTTTTCTGAGGAAGTTTTGTTGCAAATTGGGCTTATTTTTTCTCCTACTCGACATAGTAGGAGGGCTTGGGGGCTTCTTGTGTGGGCCTGGTCTACTTTTCCTTTTTTCTTGGTTATCCTTCACTTCTCTCCATCGATTGTTTGGTGGCTTTATTTTAGGGGTTCTTATTCTTGGAGTGTTTTGGGTTTTTGTCCTTCCCTTGTGGTTTGGTAGTTTTTTTCCTCTGGTTGGTTTTGTGGATTTCTAGCCTATCTCTACATCTTACCAGCATGTTGAGGTAGGTTGGTTTTTTCTTATGTTGGGCCTTCTCCTTGATTTCGTCCTGTTTGGGACCCCCTCTCCTCTTGGGGTTTGGTTGTTCTTGCTCATTCTGGGTTTGGGCCCTTGCTTCTGGTGGTCTTTTGATCAGTGGTTCCTTTTACTGCTATGTTTTTTATGGCCATGTTGTCTCTGGTTGATTATCTTTTGGTCCTCTTTGTTGAGGTTGTTGTTGAACCTCCTGATCCCAGTTGGTTTATGATGTTCATTCTTTAGGTGGGGTTTAGAGCCTTTGTTCTGAAGTTTCACCTTTTCTTGTTGAAGCCTTCTAGCTTCTCTTTGTTATGGGTTGTGGGAATTTTCTTGTTGGTTTGGTTATTCTGGTTCCCTATTTGGACTTCTGAGTTTTTGTTGTTTTGGGGGTCAGTTTTCAACGTTATTGTTGTGGAGCCTTAGTTTGGTTTCAACATTTTTTTTAGGTGGATGCTCTCCTGGTGTTGTTGGTTGGGAAAAAATTTTCCTTTTGGGTTCTTCACATGATGCGTTAGATGCCTAAGGATGTTATGGTTCTCCTTCCTTCTATCACCATCTTTTTCCATGTTTTACAATATGTTTCTTCTTTTGAGGTGAAGATCGCTCCTATTGAGGAGGAGCCCACTCCTATGGAGGTGGAGTTGGTGGTTGTAGGATTAGTGGAAGATAATATCCTCTCCTATGAGCTCTTATTGAGGTGGATTTTGTGTGAGGTGGAGTGTTGTGGCTTCACAGGGAAGGTTTCCCATTTCATCCTTTCCTTTAGAGGGGAGCTCTCTCCTATCAAGGTGGAGTTTGAGATGGTGGATTAGGTGGACTGGTGTTGCTTGGTGGGTGATGATTTCCAATGTGGTGTTATTCTTAGTTGCTCTCTTATTTTGGAAGGGAGTTTGGGTGAAAATATTGTTCTTTAAGGGTGCTTTGGCAGCCCTTGTTGGTTGATTAGTGCTTGGCTAACTCAAGTTGTCCCTTTACAATGGTTGGGTTTATGGTCCAAGTGAATTTCTAGTTGTAATTGGGTTTTCGACCCCTTCAAAGCTGATTTTTTTTAGTTTGTTTGGTTGTGTTTATCCTTTGGTAGACTGTTGATGTTGGGTTGCCGATTGCCTATGTTCCTTTGTTATTGAAGCTTTCTTTGTTTTGGTTGGGGTTTCTGGTCCCCTCAAAACCGGTTTGTAATGGGTTTCTTGTCCCCATAAAACCTATGTTTTTGCTAATCAAAAACACTTCAAATCATCCATATAACATCCTAGAATATTATAGCATCAACATACCACACTACAACACTGCCACAACCACTTGAAACAAAGAATACTTTTATCATGTGCATCAAGATACACTACCACTGAACTCCAACATAAGAACTAAACTTGTAGAGAAACTCAACATCAAAAACTTCAAGGGAAGATAAATATAGAAAATATGCTTGCATGTTCCCAAATCCACAAGAAAATAAACAATAGTGTGGAGAAATGTGGAGCAATCTCATTTCTCCCAAACAACCTTCTTCATAGATAAAACACACTGTCAAACACAACTTCCTCTGCCACACAATTGAAAACATAAAAACCTGGATATAGAAACTTTGAACAACTCTAATCATCATATCCAAACCACACAAACAAATCTTCAACCATGAAGAAATGTAGAACATAACACCAAATTTTCCTTTGTTACACTCCACAATTTTTTATTCAATATTTCTCAAAAGCAGTTGGAAACCAAGTGAACCAACTACATTAGCAACACCACAAACATCTCTTCAACATATCTACAACACTTGCAACACCAACAATCTCCCCATCTGCTCAACACCACATAAAGGTTGGCATCAGTGAAAATATTGCAACAATATTCCTGACTATACTAGAGGTTGACATTAATGACCAACTGTTAATATCAATGACAACACCTATAGCATACTTGCAACAATATTCCCCTTTGTCATTGATGGTAACACTAGCTCTGAAAACCATCAACAACAAAAGAAACTTTGCATCAAACAATACTCCCCCTTACTAGGGCATCTCTTGTACTTCACTCTCTCCTTTTTTCCTTTGTTCCTTAGATACCATTCTCCCCCCTTTGTTATTCTCTCCCCCTTTCTTGAGGAGTATGTTCAAACATCACTCTTTCTTTGTTTTTTAGAATTCATTCCCCCCTTTGACATCAATGGAAAAGGGAAAAAAAATATCCCTTTGACATCACTTGAAAGCTTCACTTTAGGAAACACCTTCAAGTTGCACTTGTTTTGTACACTACTCTCTCTTCTACTTACTCTTCTCCATACAATTCTCAGTACTACACACATAGTTGCACTATTGATTCTTCATTTCTCTTACCTTAGGAAACCTTTTTAATTTAAACCAACAAAAACAACACTCATATACTCTATTAGCTCAACTAGTCATAATATAATTAAACATTTATTGCTTGTGTTTATCCATAATTTGTGTAAGTATTTTAGATGATCTTTTTCTAAAATATATTAAAAAACAATGGCTATAAATTTGATCTAACAAACCACTTATAATATCCCATGGAGTTTCAAAATGATTTGTCTCATCCCATAATTGAAGCATAGCCCAATTGGGTCACGCCAAACTGGTAAGGTCCAAATCATGCAAAGTATACACCACATATTCAAAAAATTATATATATATATATATATATATATATATATATATATATATATATATATATATATATATATATATATAACATGATTTATATAACCTCTAAGAGAACTAGTAGATTCCAAAAAATGTAGATCTAGTTAAGTTTCTTAACTATCAAATTGAAGCTAACACAACTACCTAACCATCAAACTAAAGCTAACACTAACAACTCTCTAAAAAATTATTGTATGTATGGTAATTAACTCAAACACTCACCCTTGATGAAGAAATAAAATTTATATGATACCTACCATTCATAGTTTGTATAGGAGTGTATGCCACTACAATACTAATGATCTAAAAATTTATTGACAAAGAAAACATAGAAAAAAAAGTTACTCTACACATGTCTTCTCTTCATTGCAATTGTAGAACTATGGATGTATTGAAATAATAACTTTCTATGTTCCATCTTGTTGAATTCCTAAGTTCCCAAATTTCACCATCCCAAAATTTAGAATATTCATAGTGGATAGTAATCTATATCTTCCCCTTTAGCCTTAGATAATTTTGTCTTCTTCAAAAAAGGGGCAACACTACAATAATAACTACATAGCGGTAGAACATACTCTACGGTAACTTTTCTACACACATGGATAGATTCTAGTGAGACATTGAAACATGGAGACAATGTGCTTGAAGAGCATATTCCATTACCACTTAGTAAATGTATGACTTTGAAAATCCTTAAAGTGAGAAAATTAATTGTAATGAAGAATTATAAATTGGGTTAAAGAGATTGTATATTCTTCAAATTCTCAAAATTAAAGTATTTATTTTCAAAGTAAAATCCCACTCCTATTAATGGAAGTTTTTTTTTAGTTTTGTGTATATGTCAAATGACATTTATTTAGGAATTATTTCAAATGGTTTTATGAGGTTCACTAAAATGATAGAGATAAATGAAAACATAGAAATCTTTGAAAAAGTAGATTATTATTACTATTTAAATAGTAAAAAATATATACAAATAAAATAATATTTAAGAATATAGAAAATATGTGGATTTTGTGAGAGCTTTGAGAGAAGTAAAATATCTTAACCTCTCCAATAATAGTCTATTAGGTGACACTCCTTGGAACATTGGATCCTTCAAAGAGCTTAATATTATAAATGAATTTTAAAAAACATTTTAAGAATGAGATTCCTAAATCTATTGGAAAGATGACAATACTATGATCCTTGGATATTTCACAAAATAAACTATATGGGGATATTCCTATTGCGGTGATAATTTTCACATCCTTAGTTTAATTTGATGTGTCCCACAATAACCAATTAGGGATGATACCATAGAAATAGTAAATGATAACCTTTGATTTTGTGTAAGTACTCCAAAAATTTAGACCTGCATGGCCTACAAATATTTGTATCATTCTTAAGTAATCATCCAAATTATCTAAACAAACATGAATAAAATGTTAGATTCATAGGACAAATGAGAGGGGGGATGAATCAGTAGGACATTAAAACATTAAATCTCTTATTAACTTTCAAACCCTTATTAAACATTTCAACCCTCAATATGCATGAGTGGAATGTAAACATATGAAACAATAATGCAAACATAACCAAACACAATAGAACACTATATTTATGTAGAAAACCCTAAGCAGGGAAAAACCACATTAAGGATTATCTCACACACACACACATACCTATATATACATATATATAAATATACATACATACATACATACATACATACATACATACATATATATATACATACATACATACATACATACATACATACATACATACATACATACATACATACATACATACATACATACATACATGCATACATACATACATATATATATATATATATAGAAACACTGAATATAATATTCTCACTACCCAAAGGACTCATTGTTTAAGAAAGAAGAAAGAAGAAAATTGTTACAAAGAGACTCACTATCTCAAAGCAACAAGAAAGATTCACCATTGCAACTCTATGCCATTTGCAACTTATGGCTCACTGCCTCTAGTAACTTTAAGAATATTGAAGATGTAGACACCTTCTGCTCACTACATCTAGAGTCATAGGCATTAAGCTCACACTTAGATCACCACACTTGATTAAATTCACATCTCACTCTTTTCACACACTCAACACAAACTCCATCTTTCATTTATACCATCCACGACCTAAACAAACTTAATTAGGTCAGCCTTAATGAAACATATGAACCTCAAACATGCAACATCAAAATAGGTCAACACCAAACTATTTTGTGGTGGAAATAAGTGAAGGTAGACCACACCAAGGGTTAATTAGGACCTAAATCTACATCAACATGCTTCACCACACTTCCAAAAATAACTAACAAGCTATGCAATTAGCGCTAGCAGCTAGGTCAACCAAACCTACACTAACACTAACAAGCAACCACATAAACACCTCTCAAGGTCTAAAAAATACATACAAGCCACAAAGTAACACTTCAAAGAATATGCAATGATGGCATCAAGTAGGAATTTCTCTAGCGGAGCAGGGTTGAACAAAGCGTTTGATGGCAAGGATGAATTGGAAGTGGACAAAGATGAGGATGTTGGGGGTGTTGTTTGCTGCCTATCGTCATCTCTGTGGTACTCTTCTCTTGGGCAGGGCGAGGATTTCCTCTCCTATGTGTTGTGTGGGAGTTTGGTCAATGGTGTGGTTCCTGCGATCCTTCTTCTGCTCGTGGGCCATGTTGTGGATGTTGTTCTTGGCATTTTTGGAGGAGAATTTCCCCTTCTCTCCCTCTTTGTTAGATTGTGTTTTCCCTTCTAGCTCTTCCAGTGGCTTTCCTTGTAATGGGTTTGGGGTGTTGGTTTTTCTGAGGAAGTTTTGTTGCAAATTGGGCTTATTTTTGCTACTACTTGATGTAGTAGGAGGGCTTGGGGGCTCCTCGTGTGGGCCCGGTCTGCTTTTTGTTTTCTCTTGGTTATCCTTCACTTCTCTCCATCAATTGTTTGGTGGCTTTCTTTTAGGGGTTCTTGTTCTTGGAGGTTTTTGGGTTTTTTTCCTTCCCTTGTGGTTTGGTGGTTTTTTCCTGTGGTTGGTTTTGTGGATTTCTAGCCCATCTCTAGATCTTACCAGCGTGTTGGGGTAGGTTGGTGTTTTCTTGTGTTGGGACTTCTCCATGATTTTTTCCTATTTGGGACCCCCTTCATCTTGGGGTTTGGTTGTTCCTGCTCGTTTTGGGTTTGGGCCCTTGCTTCTGGTGTTCTTTTGGTCAATGGTTCCTTTTACTGCTATGTTTTGTATGGCCATGTTGTCTCTGGTTGATTATCTTTTGGTCCTCTTTGTTGAGGTTGTTTTTGAACCTCTTGATCCCCAGTTGGTTTATGATGTTCATTCTTCGAGTGGGGTTTGGAGCCTTTTTTCTGAAGTTTTACCTTTGCTTGTTGAAGCCTTCTAGATTCTCTTTGTTATGGGTTGTGGGAATTGTCTTGTTGGTTTGGTTATTCTGATTCCTTGTTTGGACTTCTGAGTTTTTGTTCTTTTGGGGGTCAGCTTTCAACGTTATTGTTGTGGAGCCTTGGTTTTGTTTCAACATTTTTGTTCAGGTGGATGCTCTCCTAGTGTTGTTGGTTGGGAAATTTTTATCATTTTCGGTTCTTCACATGATGCCTAAGATGCCTAAGGATATTATGGTTCTCCTTCCTTCTGTCACCGTCTTTTTCCATGTTTTACAGTTTGTTTCTTCTTTTGAGGTGAAGATCGCTCCTATTGAGGATGATCCCACTCCTATGGAGGTGGAGTTGGTGGTTATAGGATTGGTGGAAGATAATATCCTCTCCTATGAGCTCTTATTGAGGTGGAGTTTGTGTGAGGTGGAGTGTTGTGGCTTCACAAGGAAGGTTTCCCATTTCATCCTCTCCTTTAGAGGGGAGCTCTCTCCTATCAAGGTGGAGTTTGAGATGGTGGATCAGGTGGACTGGTGCTGCTTGGTGGGTGATGCTTTCCAATGTGGTGTTATTCTTAGCTGCTCTCTTATTCTAGAAGGGAGTTTGGGTGAAAAGATTGTTCTTGAAGGGTGCTTTGGCAGCCCTTGTTGGTTGATTAGTGCATGGCTAACTTAGGTTGTCCCTTTACAATGGTTGGGTTTATGATCCAAGTGAATTCCTAGTTGTAATTGGGTTTTCGGCCCCTTCAAAGCTAATTCTTTGCAGTTTGTTTGGTTGTGTTTATCCTTTGGTAGACTATTGATGTTGGGATGTTGATTGCCTATGTTCCTTTGTTATTACAACTTTCTTTGTTTTGGTTGGGGTTTCTAGTCCCCTCAAAACTGGTTTGTAATGGGCTTCTTGTCCCCATAAAACCTATGTTTCGCTAATCAAAAACACTTCAAATCATCCATATAACATCTTAGAATATTCTAGCATCAACATACTACACTACAACACTTCCACAACCACTTGAAACAAAGAATACTTTCATCATGTGCATCAGGGTACACTACCACTGAAATCCAACATAAGAACTAAACTTGTAGAGAAACTCAACATCAAAAACTTCAAGGGAAGATAAATATAGAAAATATGCTTGCATGTTCCCAAATCCACAAGAAAATAAACAATAGTGTGGAGAAATGTGGAGCAATCTCATTTCTCCTAAACAACCTTCTTCACAAATAAAACACACTGTTAAACACAGCTTCCTCTCTCACACAATTGAAAACCTAAAAATCTGGATATAGAAACTTTGAACAACTCTAATCATCATATCCAAACCACACAAACAAATCTTCAACCATGAAGAAATGTAGAACATAACACCAAATTTAGCTTTGTTACACTCGACAATCTTTTATTCAATATTTCTCAAAAGCAGTTGGAAATCAAGTGAACCAACTACATTAGCAACACCACAAACATCTCTTCAACATATCTACAACACTTGAAACACCAACAATCTCCCCATCTACTCAATACCAGATAAAGGTTTACATCAATGAAAATATTGCAACAATATTCCTGACCATACTAGAGGTTGGCATCAATGACCAACTATTAATATCAATGACAACACCTATAGCATACTTGCAACAATATTCCCCTTTTTCATTGATGGTAACACTAGCTCTGAAAACCAAATCTACAAAAAGCTGGAAAGTATCTATGAAGGAGATGATAAGATCAAGCAAGCAACGATGCAAAATTTGAAGATCATGTTTGAAAACCTAAGGATGATATAAGATGAAGATATTACAAGCTACATACAGAGAAATTTGTCAATTATATTATAAGTCTTGGTGGAAATCTATATGAAGATGAGGTGGTAAAGAAGGTACTAAGAACTCTTACTAAATATTATAGCCATAAAGTTTCTGCTATTGAGGAATTTTTCATAATTTGAATAATTATTCTAGAGATTTG